>CP136064.1:196681415-197043648 GCA_032622095.1 Siphonodentalium dalli
ACTGGGACAACTGGGAATAGAACATGTAGTTGTCATTTAATTAACTAACACGTATAATAACCAAGTGAGTCACAATTTGCTATCTTTCCGGATAATGCAGAGAATGTTCGGGATATGTGTAAAAAATTAGCATTTTACAAATTTGGTTGCCATTTTGGAAGCCATCTTGAGCTTTGATAAATTTGGTCTATAAAACACCGTAGTGTGACACATTTAAGATAGACCAAAACAATAAACACCTTTCAATCCAAAGATAGTTATATTTTACCTGAAAAAATGGTTCAAACCTGAAAACTGAATTTTTGCCAATATTTATGTCAAGTTTTTTAGAGAAAAGTCCAATATTTTTGACGATGTCAGTGGTGAAAATAGAACAATTAACCATGGTGCATCAGACGTGTTAGCATTCAATGTATAGAATGCAGAATGGCCAATTTTATACATCAACACAACTTGTAAGCGATTGCAGGACACGCTGGTGTAATATTTACCATTTTCCATATTTTGGCGGCCATATTTGCAGCCATTTTGAGCCAAAGTAAGAATTTGGTTCCAGTGATTTGGAATATGCATAGGTAATGATATGCCTCACTCACATTACAAAGTTCTGTTCATTTCTTGTTGAAATATGACTAGAATCCCAATTGTGATTATTTTTGGTGAAATTTTTATACCGCATTCTGTACAATCAAATTTTTGAGGGATCGGAAGGGGTTAGGACCCCCAATAATTGCATATTTAATTGCTCCAATGATCAGTTAATATAAAAAACACAAAATAAAGTTGCATTACTCAACCAGTTCCAAACAGCATGAATTTTATCTAGAAGATATTTGTGAAAAAATGTCATATTTTCAACTTCCGGCAGCCATTTTGGCGGCCATCTTGGATGGTGAGTTTCAATTTTGGCCCAAAAAAGTGTCATTATGTCTTAGCTTCACGAAAATATATACATTTGTGTACATTTTACTAGATTTTCCCGCTATAAATTTTCATAAAACTGGCCTCACTTATAGTTCTAGAAAATGGATCGGGTTGTTGGGGGGGGGGGGGGGGGGGGGGGGTAACAAGTCTCGTTCTTATCAGAAAACGACATGAATATATATTTCTTAAGTTTGATCGTATCGATTTAGGGATGTATTGGTTGTAATAGTGCAACGTACAAGGGATGTACGCCACATACACACACGTTGGACAAATGCAATCATGTAAATAAAAGTGATTTTTTACGTTTTGAGGGGTGACCCGATGACCCCCTTCTTATCTTAAAACCCCAGGAAAAGTTGCTTCTTAAGTTGTGTTTTTATAATTAGTATATATCAAAGTACTTTGAGACCAACAATTATGGATGTACGCGAAAGTGTAAAAAAAAAAGTGAAAAATCACGTTTTGGGGTTCAGCATGGGACCCCCCTTTCTTATCTGAAAACCCCAGGAAAATCCCTTTCTTAAGTTGTGTTTGCTTAATGAGTACACTTAGGAGTATCATCAAACCAAAATTCATCGATGTACGCGGAAGTGTAAATATAAGTGATTTTTGGCACTTTTTGGGGTTCAGCAGCCCCTAAACCCCAGGAATGCGCAACTTAAGAAATCGGTTTTTCAGAATGTTCCATTATTGGTACCAACTTTAAGGGGTCAAACCTTTTGTACGCAAAAGTGTAAATAGAACATATGCGGGCTCCCTAACTAATATATGTATACAACATTTGTGTGTCATTTGTGTGTCACCTGTCGTGTCGGTCATCAGCTATTTTAATATATCCATATATTGGATATTTACTTAATGTAACTATTATTGAGCAGTGCCATATAATCTGTATATGTATTAGCTCTAAAAGCGTTTTGTCATGATTATGAATTTCTGGACTGTTTTAAATATAAAAATATTTTCCCTCAGACTATTTGAGATCGTGGTGCCGTTCAGTGCGCTCTCGATGGTTGTTCTTTCCAAATTACCAGAAAAACATTCGTTTCCTTGTCTACTGTATACTGGGCAGTGGAATAAGAAATGGTTCGCCGTTTCATCACTTCCACAAACACAATGAGGACTTGATCTGAGATAATTTTCACACAGGTCTTTATTAAGAAAACTACAACCAAGTCGCAATCTGCAGTGATGTATTTGCGCTGGGCGTGAGTAATAGTGATAGTGATAAATGTACGGTTCTCTATGGTTATTATCCGTGCTTCCTATTGCCGACTTAAAGTCACACAATGTTTTACACTTGCGCACATTATCTGGGAGTGTGTTCCACATCTCAACGGCTGAGGGAAGAAAGGACTTTTCGTATGACGCAGTATCACGAGAGGGGTTAGTTAGGTGATGCTTTCTCAGTGGATATCGGTGCATATTCTCTGTTGATCTCGGAACTAAGGTATATAGATATGAGGGTGTCATTTTATAGAACATTTTGTAGAATTGGCATAGTTTGGAGATTTTCCGACGTTCAGACAATTTTTCCCATCCAGTTTCCTTTATGAGGTTTTCATTACTGCAGCTTTTTGTTGCTCCAGTTACTATTCTCACTGCCTCATATTGAACTTTTTCGAGCGTGTCGCTTTCGCCATTAGTACAGTTGTCCCAAACAGGAGAAGCATATTCTAAAATAGGACGTATGTAAACAAAATAAATTATTTCGAGGGTTCTCCTGTCTAGGACAAATTTGTTCTTTGCAAGCAAAGCCACTTTTTTGGCTGCTCTCTTTTGAATTTCAGTTACATGATGGCTCCAGTTACCATTGTTGTTAAATGTCAGTCCTAGATGTTTATAATTAGACACAGTTTCTATTACTTCGTCGCCCATTATTAAAGGTTTGTGTATAGGTTTGTTATCTTTTCGCGATATTATCATTGATTTTGTCTTAGGGGCACTAAATTTGACATTCCACTGTTTGGACCACCTCATAATTTTTTCTAAGTCCGAATTCATGACATCAGCCGCTAAATCTGGATCTTCTATTGATAGATAAATTGATGTGTCATCGGCGAAGAGCTTTATATTACAAGTGAGGTCATTTACGATATCGTTTATGTAAACTAGGAATAAAAGAGGGCCTAGTATGGACCCTTGAGGGACACATGCCAGGACGGGTTTCCATGACGATTGTACCCCTTCAATGCATACCCTTTGCTTCCTCTCGCTCAAGTAGCTAGACAATAATGTCAAAATATTCCCCTCTACCCCACATTTTTGTAATTTGAAAAGCAGTCCTTTATGCCAAACCTTGTCGAAAGCTTTACTAATATCACAAAATAGGCATCTGATTTCCTTTCCTTCTTCTAGATTTGAAATTATATACTGGTAATCTCAGTTAATTGGTATACGGTGGAATCTTTTGGAGTGAATCCGGATTGTAAATTAGTGAGGAGATTATTATCCCTTAGGTATGTGGAGAGACTTTTATAGATACATTTCTCAAAGACTTTATAAATACAACTGAGAAGTGCGACTGGACGATAGTTACTCGGGTCAGAGGAATCACCTTTTTTGAAAATAGGCGTTATATATATTCGCGCGTTTCCATTCGACTGGGAAATAAATACGATTCTTCAATATATTTATTTAATAAATATACCAAGGGATTTGCAATGGAGCTAGCACATTCTTTCAAGATCCTTGGACTAATATCATCGGGGCCACTGGCTTTTGCTATCTTTAAATCTTTTAGTGCGGGGCATACTTGTTCGCTCGTTATTATCATATTTTCAAATCTGGATTCCGTTCTGTATGTAATATTTGGTAACTCTGCATTTGATGAATCTGTCAAGGATGAGATTTTGCAAAAGAAATCGTTGAGTATTTCGGCTTGTTGGTAGGGATTGGAAGTAAATTCTATACCATCCTTAAGGGGTGGTATCGGTTTAGATCGTGGTTTTAGAAATTTATTTAATGTCTTCCACCATACCGAGTCTCTGTATCTTTGCTACCGAGAATGGTTTGTATTTTATCAATATGCGAACGTTTAGCTACTCTAATGGCGTGTACTGCTTCATTTCTTTTCGATCGGTAATTATTCCACGAATTCTATGTATTTTTGCGTTTTGCAATTCTATATGTTCGCTTTCTTTGTCTTATTAATTTGCGAATTTCCTCATTTAACTGGGAGTCGCTGGGAGAAATCACACGTGACGTTGTGACAATAATAAGTTGAACAGATTTATTATCTGAACATTTCGATCCTACGGTAACTATTCGTATATAGGTTTTACTCGATCCGGGTCCGAATAATTCACGGAAGCCCAATATGGCTTCATCGGGAGGAAAACATACACATGTAGCACTGCTTCCATTAACTCTGGACTAGTATCCTTCGCAAGTGGTCTCCGGTGTTCGATCGCTGGGGTGCAACATATCCTCGTTCAAATAGGTTCATATCGGACATACATTTTCACATCTGTTCATATTGGACTTATTTGATTCTGAAATAAGCTCATAGTGCACTTATACCCGTTATTCCATTTTATGGCTCGGGCCACAGTGAAATATACGATATAACGACGGCGTCCGAGTGAAATAAAGAACTTGCCATGATGAAGATAGAGCATTGAATATGATCAACTTTGGAGAGACATGGGTTTTTTATAGCTCAATATGATCGCTCAATACGAATAACAGTTTACTACTATTTCACTGAGTGAACATGAAAATCGCTCATCTGATGACGACTCATTTGAAACTCGTTCAGGCGGCATGCTAAAACAACATTGCAAACGGGAGCGGGGCTGTTATTTAATTAATACAGACTATAGCCGGCGATATTTTTGCAGGCTCGTCGGCAAGTGAGAACAAGAAAACCATAGTCAGAAATGGTAACGCCACCAAGATCATATTAGTAGCCATAAATATAAATTATAATATTATTATAATATAATCTAGCTTTCAAATTCCATGTGGGAAATTTGCATACTTCCATATATCAAGTTTTCCCGTTTCTCGTGTTATACATTACATTCTTCAAACTGTCTTCTTTATTACACTAGCTGATGGGCCCGACTTCGTCCGGGCTGTTTCCCATCTGATTTCCGGCGAAAGGCGCGATTTGACCTTGAATTGACTATTTTGAAAGTCAATGTCAGGTCGGGGTCATGATTTGACCCGTCCAAAACATTCCCCCGACAAAAGTACCCATAGGTATCAAATTTCGTCGAAATCCATCCGTTTTACCCGATTTGACCTTTGATTGACCATATTGAAGGTCAAGGTCACGCCGGGGTCACAAAGTTTTGTTCTGCCCCTCCCCCTTTTCTGCCCCTGACAACAACGGCGTCACTTTAGAAAATTCTAACCCCGACCATTATCTTTCTCGTAAAAAGCAACTCCTAGTAGACCCCTTTGGCATCATCTAGATGGTCCCCTGTGGATTTCTATAGAACACAGACAGACAGCCAGACAGACAGACAGACCGACAGACATTCGCAAATATAGATATAAGAAGATATACAGTCACCAGGCCATCCCGACATATGATGACCCACATAAGTCACTTGAACAATTATATCTTCTTAACATTCATATTTATATGGGAATGGCAATCAAGGCATTCACACAATAAGCTAGCAAAAAGAGATAACTAGAAGAAGCATTAAACGTATATTTATCATTCTATTGAAGAGATACATATATTCGTGCAAACTGAGAGACCTCGAACCGTCAGAGGATTGCATATATATAATAACAAAATTTAGTCTGTTCCATTCAATACAGATTCCACAAAAAGTTACAATTTGTCAAGAGATATGGATGGCCTGTTCAAAAATAGTGGTCACAGTGTGCAGTCAAATATAGTTTATTCTGATATACAAGAAAATGCAGTTAGTAGCACAAGACTTTTCAGGATCCTACCAATACTGACATCTGACAAGGGTTTTAGAACAGACTCATCGACTGACATAAAGAACTCAAAATCTCGCTCTGTGCCTGGCACATGTAGCTGATATATATGTGCAGCAACATTTCGTTTAAACTAAGAATATTTAGCCAATATATAGCACCATGAACAGAGGAGCACCTGAATTTCTTTGAAACATCTGTATCTTCTTGGAGATATGATAGCCAGGTGTCCTCGAGATCTTAGTCCAACCCACTAGATTGATTGATTGATACATCTCAATATTTAATACCCAATTATCATCTTTTATCGAACTAATGTGTATATGATGTTCATGTATCATATTATAACGTCTAATGTATACGCAGTTGTAAATACATAAATACTTCATTATTGGTGGAACGGATTAATCGCGATAAATAGAATGACAATTGACAAGGTGAGCCACTACTTATATTCCATGACTAATAATCATGTTTTGTGATGCTATTTGAATATACAATTTATGAGAAAACGTATAATACTTTAAGCAAGAGCATTCTCTATTCCCAACAAATATCCACAGCATACACTAACCTGGGCAACGCCGGGTAACCCTGCTAGTAACTTATATGTGGATATCGGCGAATAGCAATCTTATCAATGATAGTGCATATCCGCTCGCCATCCGTGACGCAAACGACACCAAATGTGATTTAATTCATGGTATATCATTAGAGAAAAACGTGTATGAATGTGGTGGAATTTGGTTTATTAAATCAATTGTTGATGCAACGCTGACTCGAACAACGCCATATTGCGAAGGTGATTATGTATTCGTTTGGTGGAAATCAGCGACAAAACTATTTCATCATATATTTTAAATTTCCCCTCCCACCAACAGCGTCATTTTAGAAAATTTTAACCCGCACCATTATCTTCCTTGTAAAAAGTTACCCCTCTTAGAACGCCTTGGTGCCATCTCGATTGTACCGCGTGAAGTTATATATAGAACGCACACAGACAGACAAAAAGACAGACAGACAGCACGATTTTATTTCTTGTATCATTTGAGAAGAACGTGTCTGAATGTGATGGTAATTGGTACTAAAAATATTTTGTATCAGTTTTGGTGACCCTCCAGTCCCTATTTCGGACTCAAGCTGCACACACTAAGACTCATTAGAGATTAGAGATGCATATATATGAAATTGGTGAAAATTGGCGAGTATACAAATTCGTATAAAATTTAAGGTCCCCGTAGGGCACCAATTTGTTGTATCTAAACCACACGATAAGATTCCTCGTATCACGGAGAAGAATATGTATCAATCTGGTGGAAATCGGCACTAAACATATAGATATAATTTTTTTGTGTCCCTCTCATCTCTATACACCACTGACTCGAATGGCCCAACTTGTGACATCCTTAAACCACACGATTACACTCCTGATATCATGGAGATGATTGTTTATAAGTTTGGTGATAATCTGCGACTAAACAATTTTTTTTATCAAATTTAGTCCCCCCCCCCCCTCTCCATCTCTCACCAAACAGCACCACTATGGCGTCTTTAAATCACGATTAGATTCATCGTATCATGGATAAGAACGTGTATCAATTTGGTGGAACTTGGCGCTAAAAACATTGTGCATCAATTTTGGCGCCCCTGTCCCTTTCAATGCAACCCTGGCTCGAATGAGGCCACATTTGACAGATAAAAGCCACACCATTAGACTCCTCGTACCATGGGGATGATTTTGTATAAGTGTGGTGGCAATCGGCGACTTATTATCAAATTTAGTGCCCACCCCCTCCCAATCTCTAATCAAAAAACAACAATTTGGCGTTGTTAAATCGCACAATTAGATTCCTTGTATCATGAAGAAGAATATATATCAATTTGGTGGAAATCGGCGCTAAAATTAGTTTTATCAATTTGTGTGCCCCTCTCCCCTTCCGTTCATCCCTGACTCAAACGACGCCACTTTTGACATATTTGACCCCTCCCCCTTCCGGGAACCTCTGACGCGAACGGAGCGACTTTTGCCATATTTAAACCACGCCATTAGATTCCTCATATTATGGGGATGATTATATATAAGTTCGGTGGCAATCGGCGACAAAGTTTTTTTCTGCCCGTCCCCCTTTTCTGCCCCTGACAACAACGGCGTCCCTTTAGAAAATTCTAACCCCGACCATTATCTTTCTCGTAAAAAGCTACTCCTAGTGGACCCCTTTGGCATCATCTAGATGGTCCCCTGTGGATTTCTATAGAACACAGACAGACAGACAGACATTCGCAAATATAGATATAGATTTATGACACCCAATCGCCCATGTCTTCCAATCGCTATGTCCCTGCATCTATATTCGTTGTGACTAAACATGGTATCACATCCCATATTAGTAATGCTCACCTCGGTGGAAAATAACTTGTTTGAATGCACGGGAGTGCATAATTGGTCAATCAAGGTGTGCACCGCGAATACAATACATAAGCTTGTTGTAATTACGACAGACCGTTTGATAGAACAGGCGACGACTTAAAGATCTTTACAGTAAATAAAGGTCGGTCACCGGACCTAATTAGATAACTTCCATTGGTCGAGGGCTGATTGGCGTGTTAAAAAACATTATAAAGTTCGTACATCTGGTAAGTCGATTTATGTCCAGAGCGTAACTGTTTTCAAATAATTCCGATATGGCCTCATTTGTTGTTATTGAAATAAGTTCAATATGACCTCAGTTTCAGGAGAACAAGCTGCATTTTCCATATCCGTAAAATTTGGAAAATACGAAACACATAATTTGGACAATTGAAACCCGGTGAGCATTCGAGAGACAAAATGATAAATTTAAGATTTTATGGAAGTACTCAATTTATTCAAATGCCTTGATCATGATTGAAGTTTATGTTTTCGCGTGAATGATGTGGCCCAATGAACCTGACATTGTTTCAACTGTCAATTGTGTTCGTTTTTGTGACAGAAACGATGACGCCCATACAAATGAACGATACACACTCTTACATATACATATAATGATCACGTGTCCGTTAATTGGCATTGAACAATCGCAAATGATAGACACGAGCACACCGATCAAAACTGAAACCTGAACTTGAACTTTGAATTAGCCATCCTCTTGCTCAATACGTCATCAAATTCTTCGCTCATCGCCACCGTGAAATGTTCTTTCCACCCTCCAACTCCACCTGCAAAAGGTGTATGATATTTTTTTTAATTAGTCTAGACGAGATCTTACATGGTCTTGCTATTGTTACAAAACAAAATTGTTGTCTCAGCCGAAATTCATGAGCTCCGCGGAAGCCATGTTGTACAAATTTAACCCCTGATTACAAAATAGGGTAGTTCCTTTATAGCGAAATGGGAAATATTCATATAATATAAGTTCAATAACTAAAGGGCCATATAGGTTATTTGTTGAATTTATTATCTGAAAAATTCCTATAACAAGAAATAGGAATCTTTCTGCACTTTTATTTTCTGTTGTCTGCCTTTCGTCTATTTATACAACATTTTAACACCCCTCCAGATAAATAATGGACCATTCTAATGTATAAATTCATAACTGAATTGGAGAATTAAAAATATCAAATTTGTCTTTCTTTCCAAGAGTGGAAACAAACCGAGCCTGTTACTGTATGATACATCGTGTATCTGGGCTACATGTAGTTCGTCGGTTTCCGTCCGCAGGTATAGGTGGTATAGATATAGGTGGTATAGGTATAAGTGGTATCGGCATACAGTGGAGTAATATTCCCGTGAAATTGCCCCCCTCTATGGTCTTTCCTCCACCCATAAACTGACAACGATAGTATTATATTATATGAATAGAGCTTGATACGACAATAACTACAATTGAATCAAACAAACAAGGACATCACTGTGTAAAGTTTTAATGATTCCAACTGATGAAAAAATGTAGAATATGTCCTCGGCACGTTAAATGTACATGTATATATATTTTCAAGTTTACTCATTCTGTAACTTTAAATATGAGTTGGGATTTGCATGGGTTGGGGTAATGTTTAGGACTATATCGCTATAGTGCTGATATATGACTAGGTCCGGGTTTGGGTTAGTCCTATGTGATTATGATTCTGATTATAGGGATGGCTATTAGTAGGTGTGGGGTTATGGTTAGGAATATTTTAAGGGTTGAGTTAGGGTTACCGTATGACTAAAAGTGATTTTGGGTTGTTGTACATCACTTTGTGTGCACTGAGTTATAGAAACAGAGAAGAACGGCAACACAAAGTTATATTGAACTCTCAGCAAGTCTACACAATTTCTAATTTCATATTCAGCGAGTGGCTTAACTCTTTAACCCGTTATATACTAAATGCTCATTGGACGAGTAGCTCCCTTAGAAAATGTTCAGATAATAAGTTCAATAAATGACCTATTTAGTAATGAACATTTAGTATAGGAAGGGTTAACAGAACAGTCTTATAGGTGGATTATTGACTGAATACGTCACCTTTTCTGAGGTACCCTTCTGCCCCAGTCTTCATCCCAACTGGAGACAATAGTTTGTGCTTTTTCATGCTTTGTAGATTGCATTTATTTATTACTGCTTCAATAAATGATTCATCGTGTGTGGTTCCTATGTACTCGGCCAGCTTCTTGGTGACAGCTACTGGGTCCTGGGTAAATAATGAACGTGCAAACCATAATGTTCTTTGTAGATCATACATGTATATCTATGCATATAAATGTTGCCGCGACAAACCATATGCCTGTAATTTAGTAGATCGTGCCATGAATCTCTACTCTGGTTACGCCCGAGGAGATCATACTCCACCAGTTCCAAAAAATAGTACTTTTTTAACGTTCTGACAGGGAAATTTATACCGTTGAATAAACAGTGCAGCTAATGTATTTCGTACTTAATACATGTTCAGTAATAATATAATGTATTTCACAGTAGGTGAAGGTACATGTACCTTCTCGAGATTGCATTATTTTGGTGACTTTTTTTTAGCAGATTTTGATTTGCATCGCTTACAGTCACGACAATCATACAATTTCAGCGGATAATCAACTCAATTTTTATTGCGATATCGACTCACAAAAATCATGCAATCTCGAGTTGGGACCCCCCTACCGTGAAATACATTATTAAGGAACAAATACTAACAAATAAATACCATGCGTTGTCTGTTCAGTGTTATAGAGATCCGCGTCAGAACAGGTCAGAACATTAAACATTTCCCAGGTATTGAACTGATCGAGTATGATCTCTGCGGGCGTAGCAAGAGCAGCGATACATGGCATGATATACCACTCGGTGTGAATTTCTACCCCACCAAAACACCAGTCTGGGTGAACGTCGACTCTATATTCAGCGAAGAGCTTCCCCAAAATGACGTCACGGATTAAAAAAAATACATCGATGATTGACAGGTGTCCCCACGTGTTATTTGTTGTGCTTCGCAATAATAGTAATGGCCTGTGTCGCAACATAAGATTACAGCAGATAATATTTGTCGTGTGTGCGACTATTCTTTTTCGGGAGATGAACTCGCTGCATCACCCGGAAAGCTGCATCCGAGAGCAAAAAATAAGGTCGTCATCAAAAATGATGCTTTAGAACTATTTAAAAGCATAAAATTAAGTCATTTCCTCGGTGTTAACTTTCAGATGACTTTTTTACGACAAATAATTTGATTTGCAAACCATGGTACAATAAAGTAAATCAAATACACGGACGTGAGTGAGTTCTATTTATATTTATGGGAGGCCAAGTTGGTACCATGCGCAGGCCTATCTATCAGGTCTAGCACATCCTTCAAATTAATCCGAATCGTACCGAATATATAATTTCGAAGCCATTGTTTCTGTCTGTTGTATTTGCAAGCATCGCTTTCGATCGGAGAAATTCCGCTCTGTTACTATATTTAGAGGTGACATTATGGGAGTCTAGCTCCGCCCACTGACACTTGTTTATTAACCCATACGGTTTCATTGGACGGAAAATAATTTACGCAATCAATCAGATTACGGAATCCCGAGGACTTGGAAATGAAATATCGATGTTATCCGTCAGACCTTATATTCAATGTTGTAATGAATATTTAGGTATGAGTTTACTCAGACTGCCAAAACACATGCATCCTCGTGCAACAAAAGAGATCCTTGGCGCGGCTAGTGCATGGCCCTGGACATATATAGGGTCTCCGCTTGTGGGGTGATGAACCAGACTGAATCCCATTATATATATATATAACATTCACTTCTTTCGGTTAGAATTATTCAACTGGTACATCAAGATTTACAGCTGATAGTAAATTTCAATCTGCCACTCAATATTGTTAGGAACTTTTCCAACTGATGACCATTCCTCTCCAAATATTGACCAAAAGTAGAAGGTATTCGTATTTGTCTTAAACATAATTTCAAGTTATATTCCATAGATGTTGGTGAACTGTCTTCATGCATAAGCAGATTAAACAGTTACCTCAGTCATATCTTCATACGAAATCACACACTTCTCGTTCTTGATAATAAATTCCTCCCATGAATTCATATACCGGAACCAGTCACCGAGGGCCACTGCAAAGAAATACAGAAATTGTTCACGTCCATACACGGAACGGTTCCAAGAAAGTCATGTGCATAAGATTGTCTTGTCGTGATTGATATGTAGTGTTTCATTTGGGTGTGAAAGCCCACGGAACGCATGAAGTGGACTATTTCTACATACAGGCCAAATAGAATACATGTATTATTGTTATTGATTATCCAAGGCATGATTTAGGAAATCAATATAATCCGCCGGCACCTGGGACATATGTGGCCTAGCTAGAAGAGACGAACATGATCATTTACAATAGAAACGAGACTGCATGGGCATTTTTGACATTCAAAATCTCTGTAACTGAGATCCAGTATCCAGAATACTTTGTATCAGCCCCAGGAATATGGCATCCAAAAAGGGTGTGTGGCTTTATAATGTATGTGTAAAGGTGGCGATCTCTGTCAGAAATAGAGAGAACAATAATTGGCAAGTCTACACTCATAACGAAAGTCTTCAAAAATCAGTCTACTTCGGGAGGCTGTATATAGTTTGAAAGTCTAAAGTGGACACCCCAATCGGAGACGCTCTAGTCACGTGTCTGGAGGCGGAGGCGAGAACGAAAGGAAAGAAATGTGGGTTTACAGGCCATGGCATCGAAATCTACTTACTCTGTCCATCTTGGAAAAGGAGGATGAAGTCCTCGAATTTTCCGTCGTAACCAAGTTCTGAAATATCACACACCATCTTGTAATGGGAGTAAGCTACGTCCTTGGGGTTCCTGTATACGAAGATTGTCCGAAGTTTCTTGATTTTTTCGGGAAGCATGAATAAAGGCAGGTGAGTATGGAGAACTCGCGGTCTGGGCTCATTTTGCGGCAATAACTCCACGGGCCGAAACTCAATGTTGTGGGCTAGAGCAGTGATGTCATCGTATTCTGTGTTCCCGCGTACGAGCATCCCGAGTATCTCCAATGTCCAGTGGTAGCCTCGAAAAAGAGATAATCGCCATCAGTATTTGGGATTTAAATTCAGACATATTACGATCACCGACAGCAATGCAACAAATTAATATAGCTATGGCAGATTCTGAGAGGCAAATTTGCTTCACATTTTAGAATTGGCTATAGCTGTTGACAACCTTTTTTCTTGGGGTAAATATTAAAATATGAAATGAGAACATGCATGCTATTAATTCTAGGAGAATGTTCATTTTTATCATAAATATAAAGTTTTGTATTTAGATCGAAATACAAAAGGGGAGTTTTAGATACTGGCATCTTCCGTTGCATTATTAATAAATATAACTATTGATAAATATTGAAATATGATATGAGAACATGCATGCTATAATTACTTATTGGAGAATGTTAATTTTTATCAAAAATATCACCTTTTCTATTTAGATCGGTATACAAATCGGGAGTTTTAGATACTGGCATATTCCGTTGCATAATAATCTACAAGCATGGACTATATGCTACATTCTAACAAATATAACACACAAATTATTAATTTTTACATGTATATCGATCAACTCTGTTATGATTCCGTTCCATTCTGCGAATATGTTTCATATATATCAGAGTATATATGCAGGTATCTCAGTATACGTACAAGGGCATAATTGGCATAAGAAGGTACATATCACCTGATCTCGGATAGGAGCATATCAATATATCGTCATCGAAGAATTGCTCTACATCGAGGTCGTTTAGTCCATTGGTTGCACGTTTTGATTTTTCAGACGGGTAACCATGTCCGAATACATAGTCCCCAATCCGCTCGATCGTTATCGTAGATCCACTCCTGTCTTTGATGTGTAACAGCTCTTTATCTTGATACATCTCTGGCGTTACTCCTCTTCAGCTTTGAAGACCCTGTGCAGTGTTTACTCTGACATGAAAACGGGTGCAAAACCAGATCAATATTTATCGGGTTTGGTTTTGGTTTTTGGTCCCCATATAATCCAACAATAACAACATTTTTAGAAATGCCGCTTCAGTTATCAGCATCGATTATAATTGCCCAAACTAATGCTAACCACTGTCAACTATAGTATAAAATTTACCGAAACGTGTTATTGATCAAATTGTTGTTCGACGAAATTTGGCCTTATTATCAACAGAAAGCCTCTTGATTTTAGAGTTATCCATCTTCATTCGCAATTTCGCCCGAGACCGTCGGCTTGTCGACTGTTTACTGGGCCACCAATAATTCTCGATGCCGGAAAAATAGTAGATTTCAAAAATCGATATATAATAACTCTGAGCTTTGATAGGTGGGTTTCTCGACTCGAATAAAATAATTTTTACCTCCGAATCCAAATAAATAGTAATTGAGGGGCGCTTAATCGGATGATGCATCTTTAAACACATTTATTACCAATAAGTATTACAATAAAAATTGGCATTGCATGTGGGATCCACTTGTGAATAACCTTATCCACCAAGTCCCATGTTGCCCCAATCACCTTTGAAAACACTGAATATAATTTAGATTAACAACACTTCGTTATATATCTGTGAACTCGTGACATGGTATATTATACTTGTATGATTTGGAAATAAGGATCTAACAAAAATCATGATTTAGTTTAAACATATTTTATTGCCAACAATAATAACATACACCTGGCAAAGGGATTGGACCATACGTGCTGGTAACTTGGAATCGCTCATTTCCATAATAATACACTCATGGAGAGTTACCGGTTTGGCAGGTGGTCACGGGTTATAAGTTTGCATCATAATTGACAAAGAGGGATTGTAATCCACGATGAATGAGCAAGAAGTCATACTGTTTTAATCACGATGCTTATAAGAGATACCACGAGATACCGTCATGTATTATATTATTCACCATTAAACAGTGGGACATATCAATCAATTATATCAATCGCCTGGACCGAGGCGATAGATAACATGCACTGGCCGAAGCGATTGATAACACATTAGTACTACACTATCGGAGATAATTTCCTGTTTATATAGCGGCGAATTACATTAAGTTTCAACGCGTATCAACAAGAGGTGGACAATTTTTGCATTGTTTTGCCTTTTGGTGTTTAGAGAAAGCGTCCCCCCCCCCACGGAGTGTTCGTCTGTCATGCAGTACACTGTTAAATATATTAACAGTTATAATTTTGACCCAAACAAAAAAACAGTACCTGCAATAATGGTTGAAACTATTGCATATTTTTTTTTCTAAACAGTTCAACAATGTAAAGACAAATGGAAGAATCTCCGAGACAATTTCGGTGACACAAAATGATGCACTCAAACGATTATCTACCCTGACTATCGCGCGCGACGAAGCGATTCGGTCGCTTTCGGTGTGAGTATAAAAATCGCGGGCTTTGAACCGCCATACGCGGACGACAGAAAACGACCGTAATATAATCATCGCACGATCGCGCCCGGTGTGAATTGACCTTAACTTGTGTGTACATTGATTTCTCCCATTTTTTCAGAACAATAGGGACTATTTATTTTGGCGGATATGCTTTGTCATTTAGTTGTGAGCAAATCAATCGATGGGATATAAATATTGCCAGTTCCGACTGCAAATGTCGAAGTTTTCTAACAATTTACAGTGAACTGTAGAACAAAACTAGCAGTTTTTATGGATTCTTACAATGTAGCGCATATAATCCAAAGATCACCGACCGGTTATGGTTGAATACCCGGATTATCTCGCGACTCTATATATTGCAATCAAGAACAACATATATATGTCCACGACAAGGCTCAGGCTACTAAACACAGAATAATCAACTGGATGTGAATTAGTGTTAAAGTGTGTGGTGACAATGCATTATATATACGAATATTGACACAGAACGAATCTACCATTATAGTGGAACAACAAAATGTACTGATCCACTATTACACACATAAAACAGTTCATTTTTTTTCCATAGGTTATTAGTAACATATGGCTGAACATTTAATATTTCCACTTCATAACAGCGCAGACAATGTGCTACTTATTAAAGGAATAATCTCTGTTTCCCAATGTAATTACACAGTCTAAGGCATATGCCGAATCACAAACCTATAAATCGCGAAGCGATTTATAAGAGTTTGTGATTCGGCATATGCCTTTAGACTGTGTAATTACATTGGGAAACCGAGATTATTCCTTATGATTATACAATTAATTGTTAAATATTGATTTTAAAAACATTTTCGCTCTTCAAAGACGGTTGAAGCAAGGAACTATATGTTCTCAAATAACGGGCCGAAACATACCCACTGTCCGAACAGAAACTGTGACGACTTGGGCCGAAGGCAACTCGCCCCATTTCACGTCCGTGTAATATCGATCAATCGATCGAGTTGGTTTCCCCCCCGAAGCTATGTAAAGGACAGAGCAAAACATGGCCGATAATGAATCGTAAAATTGATAAACTTTCGACGAAATGATAACATTATCAGCAGAATATTGGAAGAGGAACAAACATTTTAGTTTCCATGTTTACTGGGACTCATTAGCGTGCGATAATTAGTAAGTTTAGTGAACATTTTCTTACAGGAATTATCCGAAATCTGTCGGCATTCAGTCAATTTTGTTTCCAGATTGAACCTAAATCACGCCATGAACCTCTACTAAGGCTAACGCCCGCACGTTAGCCTTAGTAGAGGTTCATGGCGTGATCTAGATTGAACCGAGAAAAATAAGTTTTCAGAAGAATAAACAATCATGGTTTTTATGGAATATTAGTAAGATTATTTATTTTTCAAAAACTTATTTTTCATCATGGGTCAAATTTCAAGTGATTGTTCAGAAACTAGTTTACATTCATCTTAAGAATAAGATATAAATGTATCGTTGTAGATTTGTGCTGAGTCAGTAAAGTTTTTTTTTTGGTGGTAATTGTAATGGTTTAATTATATACATTGAAATATTATTAACTAATCAAGATCAAATCTATAATTTTAAAGTTCATTCTCATCACCGTAGTTGATCATCGTCATGTTTGTCACTTTGTGTTTTCTATGAAATATAGAAATTACAGTTATTAAAAACAGGATTTGGTAACATTCCCACAGATGCCTTGCTAAATGGATATGCCAAATTATGGCAAATATCGTCGCAAAATTCTGCTGTTATTTTCGTGGGGACTTGGGAGTTTCGCATTGAACAATAATTTGAACACCCGTCTACGAGCGGTACATCGATATGTGGAATCTCATAAATCACACAAACCTTCGTAACTACACTGAGACGAGTTGAAGAAATATCCATAAGTTTTCTCATGGGGACTTTAATTACATCATTTGCATACACCCATCAACGAGCAGTCTCTGTGGATCTCAGAAATCACACAACGTAATGCTTCGTAAAACTTTGTAACATAACTTATTATATGACTATCGGTTTTCATTCCCCAATACCACTATAGTAAAGTGATCATTTCCCGACCATCGGATCAGCTACAGTTTGATCCGTTGTCATACCACCCTTCTCTATCTCGCATACTGCGCATGACCGGAAAAAGCAGGACAGTTCTTTCGTTATTTTTGATACTAGCGAGCGTGTGCAATTGGTTTCATTTAATAATTAATGGAGAGAAATTGTGATTTTTAAATAAAAACATGTCATATAATAAACCTGTTATCGCTGCAGTGAATTGATCTGGGCTTCGCATCACGTCTCGTTGAAGAGGTCAGATCGCTGGATCAAACTCGACGCCTGCGGCGGCTCGTTTGATCCAGCGATCTGACCTCTTCAACTCGACGTGATGCTTCGCCCCAGAGCAATTCACTGCAGCGATAACATGTATTTATCACTACACTCGGATGTTATGAAAAAATATACTGCGGTATTCTCACAGGGACTTTATATCATTTGTAACAACTGTCTACGAGCGGTGTCTCAGAAATCATTTACGTAACGCTTTGTAACATATCTCTGCATTGAGATGAGTTAAAAAAAATATGCTGCGGTTTTCTAGGGCTTTACATTATTTGTATTAAACACGTACCGGTTACAACTTACACTTCGTAACACTTTGCAACATATCATTACACTGAAACGCGGCAAAGAAACATGCTGCATGGGACGAATGGGATAAAATCTGCTGCGGTTTCTCACGGGGACTGGTAGATCATGCCATGAAACTTTACTCTGGCTGACGTCGTAGACATGGGCGTCAGCCAGAGTAGAGAGATTGATGGCATGATCTAGGGGACTGGGTCCAATGTTTGGTAATATTTGTAAACAATAATTAAAAATTTCATCACAGTATATATATAATTTATAAATTGTTGACATGACAGAAAATTATAATGTACGGTACCATGCATGGACTTGTGTCAAGTTGTGACAGTCTTGCCAATACCATTGGAGTTTGGAATTTGATCAATAACTTCCTTAATTTGCAAATTTTGGCCCAGCATTATGACCAAAACATTGCTAATTAGCCTCATTAAGGTAGTTTTTGATTAATTTGATCAAGTTCCAAGATTCCGTGACTTTTCAACAATCAATGCATATGATCGACCCGGCCCTATGCAGTGTGGAAATGTAAATAAATATAACGAAAACAAAAAAGTTGTGTCAGTTTAGCCATGCATTTCGAAACGAAACGTCGCAAATACGACCAAATTTATACTATGCAAACAGCTTGGGAATGTTTATTTAATTGGGGCATTGTCTTTATTTGGATATTTATTTATTACTCTTTTATTGGCTTTCACACCGTTCGTGGAAAAAAATGTGTACTGCGAAGCGAGTGCGAAGAAAGCTGCGTCCTTAGTTACTATGCAACGGACTACAAATATCATTGCGCGCAAGTACTTTTGGGTCGTTTTTGTTGCATTGATAAAATCTCGACCTAATGTATTTATCCGATATAATTACATTAGCTTTGATAAACTCAACGGCAATTTACTATAGAGAATGAAGTGGGTGTAATTATTACCAATTTGATGGTGATAACCAAAACTTGTTCCATAAATATCATCTGTACCAGTATAGTGTAAGTATATAGCATTTTAGATTAAATTTGACAATCACCGCTATGATATTTATGAAATATCGGAAGTATTAGTCAAAGCATGCAACTATATGGGATTCAGCATTCACATTATATATAGTTACAGAAATATATTATCATGCTTGCTTGACTTCGTTGAAAATAGACAATCCGTTAAATATTCACAATGACACAAGAGGTTCAGCTATCGTATCCATAAACATAATTGAAGCCATATAATTAAACTAAATCATTTCTATAAAACTGAAGTATATATGGATACCAGGAGTTGTCGACGCGAGCGATTTTGAGAAACATGTGTAGGTCACATCGGCTTTCCGTAGTAAACACATTTGTTAAAGTTCAAAGGTCAAGATCAATGCACTATATATGAACAAATAGCGGCACTACTTTCTGACCTGTTCAGAACAAAGAAGCGGAAAACCATTGTGTGCAAATATGATGCGTTGACACAATAATACTGTAACGGCGGAAACGACTCGATAGATGAAATTATTAAACCAAACCAGTAATGTGAATATTTATCCCAAACAGCAAATGAGGAACTCGATAACAACGTGTCTTACACAGAAAGCTGCTCCATGCACAACACTCCACGTGTTGAGTAAACAAAGCCGACATGCTGATGCATGGTGGGTTTGCTAAGGGTGCGTTCACACGCTGGAACATTTGTCCTGCAATTCATCGTATAGGGCTGTATGTTCTGTAGTGTACAATATGATATGAACGACCAAACTACGTATAATATGCACATGTCCAACAGTTTGTTACAAGCGCAGTGAGATCATGTTATTCATTGAGTCGTTATTCATATGACACGTGTTAGCCCGAAAGAAGATGCCGGAAGCACCAAAGGGCAAGGGGAAAACCAGTCAGGATGGTACTTTTCGGGTCCCCACTGGACTCCCCTCGGTCAGTTCAAGGGAGTGCAAGTGCCCCGCATACCCCTTCTCCAGCGTCCCTGTTCATGGGAAGAATCAATCGTGCATCGTGACATTTTTTCGTTCGAATAAAGCCTCGTCTATGGACGGAATCTCCGGTTTAAACTTCCGAGTTTAAACTTGGTTTAAACCTACATTGGCGGTCCAGCCAAACCGGGTCCAATGGGGCGTTTTTGTCAATCAGTTGCCAGCTAATTGACAACTCGATTCTGTGATATGAGCACGCAGTCAAACTACTGCACGCACAATGGGTTTATTCATTGAGAAACAAGTAATGCTCATGGACCATTAATCCTATCTCATTCTGGGTTTAAATCAATCTGACAAATGGCATGTCTTTCAACACGAGTTTCAATCGCTGTTCATCACTTTGTTTGTGATAGATTTTCTGCAAGATGCTTTACCCGCAAAGACAAAATTTGGTGTACTGACATGGATATCTGAATATATTGAAGGGGTATAGGAGCTGTCTGTCTGTATGTCCGTTTTTCTGTTCGCATCTGTTCTCACATACCCCTGGACCGATTTCAAACAAATTAGGTGTGGTGACTCGGATGGCATAACGGTGTTAGGTTTTTAAAATTTTGATTTAAAAATTAGAAAAATTTAATTTAAAAAAATGAAAATATTGTGTATGAGTAAGGAGTTGAATATAACAAGAACATTTTTTTTATAATTTAAAAAAAATTTGTTTTAAATTTAATCAAATTTAAAAAAAAATTAAAATGTTCAAATGATAAAAATGTGCGCAAAGGTGTCGCAGGCTCCTATCGCACAAAGGGGCCGCAGGCCCCTCTGACGCTGAATAAAGGCTCCATAATTGAGTCAATCTTGGACAGTCAGTCAAGTAAAAGCAATTTGCTTATGAGTGCACACCAGAAGCGGCATCTGAACTGCTGGAATTGGGCAACCATGCAGAGGGACAGCTTTTAATAAAGAAATATATTACATGCGTTGCTTTGTTTTTCAATGTTATAAATTTCCCGTCATGCAGAAATTTTTTGAAGTGGTGGAATGTTATGGGAATTTATGGGCGTAGCCAGAGTAGAGCTTTGTGGCATGATCTACATCAACATATGTTATCAAATTTGACTCATATAGCAATATAAGTTTTGGATTGCAAACTATGTGTATAGCATATCTGGTCATGCAGTAGCATCGTTTTGGTGTCAAAATTAAAACGTTGATCCCTTCAAATGAATTCGGAGTAAAAACCAGTATTTGTGATTGCCACAAGCAAAAAAAACCGCACAAGATAGTTGTAAAAATTATATTGGAGGAACATGTCCCTGTCTGAGCAAAGCTCTCGTGCGAATGAATCAACAGTGAAATGATAACAGCCGTCGGCAGTCGCCACTTAGACACGCCCTCGCTCGAGATTATTTACAGCTCCACCCTTTAACTGATTGTTTGACAATTCTAAACCGCGATGAAGATAGTTCAGCCTCGGTAAAGCTGGTTTAGCTGGACCGCCGAATTAGATGGTTTATTTGCCGGTTAAGCTGATAAAACTCAAATAAAATATCGAAATTGACAAAAACTTATCCCCATATGCTTTATAGGCGTGAGTGCTTCTCGCTTATAAATTTCCAACCAAAATATGCTCGCTGTCGTAATTATTGATTTTCGCAATCAATAAATCGAGGCATTAGGAAAGTACGAATAATTATCTCGCCGATACAGAGACAATACTGCTAAACCACTGGTCTGGCTGGACCAGGTTTATACCAGAGATGACGAATGCGTCACTTAGACCTGCGGTCTCAGGTTTAAACCACGGATTTAGCTGACTCACGGCGGTTTAAACTATAGATGATTACGTAGATCAGGTTTAAACCTGAGATGACAAATCCGGCCTACATGTTTCCAAAACTTATTATTCAGACGTATGCTATATACATGTATATATGTGGGTAAATGTGGGTAAATTTTACAAACTTCTCTATGTTGAGAATATAGCCGTATTGAAAAATGTGTCTATATATTTGAAGCTAGCCATGAGAGAATACAGCATGAAGACTTAATCTGCGTGCGATTGGGTATTTGGTATGGACATCACTTTCACCACGTCCTAATTGTCTCACACTGGGGATACATTTATCTAGCCCCTGCTTTCTCGATGGGGGTGTGCACTGTTCACGGTGCCCTTTATGCAAAAAATAGCCATATAGTGCCATTGCATGTTTGGCCCACATCAAAGGACTTGGTGGCATATAGAGTTGCCGTTCCAATGGCTTGTGTCTGTCTCCCATTGTAGGCATCCTAATCCACATTTGTATATATGTATATATGTTTTTACATGTAATATGTTAAATCATGTCTAACAATAAAACATACCTATAACAATTTAAAAATTATTTCAAACGAATTTGCTAGGCAATTTTGCCAGCTGTGTGAACATTCATAAATTCACATGTTCGTAAAGTTACTTGATAATTCTTAGGTAATTCGTCTCACACGTGTTGGTTGTTCACATAGCGTAATCGAACCGATAATTCGATGTGATTATGGTGGATTCGATTGTTGTTTTTTGTGTGCATATTTTTGTTATTAAAATGTGATAACTGCGAATAAAATGGTCCCTATCTTGACAGTGGACATGTAAATGCTAGCATTTGGTTGTTTGCCGAGCGGGTATACCATTCTTGCATATGTATAGGCCGTCGAAAATGTGTATATTTTATACATCTATAGATGGTGCAACATATGTAGATGTATCCTGTTCACCCGACAGGCCGGTATTTACTGTCAACGAAGTAATCAGTGCATTTGATAAAATGCTCGATAATTCCGACTATATTGACGCAAATTTGCATTGTCTAAGACATGTGCGTTTAGGTGGATATCATGCCAATTCGCATGGAATAACCGATATAATGTAGCAGAAGTGAGTCAGAGTGTAATCACACATGTCAACGCGGAGGTGTTGGGGAATGTCAGCGAGGATTCAATATGCCGATATTACAACAAATATGTCACGGATGGGACTGTGGTCGTTGGCGTCTCGCGAAGGGCGCTAGATCTGCCTGCGATTTTTAAGAGTTGACCATGCACTTTCAGAAAATACCGTCGGCTTGACGGTATCGGACGGTAGTAATCCGACAGTCCCATACCGTTTCATCAGTTCTAGTGTGAATCACCGTTGTTAGATGCGCTCTGAAAATGGTGTAAGTTAATAGTTTGCATGATTCCAAGATCATGCCGTCAAAATTCAACACTATTATCGGTGACCAAATGATATACGACAGTGACTCCATATATATGTAGAAGAAATAAAACAGCTTAATTGCTTGAATGGTGTGATGCTACGTGTGTACACTGGTGGGCAGTGGTGTCATCTGGGTGCACCTGTATCCTAACTGTGCAAAACATTGCTTACATAGATGGAATTAACAGCGAGATTATGGTTGCGGTATTTCGACTATATATGTAGACACTAAACGATTTTACTATGATACGGGCTGAGAGAACAGGGGATTGGTATACTTACATATGTCCCCCCCCCCCGACTGGAAAGATGTTGAATCCCCTATAGGCGAAAAGCTTCCGCCTCTATCGCCGTGTCATTTACATGGTAGGATTTCCACACTCTTCGTAGAAGCAGCAGGTTTTGGGCAGATTTGTCGACTGATTTGATTATTGAACATGTCCTAGTACGGATGATTAGTGCGGTCTGACAATGAGGTGTGCCTGACATATTCCGTCCGCAGCAGTGGGTGTATAACATGCACAGATGTGCATAAATATACGAAGCCATTATAAACTTGACGGGCGCTATAGCGAGCAACATGTTGGTACCCAAAGAAGTAAGCAGGATCGCGAAGATTTGTCGAAGCTCCAGCAGTGACTCACTGATCATGGGCCGTTCGGTGTGAACGAAACCAGGTTACGTTCCATATCGTCTGATCTCACAGTTGGAGATGGCGATGGTGTGCAGTTTTTAAATAAAGAGTGAGCAACCAAATCCAAGAGCAGCTCGACCGATTGATTGTTGCAAGAGCATGCATCCACAAAAAAAGCGAACACATCAAATCCCTAGACAAAATCTCAAACCAGGAGTAAATAGATAATAAAAAGTATAAATTAATTGGCCGATTCTCATCTCAGGCTTGATTGCAATCACACAAGTTAAAACTATATACAAATTCAAATATGAACTGACACTAGTATAGATGGCTCGTTACTTTCACATCTAAAAATAGATTTTATGGGGGTAAAATTGTTTGTACTAAAATATTCCCAAAAAAAATTTTCAAAACCCAAAACTTCCAAAATTTCAAAAACTTCCAAAATTTCAAAAACTTTCAAATATTTCAAAAATTTCAAAAACTTCAAAAATTTCAAAAACTTCCAAAATTTCAAAAACTTCCAAAATTTCAAAAACTTACAAAATTTCCAAAACTCCAAAAATTTCAAAAACTTCCAAAATTTCAAAAATTTCAAAAATTTCAAAAATTTCAAAAATTTCAAAAACTTACAAAATTTCAAAAACTCCAAAAATTTCAAAAACTTCCAAAATTTCCAAAATTTCAAAAACTTCCAAAATTTCAATATAATGAAGATGACGAGCAACCAATTTTCGACTGGCCTGAGGCATTACGTTATGGAATGAATAACGACAGCGGATCAGAATGCATACATATAGTACGTCACTTGGACATTTTATCAGTTTATCACGTGATCACTAAATGTGGCAATCGGGTATCCACCGATGCCTGCAATGTATTATTTATAATAATTGGACTCATTGATCTCACGTAAATAATACTCTTAGTTGTTCCAATAAAATAGTTATCAAATTCGATCACCAATAGATTTGACTGTGGAATATAATGACCTTTAACTTATTTATCGATCTAAAGGGACACTCATTATGAATGAATGTTAACAATACAAGCGCACGGATGAAGAGCGTTGAACATATAAAAAATTACTACACGAATGAATTGAACCTTGAAATTTATATTTCACATCTTACCAACAACAGCTACAGACATAATCATAGTGTTATACTGTCTTGCATGTACACACGCTATGACATCATTAAAGGCGGACAATCCACTCACGGTGTGACAACAGATACAGACATAGGCATAGTGTTATACAGTCTTCTATGTACACATGCGATGACACCATTAAAGTACATTGGATGTTAGGTCTATGACTCTTGAGTATGCACCAATGCCTATGCCTATGCCTATGCCTATCTGTTGTCACACCGTGAGTGGATTGTCCGCCTTTAATGATGTCATAGCGTGTGTACATGCAAGACAGTATAACACTATGATTATGTCTGTAGCTGTTGTTGGTAAGATGTGAAATATAAATTTCAAGGTTCAATTCATTCGTGTAGTAATTTTTTTTATGTTCAACGCTCTTCATCCGTGCGCTTGTATTGTTAACATTCATTCATAATGAGTGTCCCTTTAGATCGATAAATAAGTTAAAGGTCATTATATTCCACAGTCAAATCTATTGGTGATCGAATTTGATAACTATTTTATTGGAACAACTAAGAGTATTATTTACGTGAGATCAATGAGTCCAATTATTATAAATAATACATTGCAGGCATCGGTGGATACCCGATTGCCACATTTAGTGATCACGTGATAAACTGATAAAATGTCCAAGTGACGTACTATATGTATGCATTCTGATCCGCTGTCGTTATTCATTCCATAACGTAATGCCTCAGGCCAGTCGAAAATTGGTTGCTCGTCATCTTCATTATATTGAAATTTTGGAAGTTTTTGAAATTTTTGAAATTTTTGAAATTTTTGAAATTTTGGAAGTTTTGGAAATTTTTGGAGTTTTTGAAATTTTGTAAGTTTTTGAAATTTTTGGAATTTTTGAAATTTTGGAAGTTTTTGAAATTTTGGAAGTTTTGGGTTTTGAAATTTTTTTTTGGGAATATTTTAGTACAAACAATTTTACCCCCATAAAATCTATTTTTAGATGTGAAAGTAACGAGCCATCTATACTACTACTGACCGCTGTTGTTTAATTAGAGACAACTTTATGATAAAACCAACAAAAACACAGTTGGCAAAAGCTCTTATTGAATCTTCTGAACAGACAAATGTGAATGTGAATGTGACTTTCGGGACTCATGTGATGTCAGGTAGTAAGTATATTCTTCACACTTTCGGAGTCCAGTATGACCATTCCCGGATTATCATGTGACGGCTTTTGTCCGATCAGAAATAGTGTCAGTAAAGGTATGGATGGTCATAATAATGTCTATTGGGTGTGGTGACAATATGTGACAAGGGTAATATTTGTCAAAACTCACGTATGAATGATCATTATAACAAACTTTACCTCAAACATGTGTAGTAGTATTTAGAACTAATGAAACGTTTAAAACGCGTACATTCCAAAAATCTAGAAACTTCCTGTTTCGAAACCGAGTATGTGCTCAATATTTCCAATTTTTTACATAAATATTTATAAATATAAAGAACTAAATTAATATGGTTCTATGTGCTCAAATTTGGTTTTTTGTCTCAAATCGTATATATATAACTGTAAACTGTGATCGCACGAAACAGCGAAATGCTGCTAAGTGCGCTCAATCTACAAGCCAGAGTTTAGTCCCCTCGCTGCGCTGGTCTGAACAATGCCATCACATTTATATAATGTAAGTGAATCTTACATTTTTAATTGAATACTTTTGTCGGTTACAATTCATTCTGCATTATTATGAATTGAGCCTAGGGTCCACACATGGATTAACACCCAAACCCCATCGCGCACTCTTGTGTAAATATGTATACTGATTCTCCTTTGGTCACTTCTAAATTTCACAACGTGACTTGTATCACGTTTACATGTATATGTCGACCGTCCACTGGTATATTCGAAACAGAGGTTATCGTTTTCGGTAGTTCTTGTACCATGGAATTCCCCTTTTTACAATTAATGGCGGCACAGTCAATGTAATGCTTTCACCCTCTCAAACCATCAGGACCCTCATATTTAGTTCTAACCATAGTTCTAACCATGCAGGCAAATTGGTGTTCATGTCATGCTAATTTGCCAATGAAAGTGACATGGACTGGCTACCTACCAACCTAGGGATTTGAGATGTAACATAAATAAGCCGTACAAAACTGCATTGACAAAATCAAATATCGCTGACAACCCACTGTTTGGATAAATTGATCGAATTCGAAATAGTCCTACCACAGGTCCTGGAACGTACGCTAAAAAATGTTCGAAAATGGCGACAAGATATCACGCCTGGTAATGTCAACTTACTGTTTTTCTACATTTTTCAAAGATATCAGAAAACTATCAGACTATTGACTTATCCCAACAACTCATCTCGGATAGGGCCTACTGCAAAACAAAAAAAAACCGGCCAGCGAACAAATTTGTTTTTAAAGAGATTCTGGCTTTAACTTTTACAACCTTGAACATTGGTGACCGAATTCACTTGAAAACTTATATTTTCTCATCAGTCACACTTACATGTCGACGAGCCGAGTTCATAGTGAGCTAGCAAAATTAATACATATACTATAACTCATTCGCTATCTATTTTGATTGAGTTATTTATATTATAAGTGAAGAAAACAATGAATACTCACTTCTATGTGAGACATCTTTCCGCCAGTATGGAGCAAATTATGGCGAAAGTTCCCGGCCTGTAATAGTAGGGTGTATTCGAATCCGCGTTCTTCGATGTTCGCGAACGACATGTTACCAAAACCACATACTAAATATAGAACGGGATACATGCAAGTCGTGTTCGCGGGTCGAGATTCTTACTCCCCGAATTGAAATATATCCTCAGGCTGGGGGTGGGGCGTACAATTTCAAACGAACCGCCTCGATCAAATTAGCAGACGGCAATCCTTGTTTCGTCGTGTGGGGTCGTCTAGCTTAGAGAAGAGAACAAGAAAAACGACATCAATTTAATAGTGATGTTCTTTTTTAAGTTACCGAGAAGATGAGCTCGAGGTGAGCTTTCTTGTGGTAAATAATGTCCAAACTGACTACCGATCACTATAATTTCACTATAATTTCCATTAAATTATATATGCAGTCGAACTATATACAAAAGTAGTACATGATGCATCGTCGATTATAATCGAATCTAGAAAGGTTCCACAAACTCACGATTGCATTTAACAGTTATAAATTAACTCCCCTCTCTCTCTCTCTCTCTCTCTCTCTCTCTCTCTCTCTCTTTCTCTCTCTCATTCTCTCCCTCACTCATTCTCTCCCTCTTCTATCTCTATCTCTCTCTATCTATCTTATATATGATATATCACTTAAAGTAAGCGTATGTACATGTATAGACTATAGCCCTAATGAAAGCAATTAATAAAACGACTAGACTCAGTCACAGCAATATATCTAAACTGCATTACCCAACCTTTTAAATATCGTCTATACAATCCAGAATAGCTTACATATGGAATGGGGGACTGTTTATTTCACATAAATCAGCATAAATCATAACAAAATCAATCATACAATTTATTATGTTTATTATACTGTAATTATTCTGCTCGCCAGGGCGTCTTGATTATCAAATAAAATTTATTATATTTTATTCTATTCATATAGGAACATAGAACAATTTACCATATATGTTTATTGTATACCAATTACTATGTCATTCATTAACATTTTCTTGTTTCTCACTGTCAATTGAAAGTGTACGTTTTTTCGAAATGACTTTCGTGAAGAAACGGTGACGTCCATGTAGATGAACGATATACATTCTTATACATGCATATATATCAAGTGTTCGTTAGTCCCCGCTGAACAATCGCAAATAATACAAGTGCTGCACACGCGCGCACAGATCACAACTGAAACCTGAACTTGAACTTTGAATTAGCCATCCTCTTCCTCAATACGTCATCAAATTCTTCGCTCATCGCCACCGTGAAATGTTCCTTCCACCCTCCAACTACACCTGCAAAATGTGTATGATATTTAATTAGTCTAGATTCGAGCGTAATTTGGTCTTGATATTTTAAACATTTTTGATGTCTCAGTCGAAATTCATGCGGTGGCCCAATTCCTAAGTTCACGGAAGCCTGTTGTACAAATTTAACCCTCTGATTACTAAATAGAGCAAAACATAGCAAAATGGCAAATATTCAGATGATAAGTTCAATAATTAACCGGCCATACAAGCTATTTGTTGAACTTATTATCTGAACAATTCCTATACCAATGAATATGAATATTTCTGTACTGTTATTATCTGTTTGTCTGCCTTTCGTCTATTTACATTTCCTTAACACCCCTCCATGCAGATACATATTGGATCATTCTAATGTATACTTTCATAACTGAATGGGAGAATCTATAAATAACAAATGGTGTCATTCTTTCCGAGCGTTAAACTAACATATCCTGTTACCCTATTATAATTCGTGTATCTGGAGCAAAACTTCTATTATACTAAACTAGCTGAAACAGGCTCCCAAAAAAACAGGCTCCCTTTGGTAGCCTATATTCAGCATCGGAGATACCTGTGGCCCCCTTTGTGGGACTTCGCAAACAATTTGATCTTAGACAGAGCCTCATTTAGCGGTGGCCCCTTTATGCGCTTCAAGCACATTTGGTCATTGAAACATTTTGATATATATATATTGTTTTAATATATTATTTTTAAAGATTGAATTCCTTGCTCAATTTAACAAAACCAATTTTCATTAATTTTTTTTTCATTAATTTTTTTGAAAAACTAACACCATTATAACATCCGCCAGGGTACCCCGAGTCACCACACCAAATTTGGTTGAACTCGGTCCAGGGGTCTGAAAGAAAAATCCGGACAGATCCTACTCGTTTATATAAATATACATGACAAGCAGTCACAGCACTATACCATACTTGGATACGTTCGGTCTTGTGAGAGATCATCTGAGTTGAAAGACATGCAAATAATTCACTGATATATGCGCATGTCCGACATGGCGGAATTGTTTTGTCTTTTCTCTCCGGAAAAAGGAATATTTAGCTATTTAATCCTGTTCTAAATAATGTGATTCCGGGAGTTCTATAACCTCCAATATGCACCGAAACGGCACAAAGGTTAATTCTATTGAAAGAGGGAGGCGACCCCGGAGTTCGGATGGAGAGACACCTAAGCCAGAAAGTAAACAGAAAGTGACACAAAAAATGGCGGACAATGCAGAAATATCGGTGGTGAGTCAATTACAAGAAGTTTGTAAATCAATTGCTGAACTTCAAAAAGGCCAAAATTCTATCCGGAAAATGTTCGAAAGTAAAATTGATAATTTGCGTAAGGACCTACTTGAGAACTTTGATAACAAATTGAAAGCTATGACCCAGGACTTTGATCTCGCTATTGGTAAACAACAGGCAGAAAGCGAGAAGTTATCAGCGAGCATGAACACAATCACGGATCGCCTAACGGCTCTTGAGGTCAAGGGTAATCAGCAATCAGCTAACGGTTCTGCGGCAGTCGGCGCGACAGGTGGAGTGGATAATCCTTTGAATTTAACGGATCTGACAGTTATAATCTCCAATCTCCCATACGATGATAACGCAACAAGTGATGTTGACATTTTGCAGAAAGTTAAACAGCTTGTAGATGCCCTGGGCAGTGCTTGTGATGGAAAAGTCACATTAACAGCAGCTGAACGACTGGTGAGCAGGCAGTCAGGAAAGTCTGGGGTTGTAAAAGCTAGCTTTGGTTCAATCGACCAGAAGAAATTAGTATTGAAGAACAAAAATGTTTTGAAAGATTCAGAAGATTTCAAAAATGTGTACATAAGATCCAGTAAGACGCATACTGAAAGGATTCTGGAGCTGAATGCACGCACAATCTTGAAGGAACTTCCTGGTGGGAACAATTATCGGATAACCGCTAATGGCAGAATCATCAAACGTGACAACCAGCGTGGACCTGACCAATAGGACAATACCCGGTCAACAGATCATCTCACTATTGGACATTTAAATGTTTGTGGATGGACAGCCAAAAATCATGCTTTAAGAACTCAAATTGTTTTGAATTCAAATTGTGACATATTTTGTTTGAATGAAACCCACTTGAAACCAAATGGAAGTATTAATATCGAGGACCATGGATATTCATGGTTCGGTAAGAACAGATCGCACATGCATAAGAATGCACCAAAAGGTTCCGGGGGCGTGGGTATCCTCGTTAAGCATCACGTGCTGTCTGATTACAGCTTAACGGTAATCGACTCGTCGTTTGAGGGTGTGATTGGTATACGATTTAATCATCGCATTACTGACCATGCATTTGTAATTTATAGCTGTTATCTTCCACCTGAATCATCCGTATGGGGAAGAGACGCTTCTAGTTTCTTTTCTCATCTATTAACGCAAATGTACTCACTTGTCGACGTGGATAGCGTCTTTGTTTGTGGTGACTTTAACGCACGTGCTGGGGCGGGAGTAGATTGTAATCATGTTGTTGACAATGTTAGACCACGCCTTCATATTGACAATACGACAAATCAACATGGCCAAACCTTCCTTGAATTTTTGAATGACAGTCGTACAGTTATGCTTAACGGTCGATACGGTACAGCCTCAAATCAGTTCACATTTAGGTCATGTAAAGGGGAGTCAGTTGTTGATTATGTGTGTGTTCCTCATGAACAATTGACTTGTTGTATAAATTTTCGTATTGTTGAATGTGAAAGTATAATTGAGGAATATCGGTTACAGTCGTTGCTTGGTTTCAGGAGTAATGTACCGGACCACGCAATTATTATGTTTGACTATATAACGGAATATACGACTTCCCTTGTAATGAATCAACCGGATGCAGTTCCCTTAAAGCAACACAAACGATTCAAACTCAATGAAATTCCTCTGACATTTATGGCGAATAATAAATTCCAGTCTGAATTAAGGGCCGCGATTGACAGAATCGAAGCATCTCAACAAGTTAATATAGATAGTATATATGACGATTTGTGTGGCTTAGTGAAACGGGAAATGACCAGTATGATACCAGTATATGACTGCTCCTCTAAGTCGCGAACCCTTCACCGAACCCACAAACCGTTTTGGAATGAGGAGCTTTCACAACTATGGAAAGATATGCGAAATAAAGAGAAGGTGTATAGAAAAGTAGTCGGCAACAATCGTATGAAACGTCAAACGCGTGAGTTGTATAGGGATGCTAGAAACCTGCTAGATAAGAAATTACGATTTTATGAAAGACAGTATAGGAAAACACTTTCATTTAACTTGAACTCATCTTTGAAAAATAACCCTAAAGATTTTTGGCGGGAACTTGAGCGAATGGGCCCTAAACGGACCAAAGGTCCACCAATGAAATGTTATCTACCTGATGGATCCGTAACAACTAATCGCGACAGTGTGCTCGAGGTATGGAGAGCGGAATTTGAACAATTATATAACATAGATGTACTCAATAAGTTTGATGATGATTTCAAAGATTCTATTCTTGAACAGATTGACTCGGATGGTATGTCTTTAGAAAATCCTACTAATAACTAGGTTAAGCGACAGGTTATGACGAAATCCCCATGGAAGTTCTAAAAAATGATTATGCTGCGAACCTGATTCATAAACTGATGCAAACATGCTTCGATTCTGGCAAAGTGCCCAAAATGTGGTGTAGATCTATAATATGTCCTATTCTCAAAGACAGTATGTCAGATCCTGCTGTTCCATTAAATTATCGTGGTATAAGCTTACAATCGGTAATCGGTAAAATTTACAGCTCTATTTTAAATACCCGTTTAGTTACTTATTTTGACGACAACGATACTCTAGTTGATGAACAAAATGGTTTCCGTCGAGGACGGTCGTGCGCCGAACATGTATATGTGTTCACATCTCTGGTTAAAAATAGGCGCTCCACGTTTGTCGGCTTCGCAGACCTAAGTAAAGCCTTTGATATGGTCGATCGTGATCTCTTAAAATATAGGCTTCTATCAGCGGGGGTCCGTGGAAAAATATTTCGATCTATAGAATCTTTATACTCGGACACTGAAGCACGCGTAAAGCTCGGCGATAATTATACCGAATGGTTTAACTGTTCTAAGGGGGTTCGCCAGGGTGGTAATATGTCTCCTACTCTGTTTAACTTATACATAAATGATCTTGCCTCTGAATTGAATAGCCTCGACATTGGAGTGAGCATCGGATCTAGGAATATTTCTGTATTATTATATGCTGATGATATTGCACTAATAGCAGAAAATGAGCATGATTTACAATTACTTTTTGACGTGATTACCTTATGGTGCAGTAAATGGCGCGTAAATATAAACTCTAGTAAAACGAAGGTTATCCATTTTCGGAAACCACAACGTACTCGGAGTTTATCTGTGTTCAGCTTGTGTGACCAAACTATTGACATAGTTCCCAGTTTGAAATACTTAGGAGTGATCGTTGATGAACATATGTCATTTAAAGCGAATTGTGAGAACCTCGTGAAAGCTGGTGGGCGTGCACTCGGAGCTGTAATTTCTAAAATTCATAATTTGAAAGAAATAAGTATTGAAACATATGAAAAACTCTATAATTCCTGTGTTATTCCAGTAACAGACTATTGCAGTGAAGTTTGGGGATTTGGTCAATTCCACTCAATTAACACAGTTCAACACCGCGCTTTACGCTATTTCTTGGGAGTTGGTCGTTACACCCCTCTACCCGCACTTAACGGCGATGTTGGATGGACATCCCCTTACTGCCGTCGGTGGTATTCGATGCTGAGATTCTGGAATCGTTTATTGACCATGCACGCTGGCAGAATTACAAAACAAGTATTTTTATGGGACATCTTAAACTGTAAGAAAGATAGTTGGGCTGCCCACTTTAAATTAATCACACAGATACTGAACATGAATAATATATTTGACGATAGACGAATGTGTAATCTCGATGAGTGTCATGAAGCCCTTAAGAGACATTTTCAGAAAACTTGGTCTGCAGATACACAAAAATTACCTAAATTGAGAACCTATATATTATTTAAACACACATACGAATTAGAAAGATATGTAACTCTTAACATCAGTAAAGCTGAAAGATCGATTATGGCACAATTTCGATGCGGTGTTCTCCCCTTAAATATTGAGACTGGGAGGTATAATAAGGAAGATTCCGACAAGAGATATTGTTCTCTGTGTGATTGTAGCCAAGTTGAAGACGAGACACATTTTCTCCTTAACTGTCGAGCATATAAACACTTGCGATCAAAACTGATGTCATATATCGCGATCGAACATGGACAGACACAATTTAGTGACGTCGGCTTGCTTACTCAGCTAATGAATCGGTATCCTCTTCAAGTAGCTAAATTTCTTTATAGTGCTTATAAAAAAAGACAAGATCTTCTTAGCAAAACCTTTTCTATCCCATGAATGTGCACAACAATTTTCTTTATTATTTTTGTTTAAAGTGACTTATAGGCCTTATTGGCCGGGTGTGTTGTTATTTTATTACTCGACATTGTTATCACCTGTATGTGATGTTTTGTATACACCATACACACATGTCACTATAATAAAATATTCGTTCGTTCGTTCGTTCGATTGGCTTGATGCACTGATTACAGATATTTTCTACCCATTGATAGTCACATTAATGTTTGAGACAGTTGCTCGCTCTTTTTACATGCACACAATGATCTAGGCATTAGTTACATCAGGACAAGTTTACTTATATATGCAAACTTACATGTAAGTCATTGTACAGGATACACACAATTCCATAATTTCTAACCATTTTCCGATTAGTCTGTCAACCAGCCCATTATCTAGCATTATGCCTTAACACATTTGTTAGTCTACTGGATCAACCTCTGTTATAATAAATGACAAACAATCACTATGCCAGACTTGGATATTTCAGGTGTTGTGAGAGTAACAGATCATATGAGTTGATAGACATGCAAATATTTCACTGATTGGCTTGATGCACTGGTGAACAGTGTGATGACAGTTATATTCTATCCATTGATAGTCACATTAATGTTTGAGACAGTTGCTCGCTCTTTTTCCATGCACACAATGATCTTGGCTTTAGTTACATCAAGACAAGTTTATTTATTTCAGTTTTCATTTCTCGAATCTACTTTCCGAAGGGTGTCGCAAAGGAATTTTGTCACCACACCGCCCCATATGCAACATGCCATATAGCTCAATGTAATCTCTACTAAGTCCCATTTTAGGTCCCAGTAACATAAATATGGTGTTTTTGCAGTTATCAATTCTTATAATATGTTTTAAACTGTTACAAATGTCATATAAGGGCACAAAAGATCTTTAGTAACAAATTTGCACGAGGGTGTAAAAAACGCGCCCCCCCCCCCCCTCGGACCACCCACCACCCCGGCATACCTTCCAGCAATTTTTTTACTACCCCCCCCCCCCATCCCGGTTATAAAGAGCTTTTCCTTTACTAAGAAAATCATAGTTTTTCCGGAACATCTGTGTGCGTGAATACAGACATTTTGTATTCAAATAGTTCGCGAATTCACAGCTATTAATTTAGCATGATAAATCTCAGTCAAATATTGAAACAAAAGACAGATATGAAAGATTTCCTGGACAAAATGCAGGACCTATTTCAGTTGTCGACAGCCAGGTGGTATAATGGTAGCTGATTCCAATATTCTTGATAACATCGAAGTGGCTCTCTTTATATAAATGAAATAAAACAGGCCTCAGCATAGAGCCATGAGACACACCATACTTCAACGTAACGACATCTGACAAATACTCTCCGATTTTCACACACTGGATTCTGATATCAAGGATTGAGCAAAACCATCACATCGCTGTATTTTGCACTAGCACCAGAAGCGACCGAGGACACGGGTGTACAACTTCCAGAAAGGGCAGTCAGAGGTATTGGCACAGATGCCAAAATGAAAACATTTTGGTAATCATACCATATTTTAAAGCACGTTCTAGGTCCAAGCTCATACTAAGCTGTTATGTCCCTTAGAACAATATAACAATGCTGTTTTAGAACTGATATCGCATGTATTTCTTGCCATTCTCTGCAGTGTGAAAGAGCAATGTGTGCTCCCTGTGTCCTCCTCAGGTGATGGCAGGAGGGTCATGTGCCCCACACGCCATCCTGCCCCATAGCGCCCCTGTGTATTACGATCTACCGTATCGAAGGCAGCCGATAGATCCAACAGAATCAAACACGTCGAATATCCACGACCAGATTGATCGCTACACGCTTCAATATAACACACACTCTTAATTTCTTAAATAACAGAGTTATAAGAAAGAATTTCCAACTTCGGCATAAAGTCATTCATTCATATTTACCACATGTTTTCATGAAGCGGGCACATGTTCAAAAGTTCATGTGACATGATATGTGTATTAACAACACATTCATATTGATGTTGACTGAATACGTCACCTTTTCTGAGGAACCCTTGTGCCCCACTCTTCATCCCCACTGGAGTCAATATTTTGTTCTTTTTCATGTTTTGTAGACAGCACTTATTTATTACTTCTTCAACAAATGATTCCTCGTGTGTGGTTCCTATGTACTCGGCCAGCTTCTTGATGGCAGCTACTGGGTCCTGGATAAATAATCAACTTGTAAAACATAATAGCATTTGCTGAGCATATCTACATGTATTAATGGTGTTGCTGCAAACAGCATTCCTGTAATTTCGTTAAGTGCCGAAAAAGGAACTTATGATAATACGGCAACCGTTTAGGAAGTAATATAATCAAGCGCTAGCAAATGATGACGATCTCCGGTGTCATTGCGATCTTTCCAAAATGTTGGAACCTTTTTTAACTGTTCAAAATTGTCCATTTTGGCTATTTAACTTCACTTTGGTATGTACGTTCCAAATCTCTCCACATTTCTGTAAACCGCTCCTGGATCATGCCTCAAATTTTTTTTATGACGATGGACGAGGAAACCTGTACCTGTACAAATTGGGCAACAGAACCATAAAACATCCCCTTATGTTTAATATGTCTTACAGCTACGTTACTTTTCCATCGTGATATGCATACACCTATTTTATACACATATCACATGAAAAATTACATATATGACGAAAGAATGATCAGCCATTTTACTATCATGTATCCTTTGTTGACTTGTAAATAGCCGAGGGGTCATTCTCGGTTACCAGTCGACCCTTGATACTAGTATTCTCCTGCTAGTCCCGGGCCGATGTGGTGCTACGAACCCACTATGAAGTTATTATGTCTGACATCCACTTTGCTGGCATAAACCATAAACATTCCTGTAATTTAGTAGATCATGTCACGAATCTCTACTCTGGTTACGCCCGTATAATTCATACTCCACCAGTTTTAACTTTTTGCTATTCTGACCGGGAAGTTTATCAAATAAAATAAAACAGTGCAGCTAATATTAATATTTCTGAGTTAATACCTCTTCCATAATAATGTGTTTAACAGTAGGTGATGGTCCCATATTGAAATTGCATTATTTTGGTGATTTTATTAGCTGATTCGTTTGCATCGCTTACAATCATGGCAATCATACATTTTTGCGGGTATAATTTCAATGGTTATTGCGATATCGACTCACAAAGTTCTAAAAATCGTGCAATCTAGAGATGAGACCACCCCCTGCTATGATATAGATTATTAAGGTACAAGTAGTAACAAAGAAAAATGCGTGCCCTGTGTTGTCTGTTCAATATTTGTTTGATCACCATCAGAACAGTTCAGAACATCAAAAAGCTTCTACGTGTTGTATCTATCACTCAGCCACCAATGGTTCGGTTTATATGAGTGTGTACCCCTGTATCTTGTATTGGAAGAAAATAAGTAAGTGTTAATTTCTACTCCTCCCACACACTAGACTCGTGCGACAAAGGTGATTCTTGGCCGTGAACATTTTGGGTCTCCGCTTCTGTGGTTTTGAATAAGACATAAATCACATACCCGCCTCCTTCTGGTAAATCAAGCTATACAGTTGTTGGAAACTTTGAACCTACTACTCAATATATTTGGAAATTGTCCAACTGATTACCATTCCTCTCCAAATATTGACCCAAAAGTAGAGGGTATTTGTATTTGTCCAAAAAAAATATTTCAAGTTCACATCAAATACTCATTAGCGGTGTGACAAGGGTGAAATGTATAAATATTGAGAAATTTTACCAAAATTGGGGCCAGACACACCAAATCTCCCACAGTCCATACATTCGATAATTGTGTCATGATTTGGTTTCCAAGTTATTGGTGAACTGTCTTCATAAGCAGATTAAACTGTTACCTCAGTTATATCTTCATACGAAATCACACACTTCTCGTTCTCGATAATAAATTCCTCCCATGAATTCATAAACCTGAACCAGTCACCGTAGGCCACTGCAAAGAAATAAAAAACGTGTTCACGACCGTACATGGAACGGTTCCAACTAGAAATATTTACGAACACACAGCTCAATAAAGAATGTCATATGCATAATAGTATGATGTACTGTTTTATTTTGGATGTGAAGACCCGCGGAACATTTGAAACCGACTATTTCTAAATTCTCTACATATAGGCCAAATAGAATACATTGTTATTGATTATCCAAGGCAATCATTAGGGAAACAATATAATCCAGCAATATATGGAACATAATTATGTGGCCTAGAAGAGTCGAACATGATCATGTACAGTAGAAACTAGAATTCACTCACTGGACCTGCCTATACTTGCGGCCATCACACATTTGGCATGTGTTGTGGTGTCTTGCCAACAACAGTTTGAATCACGAGTGCTGGGCCCTCTTTTGAGAGATCGATAGCGAATCTATATATCAAATTTCAGTTCATACATAGCTTCATCAAGATGGAATCACGGGTGCTGTGCCCTCTTTGACAGATCGATAGCGAATATAGATATCAAATTTCAGTTCATACATCGCTGAGATATCTGTGTGTGGTGTCGGAAAATTTCTATTATCTCCAGTTGCTATATTACACTAGAAGACACGCTATCATTGGCCATTCTTTGATGTGCACTTGACCTTAGCGACTGATCTCCAATCTTCGGAACATTAAAGGTATATAGGACAAATTTCACGTATGCAGAGATGCGCATCATCAAAATGTCTGTTGCGTTGAGAATGAGAAAGCTTGTTTTCTCAGTTAATTAATAAGGCATTTTAATAATCCATGTTTCCAAATACACATTTCTCGGCAAAATTGTGTTTCAATAGAACCATGCCCTGGACTGTTTGACCGGACATGATTTATATGTGTCTGCGTATTTCGGAAATGTTTTGAACTTCGAAGTATAAGTTTCCAGAAATATGTTCGCACGTAACTGTCTCTGCGAAAAAACGACCCCGCAAGCATCTTTTATACGGGATCTTACTCATTTTCCGAGTTTCAAGTTACATAAAATGGGCTTCTAATGGGCATTACTATTGCCCACTTATTTTCCTTGCAGGGTATATATACCTTGCAGGGTATATATATCTATTTATGATCAAAACACGAATATGTTGGCAGGTGGACCGGTTTAGCCTGTCCGTGTAATACGATTTTCGGCTGTCTGGACATCGACGCAATACTGTCTGGAGTTTTGAGAGCCAATGTATGGTGTGACGTGGTGATGTGCGTAGTGACGTCGTGGCGTCTTTGCTGGTTTCCAAAAAACAATTTTTCAATTTTGTTCTTTTAGGAACGATTCATTACCAAAATAAAACCCGATAAAAATGCAAAATGCGCATGTGCATTCTTTACATTATGTACTACCGGTATGACGTAACATATTCACGGAAGGGCATCCGAACAAAGAAACGAAGATCCCGACAGACCGAAAACATTACTTTTCCATCTTAGACTGGCGCAAGTAACTAGACTGGACATTTTTGACATTCAGAAAACTCTGTAACTGAGATCTGTAAAAAATATATAAGATATATAAACGTGTCACGTGTTTTATCAAAATCGGTAGTGTTTTTATATATACGGATTATATGTTTATAACTAAGATATGAAATCACTAGTGTTTATAATCAAAAACACTTGACATGTTTTAAACGGTTACATTCGTAACATTCAGCAGTAGGCCTACAGCACTGAAACTTAAAATCCGATCATGATTGTAAAGTCAAAATTAATACAAATACATATTTATTTTTAACTTTAAAAATATATGTGCGGTAATAATGTTACTTAGACAACGATTTAGGCCTGTTTGCACTTGTTGCTTGTGGTATATAAACACATTACGCGATTTGAAGAGACGTTTTAAAATCGCTAGTGTTTATAATTTTCTACTAGACCGATACCGCGTGATATTTTGATTGGGACCAGATGTTCGCTTCAATGATTCACATTCATTATTTTCGGAATTGCAAGGAACCAGTCGTGGTAATGTGACATAGATACTCATCCTGTTGTATTCGAGTTGCCGTTGTGTTTCTCAATCACAGTAAAATTCAGGAGCTGTTTCCAGGATCCAAACCAAAATAAAAGGTAAGTACATACATGTAGCTAAGTATAAATCCACCAGCGATGAACAGTTGCCGCTTATATTACATTTGAAGTTTGTGAGTCGATCGGCACGACAAAGCCTTCAGCACACACCTTGGATACAAAGAAAGCATTGTACAGACATAACCAGAGTAAGTATATATAGCTTCATATAATTTAAATACAATTTTGTCTTATATTTGATGTTTGTTTTTCAACTATTAATAAGAGATGCTCTGTCCTATTGTATTTGACATCATAAAACCACAATCGGTCCGTTTTATTCCCCAGTAAATAATTATATCAGGCCCATGCGCCCATTAATATGAAGTTTTGATGGCCAGAACTCGACTTTTAAAAGAGAATGATGAAAGATCCACGCTCCGCTTTGACACAAGTTTGACAAAGGTTCCGGAGCCAATTTTAAGCTTACCGTGCAAAGGAGAAATGAAAAAATATTTGATATTGACACCCGAACACGCATTTGGCACAGGCATCGCGAAAAATCCAAACACACTACTCCATATGTAATAGGATAAAATGATATACAAAACTTGCGAACTCTCTTTATGATCAACTACTTTGTTGAGATTTGAAACCATGATTTAATTATTATGAAGCGCATGCAGTGATGAACTGAAAACAAGCTTTCCACCGACATTCCATACGTGATGTGATGATAAGTCCTATTGTACAGGAAACACAGAGGCAGAAGAATAAAATATCATTTCTCTCCAAAAACTCGGAGATGGTCCCACATATGGGATTCAGAGCGATTATACGGAATATACATGGATTCTACACATATAACGAAATATTGTGTATACAATAGGGTCTACTGTGTAACTTGATATAACGTATCACTGGATTAGATATATGGAACTACATAGACTTGGAATTCACACAAAGAATCACTGGATTATATAGGGAACTATACCCAGGATTTATCAGAATATTTTATAATTTACAGCATTGGATTAAAAAAAACCACGTGACTTTAAATATTCTCACAATGGATTTACCAGGAACCACCTGACTTTAAATATTATAATTATTGATTTACAAGATACCCACGACTCATGGCATACGATATTTAAGACATTTATTGATTTGACCCTAATTCCATGACTGGAGCTTCCTGATATTTTGCTAAAACAATAATGCCAATGCATTCTTTTATATATGCGAGTCTCCCTACGGGAGACTCGCATATAAAAGAGAATACATTGGCCTAACAATATTTACCTTGACCTTGTAAGCCAATGCATCTTATATATTCGAGTATCCCTGTGAGAGACTCGCATAAATAAGAGAATGCACGGCACAGGATCTGTAATGCTGCAGCAGCGCAGCTCCTGTCGTGAAATGGTTAAGGAACAAGTTGGATTCAAAAATGAAAATTAATAACTAGAGTCAAACATAAAACGAATCTCAATCTCAGCGAACAAATGCCATCTTTAATTCTAAATGTATATAATATTCAACATATAAATGCATAATCAAGCGTTCATTCAGCGTCGACCAGTTATTTGCATGCACATGGGGATCATATCCAACTAGTTTGAAACAACCTAGTTCTAGAGTTTGAGAACATACATTCCTCTTATAAAATTGACGACCAACCGAAGCACGAGTTAACCAACGAACATTTTGGCGAAGATGTTGAACAATTTGTTGAATTGTACCTGAATCGGGCGTTTTATTTTCGTAATAATAAACAGTTTATTAAGTGTGTGTCTGGAAAATAAACACGTTGAGTGTTTATTATAAAACGCTATAACATGTTTTAATATAAACACTAGTGTTTATTCATAATTGGGTGGACTGTTTATGTTAAAACACTATGACAGTTTTGATTTAAACACTAGTGTTTATTCATAATTGGACTGAGTGTTTATTATAAAACACTGTGACATGTTTTTATATAAACACTGGTGATTTAATTATAAAACACGTGTGTTTTTGCTAAAACATATCACATGTCTTATAAGTGTGTCTCTCGGGTGTTTTAATTACACGTGTTTATTGGAAATTATTTCTTACAGAGCATGCATGGTATCTAGAATACTTCTCTGTATCAACCCCAGGAATATGACACCAAAAAGGGTGTGTCGCTTCATAAAGTAAGTGCAAAGGTGGTGATTTCTGGTCTGTATCAATATCAGAAATAGAGAATACAAAAAGTTGGCAAGTCTAAACTCATAACGAAAGACTTTGAAAAAACAATTGTCAAGCACAAGAAGCAATGGACCAGTGTCGTTATTTTGGAATGACCAGCGTTTGGCAACTTTTAAGAATATTTGCTAATTTTGTTGTCAAATACCATGCAGTCTACTTCAGGAGGCTGCATATAGTTTGAAAGTCTAAAGTGGGCACCCCCCATCGGAGACGCTCTAGTCACGTGCCTGGATGCGAGAACGTAAGGAAAGAAATGTGGGTTTACAGGCCCTCAGTTGCAGAAAAGGGCATGTCATCGACATCTACTTACTTTGTCCATCTTGCCAAAGGAGGATGAAGTCCTCGAATTTTCCGTTGTAACCAATTTCTTCAAAATCACACATCAAGTTGTAATGGGAGTAAGCGACGTCCTTGGGGTTCCTGTATACGAAGATCGTCCGAAGTTTCTTGATTTTTTCGGGAAGCATGAATAAAGGCAGGTGAGTATGGATAACTCGCGGTCTGGGCTCATTTTCTGGCAATAATTCCGTGGGTCGCATCTCAATGTTGCGACCTAGAGAGATGACGTCATCGTATTCGGTGTTCCCGCGTACGAGCATCCCGAGTATCTCCAATGTCCAGTGGTAGCCTGGAAAAAGAGATAATCGTCATCAGTATTTGGGAAAATTCACACATTTTCCGATCAATTACAGCCACCAAACATATATAGTTATGGCAGATTCGGAGAGGCAACTCATTAGACATGTCGCTTGACTTTGCTTCACATTTTAGTTGACAACCATTTCCTTGGTGTGAAATATTGAATTAGTTATGAGAACATGCATGCTATTAATTCTAGGAGTATTTTAATCGGCCATTTCATTTTTGTCACAAATAAACCATTCTCTATTTAGATCGATATACAAAACCGGAGTCTTAGATACTGGCATATTCCATTTCACAATAATCTGCATGCATGGACCATATATAACATGCTAACACATAACACACAAGTAATACAATGAGGACATATATCGATCAACTATGTTGTGATTTCATTCCATTCCGCGAATGTGTTCATCGGATTATATTTGCAGGTATCTCAGTATACGTATATGGGCATACTTGGCATAAGAAGATACATATCACCTGATCTAGGATAAGAGCATAACAGTATATCGTCATCGAAGAATTCCACTTCGTCGAGGTCGTTTAGTCCATTGGTTGCAAGTTTTGATTTTTCAGACTCGAAACTATGTGCGAATACATAGTCCCCAATCCGCTCGGTCGTTATCGTACATCCACTCCTGTCCTTGATATGCAACAGCTCTTTATGTTGATACATTTCTGGCGTGACTCCTCTTCAGCTTTGAAGATCCTGTTCAGTGTTACTCTGAAGTTAAAACTGGAGCGAAACCAGATAATTATTTAATATGAATCGTACGTAACACTTAGTGGAGCAACCACATGCACAAACTGTTATTCGATTTTTTATCGGCGACATAACGCTAAGAATAATCTATGTAACAGCATGCAAATTGCCCCGATGGAGACGACATGACAAGTATTGTCATGGATTGTGCAATATGTCTGGATTGGATTGGATTGGATTGATTATTTACACAAATTAAATACATAATACAAAAGCATGATACTATATCCTGAAAATTTGCACAGGAGCGCATGGCCAATACATGCCGTCTTCCTGCCGCCCATTATACACAATATAGAATAAGTAGATGGCGATCATATTGTTGTTTGACAATCGAGATGTTGCATGAAGATCAGCTATGGTTGAGAGAATTTGTTACACTTTTGGGGTTGTGTTTTATTTATCAATTTTGTTCGGGCAGCTATGATTAAATATATGTCTATACAATTATGTGTCCATGGATTTGTGCCCATAAATGGTGAGTAATCCAGGGTTACGGCACATGACGGGGACACGTCTCTTATAGGCGCAAGTATACATAATGCATGTATACTTATTGTTCCAATTACTTTCTACAATCTCGGCATCCACGTTGTCACAATTTACTGAGTTACTATAGTGTGATTGCACATTTATACGTATGGAAGATTTAAAGATGGTTCTGCTAGCTGCAAATTTGTGCGTTGGGTCCAAGCAGTTCCACACACATGGGAATGAGTATCTTGGTAGAATTTGGGAGAAATTCGTCCTTGGAATTGTAGTAACTAAGTTGCCGGACTATTTGTTGTGGTTGATATTGGGGTATACTTAAATCAACTTTCGAAAGATGGCGGGAAATTTTTATTTTGCCAATCGTACATGAACAATGCGATTTGAAGATGATACAGATCATGTAATTTAAGAAGTTTTAGAATTGTAAACAATGGCTCTGTATGACTGCGATATATTTTATTGCATAAGATCCGGACTGAAACGTGTCCCCATATTATTATTCCGTACATGAGATGACTGTGAAGTAAGGAGAAATAAAAGAGATTTTAGTTTGCTTTTTGGGAGAAATCGTTTGGCTTTACCTAGACAGTATATTGCGTGTGATATTTTTCTGGTTAACATTGATATGTGGTATTTGAAAGTAAGATTTTCGTCAATGATTATGCCAAGGAATTTAAGTGATTTATCTTGGTTTTGATTACTTACACGAACTAGTTCCTTTTTATTCAATTTAATTCGCAGATTTGCTCATTTAAAAATTGTTATTTTGTGGATGCAACAACATATATTTAGTTTTTGATTCGTTGAGGGATAGTCGGTTAGTAAAGCACCAGCGGTATACTTTATCTAGTTCCTCGTTTATCTTATTCTGAATGGTTTTATAATTATTCCCTGATGTGTATAACGTTGTGTCGTCAGCAAATGAAAGAAGTTTGAGATTGGTACTGTTGGGCACGTAATTGACATACATTTGAAATAGGATGGGGCCGATGACCTATCCCTGTGGTACTCCACATTCCATATTCAACATTCCCGATTGATGATCGTGGACTTCTACATATTGTCGTCTGTCATGTAAGTAACTTCTTAACCAGTCATTAGCGATTCCCCTTATCACATAGTGATCGAGCTCTCTACGTAAAATTTCGTGACTTATGGTGTCATAAGCTTTTGATAAGTCTAAGAAAATGGCAATGGTGGAGTCACGGGTTTTTTTGTCATTACATTCCGCTACACCTTCGAGAAGATGTATTAGTGGGTGAATGGTAGAATGTTTCTTACAAAAGCTATATTGGGGTTCATGAAGAATTTTATGTTTGTTGAGGAAAGTTGAAAGCCGAGCGTTGATTATTTTTTTCATTATTTTGGAAAATGCAGGTAATATGCTGATTGGTCTATACTTTTCAATCTGATCGCGTTCGCCTTTTTTGTATATAGGCATTATTCTAGATATTTTCATTTTCTCTGGCACAATTCCCTGAGCAAGTGAGAGATTTAAAATATGTGTGAGAGGTCCGACAGTTTCATTGATTGTTTGTTTCATTAGTTTCACGGAGACATCGTTTATATCTATGTAAGTTTTATTAGATAGTTTCGAGCAAAGTGATATTAGTTCATCTCTGTTTGTTGGGAAAATAAAACGTTTATTGTCATACTGCCCCGGTAGGTAATCAGTGAAGTTCATCCCTGGAATCTGTGTTACGTTTTTTGCGGTAATTCTCCCAATATCAGCGAAATATGTGTTGATGTGCATGCGATATTTGTCGGGTCAGACAGTTTCCCGTTACCGGTACCTTTTGAAAATTCGGTAGGAAAGGTATTCAGGCCATGAGATATTTTAAGGGCGTCTTTCAGTATCGTACAAGTGCGTCGCATGTTGGCTTAATTTTCCTTGAGAATATTGTCGTAATAATGATTTTTACTCCGCCGTTTAATTGGTTGTATATTCTGCAGTAGGTTTTGTATCTTTCTATGTGTTCATCTGTTGGAAACTTTAATTTAGTGGTGTACAATTTAGTTTTTTTTACTGATGATTGAATGAGTCATTTAGTCATCCATGGTTCCCGTTTAGCATACTTGTTTGGTGGTTTGCGTTTAATTTTTGGAAAGGCTTCTTCGAAGAATAAGGAGTAGCTGCGCAAAAAGGCGTTATATGCTAGGTCTGCGTCTTGGTATATGAAGACCTCTTCGAATGAATGATTGTGCAGGAGCCTCTTAAATTTTGCTATATTGTTTTCGGACATTATTCGAGTTGTTGTTTGGTTTTCGTCCTTCTTTGTGTTGATATCATTGGTTTCGACGTGGAATGTACTGAAGTGGTCTGAGACGTCCGTTAGGATGATTCCACTGTGAAATTTGCATTTGGATATGCTATTTGTGTAAATGTGGCCAATGAGAGTCGCTGAGAATTCAGCTACTTCCGTTGGTTTAGTAATCACTGGCATGAATCCACGTTCGAACATATTACTGATGAAAACATTGGTTTTGCTGTGTGAATCAGAATGCAGTAAGTCTATGTTAAGATCACCTACGATTATACTTTTGCGTTTAATTCGTTAAGTTTGATAATAACATTGTCAAGCTGATTAGAGAAGGTTTCTATGTCAGCGAGCGGGCCAGTGTTGGGTCGGTATCTAGAGCCTATACAGTGTATAATTTTTCTTTACCCGTATTTATTTCTACAAATAATGTTTCAATAACGTGGAAAATGAATATCGAGAGGTCATTCCTAGTTTTATATTTAAGACTACTTTTAATGAACATTCCGACCCCACCCCTTCCGTCATCATTGTCCGGACGGGATTTGTACTCGAAAAGGATGATATCCTTCTAACGTGAATGTGTCCCTCACCGTAAAGACTTCAGATAGCGCAATTATGTCAAATATGGTCCCCACTGATTGTTTAATATTACATAGGAGGTCGACAAATGAGTCCCAGTTCGCGGTCAAACTTCGGCAGCTTAACACAAGGAGAGATGTCGTCTTCCTTTCAATTGATACTTTCTCCTTGATTTGCAGTGGGGCATAATAGTCTGATTGGTGGTTCAGAGTGTCGTAAATGTTACTCTCGTTTTCAGTCATCGTCCTTATATACGGTGGCAACGTTATAGTCATCACCCTGGTGCTCACCTATAGATAGCCTATCGATAACCATTGTCTGAAATTATATTAGAGTTATATATTTTACCCCAAGTCAGCAATGTACTTTTATCCGGCATATTTTGTACCGTGTCCGTGTAAAGAGACCTAACGTGCACATCCTTGTCACACAACAATATTATCTTGAGCAGTACGGAATAACAGAACATAAAACATTTACAGAACAATTTGATGGGAATCATATACATATATACATATTAGTATAGGCGATATATGTGTATACATGTGTATTCTTATATAAACAAATATAATGTGTAGCAATGGCATGATATAAATGCTGGTCCGCTGTTGTGTAAGTCGCGTTCTGTCAGTCGACTATGCCGGCAAGCGTCTCAACAGTCATTGACTGTTTTGTATATATTATTACAAGCCCAATAAGGCCGTGTAGTGCGTTTCATGCAGGTCGTGGTTCACGGGTGGTCGACCACGTTTACCCATTTGCAGGTTATGTACAATTCAGTTCGCGCTTGTGTCATTATGGAACGGGCTTAAATTAATTCATCACAATGTGTTTGGTTCTCTGGTTTATTACTAGGAGAGCCTGGTGGTATGAGATAATAGTATGGCATCGTGTCTCAACTCTCAGACTTGGTGATATTTTGGCGTCATCCATGTAGTGAGTACAGATACAAGCATATAAGTTCATTCCAATCTATCCATTATGATATATCATGACTGGGTAGGACGGTGTTTTGTCTACAATAAATATATACAATGCATTACGATTCCATCCATTAAAAAATACGATGACTTGGTAAAACTCAAGAGTGGTCATACTGTCATACAGTTATAATTTATTCATTTAACCCTTCCATGACTGGAGCTTCCTGAAATTATGCGAAAACCCTATGTCAATGCATTTTCTCAGACATGAGAGTCTCCAACAAGGAGCATCGCATATATAATAAAATACATTGGCCAAGCAATATTTACCTTGACCTGGTAAGCCAGTGTATTCACCCATATATATATCTTTAATTATCCTCCATTACTGAAGATTATATATGAACAAATTGCAAATAAAGAATATGATACAAACGCTTATACATAAGCATATGAACAATCAAAAGTATATACAAATATATATATAACATTATGCATGGAGTTGGGTCTGCGCGCCTACGTACACGTACCGCCAACCGTCACGTACTGTTCGGCATGACTACATGCGATAGTAATGTATCCGAACGCCATTTCGTTGCCGTATGGTACGCACACATAGGGGCGCAGCCACAACGGCATACATTGGTGTATGCCAAACGCACGCACGTGCACCCGGACGCGCAGGATATACTGAAGCATTGGATTGTCATCCTACTGGCCAACTGATCCCAACCGAATGGGACGCACGCACCAACACACACAGGCACACGTGTACACGCAACTTACACGATTTATTTGTATACTTGAATGGTTTTATAAAGCAAGTGCGTTTTCAATATAATATAAATCGTGTGAGAATTGGAGACATATTATAACCTGGATATCACGTGTCACGTATATAGTTAAAGTGAAGTATAGTGAGGTATATATAATTATATGTGACATATTCATTTCGATGACAATATTATAGTGGGCAATATATGTATGAATAAAAAGAAGGTCAAATGTGCACTATATTAAATAACGCCGGTCATACCAGCATATAGGTAATAAGCTTGCCACATTTTGTCAACATTTTTGAAAATTATAATTGGAATGTCGTCATCTTCAATCATTATATCGCTCTCAATTTCTGATAAGTTGCCAAGGAGCACACTTAATTTGGCTTCTCCTGAGAGCGATTCGTATTTGATGTAGGCATTAATCCCAAGTGCATCCATAATAAAATATTCCATCTCATTTCTAAACGAAAACATGGCCGTACAATCAATGAATATATGAGACAAAATGTCGGTCGTGGTAGAATCACAGTTCGTACATGAAATTTCTCTGTTGATTCCTATTTGGCTTATCAATTATCCAATTGTGAGATAAATGGTCTTGCCTTCTGGATATAATTTGCATAGGCGCCAAACATAGGACATACATAATTATGTGTGTGTTCTATTGAAGAGAGAAAAACTTGGGTCAGAATTTGTTCTTGATTTCCATGCATCCGCGTGTGATGTTTCCATTCCTGTGTTAAAAATATGTTTCCACGAGTTTTTGTCCGGAAAAAAGACTCTGTTGCAAATTGGTAAAGGTAATTCGATAAGTCATATTGATCAAGTATTTGCATAATGTCACAAAAGTAGTTTCTAGAACAAGACAAACGAGACTCAGTGGTAGACAGAAGCGTGTATTCATACATTATGTGAAAGAAAACTTGTTTAACAGTTTTCTTATTGTTGCATTCAACATTGCACAGGGATGATAATAGTGACATTTACTTTTTATTTATGTAGAATTCTATTGAGTGAATTCCAAGTAAGCCAAGAGCGATATCGGTCCGGGTCCTGGGTTCGAATCCCTGTATTGTTTTTATGCAAAATCTATGAGTTCTTTCTATTTTAAGAATTTCATTTTGGGTTATATTCCACAATAGCTCCGTGCCGAACAACGCTCTTGGCAAAATGACTGATTTATATATTAGTGAGGAACTCAGAGGAGTTAGACCTCCAGCATATAAGCCAGAATTCGACAGCATAAGGAATGTGCTTCTCAGTTTGTCACATACATGTGCGATAAAATTATTTGTTTGTTTATACTTCGCAATTGGGATTCCCAGGTGGACTGTACTGTCCACTTCTTTAAGGTTTTCAGACCCCATGATCCATTGGCGTTTACACTTATCGGATTGTGTCTTTTTCTCATTAAGTACCATTATTACAGATTTAGATGTGTTATACTTGTAACGCCATGTATAGCTAAAACTCAAACACATATTGATAAGTGAATTCAAACCACGTTCAGTTAGTGATAAAAGTAGCATGTCATCAGCGTGAGTTGGGCATGTACAATTAATTGATTCCATATGAAAGCCATACATTAACTTTGATAGTAATGTGATCAGTTCGTCAACGTAGACCATGTAACATTTCGGAGAGCATATCCCCCCTGCCTTGTTCCTTGATAATTTTGTATTAATCTGGATGTAACATCGTTATATCTCACAGTGCAATAGACACCGGAGAGCGATTGGTGCACAAATTTGAAAGCAATTCCAGTTAGGCCCCTCTCATACAATTTATACATAAGACCGTCTATCCAAACCGTATCAAAGGCTTTCCATACATCTAAAAAGCAACAGTACAATTTTTGTTTTTTTTCGGCGTTAAAGTTGATGCATTCCTGAGTTAGATATAATGTAGGCATTAGAGTTATGGCCCTGTAGCTGTCGAACGAGTGTTTAGGTTTCGTCCCCCTTTATGTAATGTGATTATGACACCTCGTTTGGCAGCCCCAGGTATATAATCATGCCGCAATATTGCTGAGAATAATTTACAGAGGCTATCAACCAGACAATCACCGCCATATATAATATTCTCGTTATAAATATTATCATAACCGGGCGATAACCAAAGATATGTAATTTTTAATTTATTTGTTTAATGGGTGGGGTCAACAATGTATTACAATTACATCCATTATGTCATATGTCTCTTTAGAACCGACATGCAACTACGTGTTAATTAATTAGATTAAGCTAATCGCCGACAAAGACAATATCATGTCTGGGGCTCGCGAAGGGGGTAATAGAATATATAAATTTCATTTTTCAAAGTTGGTATATTACACAATCAATTAACATGATTTGCTTCTTTATGGTATCTGGTTTCTGACATCCTGAACCACCATACGGTCAGAAATATTCTAAGTAAGATAGACACCTCGGTGGTACTGGATATGCGAGAGAAACAACCCCGTTTCGGGCCTACGGCCATCAACGGTGTTGTTTCTCCCGCATATCCAATACCAACTCGGTGTCTATCTATAACGTAGGACTTAGCTGTGTCAACAATATATATATATATTATTTATGTCAACAATGAATGGGATCAAAACGAATTAAATGTCATCCATTCATACGTACATACATATACATATATATACATACATATATATATATATATATATATATATATATACTAGAAGGTGACCCGACTTCGTCCGGGCTATTCAAAAACCAAATTTCAAGTCGATTGCTCCACCCGTTTCCGAGATCTGGTCTGCGCATGCGCGAAGCTGGCGTCGCACGGGCTCGGCGACCCGATAAAATTCGTATCCGGGGCAAGATACATATGTGTTATATACACAATGTGTTTGTAACGATTCATGTATCGCGACGAGGCAAGTTTTCGTGGCCATATAGCGACGAGGCGACCTTGGTCGCCGAGTCGCTATATGGACACGAAAACTAGCCCGAGTCGCGATACATGAATCGTTACAAACACATTGTGTATATAACACATTTATCTACCATTGGTGTGACAGAATCCACCGCACTAATTACATTTCAGGAGTTTCTTAAATGGCAAAACTGTTGAATTTGTGTCCGATGATTCGCTTTCTTGAGTAAATTCTCCCAACCTGCAAAGGTATCTGTGTCACGCGATTAGCTCGCTTTGCTAAATTCTCACAACCTGCCTGTTCACGTGAATATGCCTAACGGAAATGTATTCAATGGACAACATTTCTTACACTTATAATACATACTGAACATACATATTAGTTCCCTTGTGATGTGTTATACCATAATACCCGTGATGGTTACCCGGTAGGCAATCAAATAATGTTAAAACATTGGAACTATTTGTTTATAGTACGCAAGAATATACGTTGGAATGTCGTTTTGATTTTTCACGCGATTGATGTGACGTCAGTTCATTCATGATTTTGATCAGTCAACGACGTTACTAGCGCCTTGTATCGCAACTGCAGTAACGATACGGATGCTTTTATCGCCCATTCGTTATCGCCCATTGTATCAGGGAATTTCATAGGAAATGGTAGATAAATTCACATACCAAATTTCAAGTCGATAGCTCCACCCGTTTTCGAGATATATAGCCCAATGTCATTTGCGGATACCTCGGCCGGTGATGAGTTAACGCGACATCGGCCGGAAAAGAGTTAACGCGATCACGTCACGATATGTTGATGGCGTAATATATTTACGCAATGATTTTCGATGAGCGAAGCATGGTCCTGCGTTCTTCCCGATAATGGAGCCTTCCACAGAGGCCACGCCCACAGCGTAGTCCCGCCCAATGGCAATTTATTAGAATATATTCGACCGCTGGCTGCGGAGATTTTTTCGACGCCAACTTTCTTCACCCTAATTTTCATATCCATGCATACATTCAGTGTTAAATTGGCTATATACAAACAACTTTTTTGTTGTCAAATCATAATATACTGATATTTATATTTGCGGCATGATTTTATAAATTTATCCGTGATTATAACAATGATTTTCGTTTAGCATGACACTTGTCATAATTTTCATATTTAATGGCAAAACGAATGTATGTTCTCTGGTTTAGATATATTAGAGTTCAGTGATCTGTCTGTCTGTTCTGGTTTGTATGCAATTTTTCTTCCAGAGCCCTTGATCGATTTTAACCAAATTTGGTGTGGTGCATCGGGGTACCACGGCAGATGTTATAACGAACTTATATTTTTAATTAAATTTAAAAAAAAATTAATTTGGTTTTCAAATTTGAGAATTTTTTAGTAAGAAGTTTCAATCTAAAAACGTAAAAAGAAAATTTAAAAATTAAATTAAAAAAATTTAATCAAGTAAAAAACAATTTAAATTAAAAAATTACCACATATTTTAAAGATTCAATCTAAAAATCTAAAAAGAAGATAAAAAAAATTTAATTTAAAAATAAAAAAAAAAATTTAATTTAAAAAACAAACTATTTAGTTTTTTTTCAACAGCAGATCAAAGTTCAATCTAAAAAAAAATTTGAATCTAAATATTTTTTTTAAAATCAAACTGGTTAAAAGAATAAATTTTAACGAATCATGTACACATGAGTCTGTTTCAGCTAGTTAACATAAGGGCAAGTGCTGATGTGTTCACTTCGGAGAAGTCGATCTCGGGTAACAGACAATATTTATGTGGATAAAGTATTTTACCAGTGGGCGGGGACTACCGCTGTGGGTGTGGCCTCTGTGGAAAGCTCCATTAAGGTAGAAACTTTAAACGTACACAGGCGTGTGATGCATCATTGGAAAGATGAAGCTCCACAGATTCTAACCGTGCAAATTATATGACTGGCAATTTATTATTCGCGCTATATCGAATCGATTTGTGAGCACCGAACTGAAATATATTAGCGCAAAACGGCGTAAAAACAGATTTGACCTCGGCACGTGAAAAGTTGACCTCGGATCTGAAAATCAATAGGCCTATGTTACTCCTGACCCGAAAATACCCCCACATACCAAGTTTCATCGAAATCGGCTGGGCCATTTTCGAGTCCATCGATTACACACAGACAGATACACACACACACACACACAGATCTTTCAAAATATATAATAGACTAGAAGGTGACCCGACTTCGTCCGGGCTTTGACCTTGAATTGTCTATTTTGAAGGCCAAGGTCAAGTGGGGTCACGATTTGACCCGTCCAAAACACAGTGCCCGAACAAAAGTACCCGACAAAAGTACCCGTCGAAATCCATCCGGTTTTACCCGATTTGACCTTGAATTGACCATTTTGAAGGTCAAGGTCAGGTGGACCAACACCCCAAAAATGGTGGAAATCGGCCCAGCGGATACCGGGAAATCGGCCCATCAGATACCGAGATACCCTATGCATCAAATTTCGTCCGTAAAAATCCGCCAGTTTAACCCGATTTGATTTCCACTGAAGTATATAAACGCGCCTCATATACACACGCTCATTAATTATCAAGTTTCAACGTAAAGATAAATTACCATCGGTGCCCGAGATATCGCCAAGACGTCTGAAACAGTCAAATGCATACGCCGGAGAAGAGTTAACGTGATCTAACTTTATGACCTCTAACGACGTCATAGAAGTTACGCATTGTTTTTACCCTGATAGAAGATCGTACCACTTCTTCTTAATAATTGAGGCAGATAACTAAAACGGATACATACGTATTATATATCGTTGGAAAGAGGAAACACGAAAGATTCTCATAGTGTCATTATTATGACTGGCATGTTATTATTCGCGCTGTTTCGAATCGATTTGTAAGCACCGAACTGAAATATATTAGCGCAAAACGGCGTAAAAACAGATTTGACCTCGGCACGTGAAAAGTTGACCTCGCACGGACAAATTAATAGGCCTATGTTGGTCCTGACCCGAAAATACCCCCACATACCAAGTTTCATCGAAATCGGCTGGGCCATTTTCGAGTCCATCGATTACAAACACACAAACAAACAAATAAACAAACAAACAGATCTTCCAAAATATATAATAGACTAGAAGGTGACCCGACTTCGTCCGGGCTATTCAAAAACCAAATTTCAAGTCGATTGCTCCACCCGTTTCCTAGATCTGGTCTGCGCATGCGCGAAGCTGGTGTCGCACGTGCTCGGCGACCCGATAAAATTCGTATCCGGGGCAAGATACATTCACATACCAAATTTCAAGTCGATAGCTACACCCGTTTCCGAGATATATAGCCCAATGTCATTTGCGGATACCTCGGCCGGTGATGAGTTAACGCGACACAGTCAAATGCATCGGCAGGGTGAGAGTTAACGTAATCTAATTTTATTACCTCTGACGACGTCATAGAAGTTACGCATTGATTTTATCCTGATAAAAGATCGTACCACTTGTCCCTAATAATTGAGGCAGATAACTAAAACGGATACATACATATTATATATCGTTGGAAAGATGAAGCCACACAGATTCTAACCGTGCAAATTATATGACTGGCAATTTATTATTCGCGCTATATCGAATCGATTTGTGAGCACCGAACTGAAATATATTAGCGCAAAAACGGCGTAAAAATAGATTTGACCTCCGCACGTGAAAAGTTGACCTCGCACGGACAAATAAATATGCCTATGTTCGTCTCCGGCCGAAAACACATCCAAATACCAAGTTTCATCGAAATTGGCTTAGTCGTTTTCGATTCCATCGATTTCAAACACACAAACTTACACATAAACTTACACATACACAGATCTTTCAAAATATATAATAGACTAGAAGGTGACCCGACTTCGTCCGGGCTTTGACCTTGAATTGTCTATTTTGAAGGCCAAGGTCAAGTGGGGTCACGATTTGACCCGTCCAAAACACAGTGCCCGAACAAAAGTACCCGACAAAAGTACCCGTCGAAATCCATCCGGTTTTACCAGATTTGACCTTGAATTGACCATTTTGAAGGTCAAGGTCAGGTGGACCAACACCCCAAAAATGGTGGAAATCGGCCCAGCGGATACCGGGAAATCGGCCCATCGGATACCGAGATACCCTATGCATCAAATTTCGTCCGTAAAAATCCGCCAGTTTAACCCGATTTGATTTCCACTGAAGTATATAAACGCGCCTCATATACACACGCTCATTAATTATCAAGTTTCAACGTAAAGATAAATTACCATCGGTGCCCGAGATATCGCCAAGACGTCTGAAACAGTCAAATGCATCGGCCGGAGAAGAGTTAACGTGATCTAACTTTATGACCTCTAACGACGTCATAGAAGTTACGCATTGTTTTTACCCTGATAGAAGATCGTACCACTTCTTCTTAATAATTGAGGCAGATAACTAAAACGGATACATACATATTATATATCGTTGGAAAGAGGAAACACGAAAGATTCTCATAGTGTCATTATTATGACTGGCATGTTATTATTCGCGCTGTTTCGAATCGATTTGTAAGCACCGAACTGAAATATATTAGCGCAAAACGGCGTAAAAACAGATTTGACCTCGGCACGTGAAAAGTTGACCTCGCACGGACAAATTAATAGGCCTATGTTGGTCCTGACCCGAAAATACCCCCACATACCAAGTTTCATCGAAATCGGCTGGGCCATTTTCGAGTCCATCGATTACAAACACACAAACAAACAAACAAACAAACAAACAGATCTTCCAAAATATATAATAGACTAGAAGGTGACCCGACTTCGTCCGGGCTATTCAAAAACCAAATTTCAAGTCGATTGCTCCACCCGTTTCCTAGATCTGGTCTGCGCATGCGCGAAGCTGGTGTCGCACGTGCTCGGCGACCCGATAAAATTCGTATCCGGGGCAAGATACATTCACATACCAAATTTCAAGTCGATAGCTACACCCGTTTCCGAGATATATAGCCCAATGTCATTTGCGGATACCTCGGCCGGTGATGAGTTAACGCGACACAGTCAAATGCATCGGCAGGGTGAGAGTTAACGTAATCTAATTTTATTACCTCTGACGACGTCATAGAAGTTACGCATTGATTTTATCCTGATAAAAGATCGTACCACTTGTCCCTAATAATTGAGGCAGATAACTAAAACGGATACATACATATTATATATCGTTGGAAAGATGAAGCCACACAGATTCTAACCGTGCAAATTATATGACTGGCAATTTATTATTCGCGCTATATCGAATCGATTTGTGAGCACCGAACTGAAATATATTAGCGCAAAAACGGCGTAAAAATAGATTTGACCTCCGCACGTGAAAAGTTGACCTCGCACGGACAAATAAATATGCCTATGTTCGTCTCCGGCCGAAAACACATCCAAATACCAAGTTTCATCGAAATTGGCTTAGTCGTTTTCGATTCCATCGATTTCAAACACACAAACTTACACATAAACTTACACATACACAGATCTTTCAAAATATATAATAGATATATATATATATATATATATACACATGCATACACATATATATAATGACTTGACAACTCAAGAGTGCCAAACATATAATATTGTTATAAATGATTCATAAACATTGAGTGGGTTGTGTCACAATACACTCCAATTCCATCCATCATGACATATCACGACTGGGTAGGCCTTACCTGTGTCAATAAAAATTATATTATATATACTAAACAAATAATAAATATAATGTATATATAATATAATACTATTTTAAAATTAGTCATTTAATGATGGGGGTCAACAATGCATTTCAATTCTATCCATTTAAGGGTGAGTGTCAACAATGAATTTGAATTCCATCCATTATGACTGGGAAGGGCTTTGTTGTGTCAACAAAACGTATGCATTTTCAAGTTATTCATTTAAGGGGTGCGATCGAAATGCATTCCCATTAATATCCATGACATATCCAATGCCTTGGTAGACATTGGGCCATTTGCTGTGTCAACAATACTGTTTTCATTTATAATTTAGTCATGCATGTCAGCAATGAATTTAATTTCATCCATTCTGATATATCACTTAGAACTTAGCTGTTTCAACAATAAGTATATTATTTATAATTTAGTCATGCAGTGCCAAACCTGACAATAATTATTTATATGACTTGGTAGAACTCATAAATATACATATAGACACACATATATATATGTAATGACTTCGTAGAACTCAAGATTGCCAAATATAGAATACTAGCAGGTTAGCCCGCCACTGGCGGCATTCGTCCCATGGCTTTGGTCGATCCATTAATTTTAGTTTTTCAATGTAACCCCGTACAGGACCGGGCTACTCAAAAACCAAATTTCAAGTCGATAGCTCCACCCGTTTCCGAGATCTGGTCTGCGCATGCGCGTATCTGGCGTCGCACGGGCTCGGCGACCCGATAAAATTCGTATCCGGGGCAAGATACATTCACATACCAAATTTCAAGTCGATAGCTCCACCCGTTTCCGATATCTCGTCTGCGCATGCGCTGCACGGGCGTCGCACGGGCTCGCCAATACGACAACGACGACCACCTGGTCAAACTACACTCACGTACCAAGTTTCGTCCCGATCGGTCGAGGTGTTGGTATCTGATGCAAAAGACGAAATTGTGAGTGTTGGTCAATAGTCCCCGCCGTGAACCTCATCGTCGCAAAGAGCGGACAGTCAATTAACCCCGTTGTGAACCTCAATCACCAACGCGACGTAAACATGTGTTGCGTTCTAAAAATAGGAAAGCACTTTCTCTCTGCATAATTCTGCAGATGCTAATAACGTTGCTCCCCGTAGGTAGCAATATCGTTGTTGTTGATATTTACGGCTTGGGGGCTATTTTCTTATTTAGCAAGTTTGAGCTCAATCGGTTAGAGTCCATAAAGGACACACTCATATATATGACACTTCCCGTAGGTAGCAAGTTTGAGCTCAATTGGCATTCCCTGGAATTTCCCGTAGATTAGCAGATTCCAGAAATCTGATGCTATATTCGTGATTATCTGGGATGATTTCGGTATATACCGAAGGTATATACTGTAAACACAGAGCGCGCCATCCGTGCTTGCAGGGAATAAATTTCGAGCGATAACGTTTGCGTTCCCGTATAACTCTGCAGATGCGAATAACGTTGAATGGGAAAAAGACGCTCTTTATAGAGATGCGTCAAAAACAAACGCTCATTAAATAATCACTTGATTAACCCCCGCCGTGCCTATGCGGTGATTTGAGATTGGAGAACGGGTGCTCTGAGCTTCTCTAAACCGCGACCACGCTCGTGTCGGTGAGATTTGACACTTACATAGGAAGTTTGAGCTCAATCCTTACACGCGTTTTGGATTCTATGAAGTACCCACACACACACACACACACACACATATATACGAAGTCTCAAAATATATAGTATAGACTAGCAGGTTAGCCCGCCACTGGCGGCATTCGACCCATGGCTTTGGTCGATCCATTAATTTTAGTTTTTCAATGTAACCCCGTACAGGACCGGGCTACTCAAAAACCAAATTTCAAGTCGATAGCTTCACCCGTTTCCGATATCTGGTCTGCGCATGCGCGTATCTGGCGTCGCACGGGCTCGGCAACCCGATAAAATTCGTATCCGGGGCAAGATACATTCACATACCAAATTTCAAGTCGATAGCTCCACCCGTTTCCGATATCTCGTCTGCGCATGCGCTGCACGGGCGTCGCACGGGCTCGCCAATACGACAGCGACGACCACCTGGTCAAACTACACTCACGTACCAAGTTTCGTCCCGATCGGTCGAGGTGTTGGTATCTGATGCAAAAGACGAAATTGTGAGTGTTGGTCAATAGTCCCCGCCGTGAACCTCATCGTCGCAAAGAGCGGACAGTCAATTAACCCCGTTGTGAATCTCAATCACCAACGCGACGTAAACATGTGTTGCGTTCTAAAAATAGGAAAGCACTTTCTCTCTGCATAATTATGCAGATGCTAATAACGTTGCTCCCCGTAGGTAGCAATATCGTTGTTGTTGATATTTACGGCTTGGGGGCTATTTTCTTATTTAGCAAGTTTGAGCTCAATCGGTTAGAGTCTATAAAGGACACACTCATATATATGACACTTCCCGTAGGTAGCAAGTTTGAGCTCAATCGGCATTCCCTGGAATTTCCCGTAGATTGGCAGATTCCAGTAGCTTTATAACGGTATATCTGGGGAGAAATCTGATGCTATATTCGTGATTATCTGGGATGATTTCGGTATATACCAAAGGTATATACTGTAAAAACAGAGCGCGCCATCCGTGCTCGCAGGGAATAAATTTCGAGCGATAACGTTTGCGTTCCCGTATAACTCTGCAGATGCGAATAACGTTGAATGGGAAAAAGACGCTCTTTATAGAGATGCGTCAAAAACAAACGCTCATTAAATAATCACTTGATTAACCCCCGCCGTGCCTATGCGGTGATTTGAGATTGGAGAACGGGTGCTCTGAGCTTCTCTAAACCGCGACCACGTTCGTGTCGGTGGGATTTGACACTTACATAGGAAGTTTGAGCTCAATCTTTACACGCGTTTTGGATTCTATGAAGTACCCACCCACACACACACACACACACACATATATACGAAGTCTCAAAATATATAGTACTAGCAGGTTAGCCCGCCACCGGCGGCTTGTCCGAAACATGACATTTTTTTATATATTTTTTTAATTTTTAGCTCCACGCGTTTCAATAAGAAAAAATTGTACCCGGTAGCTCCACCCGTTTCCGAGATCTGGTCTGCGCATGCGCGAAGCTGGTGTCGCACGGGCTCGGCGACCCGATAAAATTTGTACCCGGCGCAAGATACATTCACATAGCAAATTTCAAGTCGATAGCTCCACCCGTTTCCGATATCTCGTCTGCGCATGCGCTGCACGGGCGTCGCACGGGCTCGCCAATGCGACAACGACCACCGCCTGGTCAAACTACACACACGTACCAAGTTTCGTCCCGATCGGTCGAGAATCGTAGATTTGTATGAAGTACAACACACACACAAACATAAATATATAAGAGAGATATGTAAATTAGATAGATTGTATCAAAATATATAGGAGAGATATGTAAATGATCTACACACCATTACCGGTGTTTGTCAAAGTTTAGTGGGGTATATCAATACTCATTCACGATCATATCATTGAGGTCCGGAGGGTGTGGGCTATCTCTCGAATACACGGAGTTCTCAAAATATATAGTATAGAAGATAAGATAGTATAGATTGTTATAAGTTATTCATGAAAATTGAGTGGGTTGGGTCACAAATACATTCTAATTCCATCCATCATGACATATAGTTACTAGGTAGGACCTAGCTGTGTCAACAATAGTATAATTATTCCATAAAGGGTGAGGGTCAACAATGCATTTCAGTTCCATTCATTATGACATATCATGACTGGGTAGGACTTTATCGCGATGCCCCCAACAGTTGAAGGTGTTTTATTTTAACTAATAGAATGTCATGATATGGTAGGATTCTGGGAATGATATACACATGGCAGCTTATACATACACATTCCATATACAATTCGCTTACTTTTGGTGTGATTCATAATCTTGAATACACGCAGGTGGTGAATTATTTGGCGCTTTAAGGCATATTTGTGCTATAAAAATATACATATACAGATGTAGAGTTACTCTTCTTGGATTAACCCCTTCCGTGTTTACGGATCAATAAAATGATTGGGAGTGGAGAAATAGTGCTCTGAGCGTCTCCAAAATTCTACGCGGACGACCCCCGTGATTTTTACCCTTATATACGAAGTTTGAGCTCGATCGGACCAGTCGTTTTGGATTCTATGAAGTACCCACACACACACATATATACGAAGTCTCAAAATATATAGTATAGATAGATAGTATAGATTGTTATAAGTTATTCATGAAAATTGAGTGGGTTGGGTCACAAATACATTCTAATTCCATCCATCATGACATATAGTTACTAGGTAGGACCTAGCTGTGTCAACAATAGTATAATTATTCCATAAAGGGTGAGGGTCAACAATGCATTTCAGTTCCATTCATTATGACATATCATGACTGGGTAGGACTTTGTTTTGTCAACAATAAATATCTATCTAAATATTATCTATTTAAATATTCATTTTTCATTTGAAGGGGTGGGATAAAGAATGCTTTCCAGTTATATCCATTATTATATGTCAAAACTGAGCAGGACTTAGCTGTGTCAATATTATTTTTTTATTTATAATTTAGTCATGCATGTCAACAATGAATTTAATTTCTTCCATTCTGATATATCACTTAGGACTTAGCTGTTTCAGCAATAAGTATATTATTTATAATTAGTCATAACTAGGTGTGGGGCCCATGCATCGGTGAGGTCAACAATGCATTTCCATTTATTCTTTTAAGGGTGGGGGGGGGGGGGTCAACAGTGCATTTAATTTACATCCATTGTGGCATACATTATTATATATTATTTATAATTTAGTCATTCAGGGTTGGGGTCAAATATGAAATTCAATTTATTATTTTAAGGGTGGGGCCAACTAAAGGCTTTTCAATTACATTATGGCATCATAGGTGGGTAAGACTTATTTGTGACAACAATAAGTGAACATTTATAATTTATTCATTTAAGGGTGGGGTAAAATGCATTTCAATTCCGTCCATTATGATACATGATGACTGATGACTGGGTTGGACTTTTGTCATTTTAAGGGTGGAGGCCAACTAAATACATTCCAATTACATTATGGCATCATAGCTGGGTAAGACATATTTGTTTTCATTCAGGGGGTGGGCCATAAAGCATTCGAATTACAATTACATCCATTATGGTCTATGCCTCTGTAGGACTGAGCTGTGTCAACAATACATATGTTATTTATAATTTAGTCATGCAACAGGTGGGATCAGTAATGAATTTAATTTCATCCATTCCTATATATATAATGACTTGGTTTTTTCTATTGAGGGGTGCGGTCAAGATAGCATTCTAGCTAGATCCATTGTGAAACGTCATGACTGGGTTATATAGTGATAAACACAATGTTTTTTTTCGGGTAAAGCATCTTGCAGAGTATCTGTCACAAAGTGGTGAACAGCGTAAACTCGCGTTGAGAGACATGCCGTTTGTCAGATTAAGTTAAACCCAAAATGAGATCGGATTAGTGGTCCATGAGCGACACTTGTTTCCCAATGAATAACTCACATGAGCGTGCACGAGTTCGCGATAATTTATGGCGTATCAATAAGCATTATATCGGCATGTCTGTTGGCTCGCTAGGTAACAGGGTAGTTTGACTGCATGCTCATATCACCGATAGAGTCAATGAACGACAAACACGTATCCTTATGAAGCTGTTTTCACATAAATGCGTTTAACGCATGCGTTTGTGTATATATATCCGTTATTTCCTCCGTGGTCTACGTGTATAGTAGAATAATCTAGTCTAATATGACAAAATATATTTTACAACGGCATCAGCAGTTTCTGTAACATGATAGAGTACCATATACATACAGTTCCAGGCATGGTACCATGGTAGTTCCATGTTAAATATCACTTTACCATGGTAGTATCATGGTACTACGACAATATCATGGTTGTACCAGTACCATGGTTGTATCAGGCATTGTATTACCACGGACATGTAAGTACTACCATGGGAGTCTTCAAGTTGATCTCGTTCCATGAATTTGTGCATTTCGGGGAAATACTAAATGAAATGACATCTAAATGATGTCACTCGGAATTCCCCACCAAGGCGCAGAGCGTTCACGCACGATTTACTGATTTGTTATGAAAACGTCGTCCTCTAAAATTAGCGGACGTCTTTTTACGCAGTTATATGAATGGTCCAGTGCTGCCTCTGCTGTTTGAGCCAATGCGTCTTATGTTCGCCTAACGCATCCGTAAAACGCATGCATTAAACGCATGTATGTGAATATGTGAAAGCAGCTTTAGACCCGGTTTGGACTGCCAATGTAGGTTTAAACCAGGTTTAAACTCGGAGGTTTAAACCTTAGATGACGAATGTTTGTTGTATGATATTTAATATTATGAGTTAGAATGAATATATAAAAGATCATTTACATTTCTAAATTTATAGTGGCCATATTGGTTGCCATCTCAAATTAGCTTCAGTTGAATCAATAAGTGGGAAAACTCGCATGAAGCATACGGATGGATGAATTTGAATAAGAAATATATTTTTCTCTAGGTTATTAGTGGGTTTTATGAGTTCATAGCCATAACACCTCCAAATTTTCAATATGAGATCTCAACTAGATACCTCTGGGTTGTGTGGATATCTATTGATTCGTGTGATATCTGTCTGGTTGATGATGTAACCACAGAACCACACTATGGAAAGCTGGTTCAGAAGAGTAACACGGTTTCCACGTGAACAAGATTATTATATTCAGTACCATTCTGAAATTGGTTGTTGGTTTTGGTAAACTTTTGGAAATTTTGTAGTTGATCAATTTTGGAGTTTTGGGGACAAGGTGCACCATGATGGGAAATCCCCTCCTAGAATGCTATATAAAATAATATAAATGATGTCTGTATGTGGTTACCATGTAGATATATCAAAGTAAGTTACAATGAGGGGCCAAAATTTCAGAAAATAGGGCTGAAACACAAAATTGTGTTCTGGCCCCTAAAATAGGACTTCGGCCCTTTTTATACAAAAGATGGACGGGGCCATTGAATTCCTCATAAAAAAAGTACTCCCGAATCACTATCAAACAGAAACTGGTCCCATGTTCCGTAAAGATTTTACTAGCGAGAGACTAATAATAGCTCTATGGCAATATTCAGAATTTTGGGGGAAGGTTAGTTTTTTTGGAGATCCTGGGTACAAATATTGGACCAAGTATGTTCTGTATTATATTGATGTGTCTCCACAAGACAAGAGTATTTTTTTCGATGAAACAAACGATGAAAAGATGTTTACTCAATGTAATGCAAGTCTTTGAAGACAGGGGTTTGTTTGAAAATACAGTGTGAAAAATAAAATTTTAAATGATTTGTTTCATTTGATATAAAAAGGGGACCATTTTCTGCTCGATAATTCAGGTTTATATAACCGAATATATATTCTTATCATCGCGAACTACTAGATTTGTGAACTGTACAACAGGGAAGTTTTTTTCCATGAGTCTTCGCTATTTTGTACCTTAATGTTTGTGGAATCGCGTTGATACCAAAAATGTCGCATAACTCAAAATGCTCACATTTTAGTACAGTAGCTGTGATGTTATATCGCACCAGCATACAAAATAAAACCTCGTCAGTTGTATTTAGTTCCTTACTTTGGCTCTTTTGACATAATATTCATGGACTATTCGTTAAATATTCACAATAAACCATAAGATGGTCAGCTATCTGTATCCATAAACATAACTGAAGCCATATTATCTATAAAACCAAACATGGAAACCAGGAGTTGTCGAAACATGTGTAGGTCACACCGGCTTTCCGTGGTAAACACAAATAGTTCAAAGGTCAAGACCAATGCCCTTTGTACAAATAGCCACCCTACTTTCTGACCTGTTCAAAACAAGGAAGCGGAATACCAGTATGTGCATATATGCTGATGACGCGTTTACGACAGTACCATAACGACAGATTGGATGAAATTATTAAACCAAACCAGTAATGTGAATATTTATCCCAACAGTAAATGAGGAACTCAATAACAACGTGTCTCACAGACAAAGATCCAAAACGAGGTCCACACACACTCGACGTGTTGAGTAAACAAAGAGTACACAAGAGAAAATTGCCGATAGTGCATACACCGTACAAACAACTGATCGGAAGTTGCTGTCGCCGAGCCGAGACAAATCTATTTTAAGATCAAAATATTGCAGAATAACAAAAATAACAACATAAAACAACTTTCGACCCATTTGAACATAACTACGTCTTTAAAATGTCACGCCATTGAAACTATATACATGTACCCTGTCTGAATCAAACAAGGTAGTCTCATTTAGTGACTTTTATCCGACTCCGCATGTAACAATAATGTATTTGGGGGGGGGCTGTATGTTTTATTATGTGATGAAATTGTGTACACTTGTGGATTTATTAACACAAACTACAGTATGTATATACACCACCACCTTATATGTGCAGTGATGTGGCGAAGGGGTCGCGACTGGGTGTGCCTCCTTGGGTATCACCATTTCGGATGGCGAGTCCCGAAAAGTGTGAGCTTCGAGTTGCACCTCTTGTGTTGGAATTTTCCGACAGGGACTCACTGGCAAACGATTGGAGAAAAATATTTACCCCCCCCCCCCAACCTCTCCATTGGTAAATCGATCTAGTTTAATATTGAACATTTCGAAATGTGGGCTAAATTTCAGTCGGAAACATCAGCTTTCAAATGCATGATACTATAGTGTCAAGCATGGAATATGAAACGGTAGTCTCCATATTGTTTACCTTAGCAGCTTTTAGACCCAAGAAAACTCGAGTAAAACTGTCAGCATATATTGTTTATAAAATAGCAAATTACAGGCATAGCATCGTTTCCCGTACTTATAAAAGCCAATTGTGTGTCCCTCTGTAACGAGTTTTGACAGTGTCCCCAATAAACCCACATGCGACCACATAAGTAGACTTGACTCAGATAATTATGTCTAGATAAGACACACTGTGTCACAATTGTTACTTTGGGACCGAAAATATCGCAATTGTCAATGTTCGTTAACTGGAGAAACAAAGATGAGATAGACTGTATTTTATGGTTCGCTTTGCCTAAATGTGTCTTCTGATCATAATACCGATCTGATAAAGTATGTTACGTACGGGACGCAACCCTTTAAGAGAGACTCCATGATATCTCGATTTTGGTTATACATGTGTATTTCAGTTTCCTATCGCTTAAGCCTTAAGTCAACAAATCACTTCACTGAGAACGACCATTCAAGCCTTGAGGTTTTATGTTTTGCATTAAGTTTAATTCAACATTATTATATTTTTTGAAATGCTTTTGGTACTTATATTGAAAACTGAAACAAATATTGAGTCTCATCTCTTGAATCACCGGAAACCGTGAGAAGTAATATGCATGATATGTATATCATATCTTTCATACCAGGTTAAGAGAGATATCTTTATTACCTCCAAGTATAGGAGAGATCGATATACATGACATATAAATACAGTTGGATTAAAGTGGGCTCCCCTGGCCACTGTGGTGGGCCGTTGTGTACAAGTATGGAGAGGTGTTGGAAACCACGAGAGTGAAGCATATATGCATTTAAATGTTCACTACAGCTTTTGTTGCTGGAAAATCTGATTTGTCCAACAGATATGAAAGTTAGTCGTTACAACATGCGTGGGTGTTGAGAAGATAATTACAATGGACGTGACACGGGTTGCTGTACGCCATTCCTTATCATTGTGCTGAGAACGTACAGAAACTTCGCAGAATATAGTACTAATTCCTTGAGGCAGTGCGATATGTGTTCTGTTAGGGTTTCCAGAGAACTTCCGAGGAGGGTTGCTACCAGGTCATCTCTGGCTAACGACGCAAGGTGAAAATATTCGGGTATGCCGAAACGAGAGATAATCCCTTCCCAAAAATAGTTTCTAATAATGAGTGCGGCTGGAGAAGAGCATACGAACATGGCGTGGTCGATTTCGTTCGAGTACACTTCGCTGCAGAGATGACACACTAAATTGTTGGCATAGGTAGTCCTGTTGAGAAGCAGTACTAAGTTTTTGAGATATTTCAACATGTAAGCGTTTCCATGGATAAATTTCCAGACTGCCCAGTTTGATAGGGGATTAGGGTGAACTTTCCACAGAATTCGCAAGGATGGATCGGACGAAACTTTGGTCTGCCACGAGGAAATGAACGTTCCCCTGACAGCTGCCTTCACAAAAGTTATCCACGTTGACAGTTTTGGGAAGACCCCAATGTCCAGGTAGTCGTTCAAATAGTTCAAAAGATCGTATTTGGCTAATATGGAGAACATTTCCTGTACAAAAACACTGGAGCGATTGTATAGTCTGTACATGTGTGCTTTCAGGACAAACAGTCGTAATTGTAATTGATGGCCGAACGGTAGATGGATAAGACGTCCCAGAAAGCAAAGTTTTTTGATATGCAGTTGATATTCAATTGGTAGAAATCCAAGAAGACCTAGCGATAGCCTAGTTGACGCTCGTTTTTGGAGGGATTGTGCGTATTTGAGACATGTTCTGGCGGCTTTGTTCATAATGGTGATGGCGGAACTTTGATCAAAAGGAACCACCTCGACACCGTAGAAAGCTCTCGGTAGAAAAACAGTTTTGATGACATTTGTCATGGTGATGGGTGTAGTGGATTTCATAAGTTTGTTACCCATGATATTGAAAAAGTTATTCCTCATTTTTGTCGACACAGAAGAGGCGGAATTGACCTGCTTCGCAAACTTGTCCTGAATTAAACCAAGATGGGCACATTCTGTAACTTCCTGAATAGTTTGATTGCCCAACCTCCATATCCTTCCCGAGCGGTCATATGAGTTTTTATTCTCGTTGAATACAATTTTGCTCTTCGTGGAGGAGAATTCGAATCGCCACCGCCTGCTATATTTCACACATATGTTCAACAAGGAGTCGAGACCGGATTTCGATAGCGACAGAAGAGCGATGTCGTCGGCAGTAGTAGGAGTGCCACATGGGATATTGCAGATTCTTAGTCCGTATGGAGAAGTTGCTAGTTCGTTAAGTAGGTCGTCTATGAAGACGAGATGGCAGAGAGGTGACAGAACGTCACCTTGTCGAGTAGATTGCAGTATTTTGAAACTTTGCGATCGATCTAGTTTAATATTGAAAATTTCGAAATGTGGGCTAAATTTCAGTCGGAAACATCAGCTTTCAAATGCATGATACTATAGTGTCAAGCATGGAATATGAAACGGTAGTCTCCATATTTTTTAACTAAGCAGCTTTTAGACCCAAGAAAACTCGAGTAAAACTGTCAGCATATATTGTTTATAAAATAGCAAATTACAGGCATAGCATCGTTTCCCGTATTATAAAAGCCAACTGTGCGTCCCTCTGTAACGAGTTTTGACAGTGTCCTCAATAAACCCACATGCGACCACATAAGTAGACTTGACTCAGATAAGTATGTCTAGATAAGACACACTGTGTCACAATTGTTACGTTGGGACCGAAAATATCACAATTGTCAATGTCCGTTAACTGGAGAAACAAAGATGAGATAGACTGTATTTAATGGTTCGCTTTGCCTAAATGTGTCTTCTGATCATAATACCGATCTGATAAAGTATGTTACGTACGGGACGCAACCCTTTAAGAGAGACTCCATGATATCTCGATTTTGGTTATACATGTGTATTTCAGTTTCCTATCGCTTAAGTCAACAAATCACTTCACTGAGAACGACCATTCAAGCCTTGAGGTTTTATGTTTTGCATTAAGTTTAATTCAACATTATTATATTATTTGAAATGCTTTTGGTACTTATATTGAAAACTGAAAAAAATATTGAGTCTCATCTCTTGAATCACCGGAAACCGTGATAAGTAATATGCATGATATGTATACAAGTAGACCAGAAGTCTTCAATTGCGTACCCATGCTTTTCGATGAACCAGAACATATACTTCTATACTAATGTCATAACATATTTTAAAATAGTTCTAAAATATAATTAAATATTTCAGCACGGTATCTATTGCTTCAACATAGTTACGTTATGTGCTTGAATAATAGCATCTTTTGTCTAGAAATCGGAAAACGGATGTAGAACGGAACAGTGCACGCATGCCTTCATCGTGTGCTTCGTGAAGGTTAATAATAACCATCCAGATGTGGAACATGTATAATATGGAAACCTCGTTCTTGTTTTTTTGTTTTATGTTTGCACACAAATCCCATCATGTCCAAATAGACGTACATATTTTCGACAACTAGTGATCAGCAACTTAAACAACTGCCTATTTTTATCATAGTAAATGCCGTAAATATCATATCCTTCATACCAGGTTAAGACTGAACTTCAACCACCTGAGCTGTGACCTGACAAATAATCATGTACAATTCCCCCTTATGTTTATGTGGGGAACTTGAGACAACTTACCACTATCTCTTTGAATGTACATTTTATCAAGAGCCCAGAAGAGAACTATATGACTCCCTACCCAATGTTCCCCTATCTGAGAATACTATATTGCGGGGATCAGGGGAGCTTAGCCTTCGCGAAAACAAACAAATATTTAATGTAGTACAGACATATATTATGAAAACAAAAAGATTCTCATGATTCCCATGCGTTATGAGGCAGCATGATATTCCCCATTATATATGTAGTACTAAATGCCTTCCGATAACGATTATTTTGTATGTTACTTACTTGTTATTATCATCATCAGTTAACAGCCATTGTTATTGAAACCCTCCCATGGTGCCTGACCCATGCATATTACTATAGACGAGCATAATTTTTATCACGCAACAACTCAATTATTGAAAACTCCCCACCACTGTAATAATTCCACGATTCATCTGCCCCCTCATGTCTTCTAATTTCTCACCCCCCACACACACACACTCACCCCCCCCCCCCCCCCACACACACACACACACACACACCCCTCACTCACACACACACACACACACACACACACACACACACACACACCCACACACACACTCACCCCCCCCCCCCCACACACACACACACTCACCCCCCCCCCCCCACACACACACACACACACACTCACCCCCCCCCCCCCACACACACCCCCTCTCTCCCCCCTCTCTCCCCCCCCTCTCCCCCCCTCTCCCCCTCTCTCCTCCCCTCTCTCCTCCATCCCTCCTCTCTCTCTCTCTCTCTCTCTCTCTCTCTCTCTCTCTCTCTCCTCTCTCTCTCTCTCTCTCTCTCTCTCTCCCCCCCCTCCATGTTTCCATCCTAACTCAACTTAGTTTATATATCTTCAGTTCTCCTAAAACCATCATTTCAATCCTTTCCCGTCTGATCGATACCCCTCCCTCACTTATTGGGGAAGGGGCATGTCGCCAAAGAGGAGAATACTTCATATAAGCCCTCGGGATTTTTGTCTGATCCTCATTTCCATACATTAACTCTTCTGTTTTGCATATTTGTAGCATCTGTATATTATGTTATCTGTTTGGATTTGGAAATAAAAATAAAAATATGTTTACACTAACTAGACGTACAGTGACTGAAGAGTGGGGTGTCCAAATAAATAGTCTCTATTTTCATATTGTGAACACACCTGAGCCAAGGTAATGTAACTTAATGCTACAAACATAACGGCCTTTCAGTTGCAATATAGTGGGATTTCCGACAGATGCTGTGTATTATGTTAAACATGACATTTGAAGATGGAATTTTTTGCCAGAAAATTATTTTCTGAAGTCAAAAAACTTGTATTTTTGTTATTTTGTTTTTTTGGTTATTTTGCACTATTTTTATTTCAAAATAGATTTGTCTCGCCTTGGCGACAACAACTTCCGATCAGTTGTTTGTACGGTTTATACACTCTGAGTTTACTGCAAGCGCATTGAGATCATGTTATTCATTGAATAGACAGTTTTCATTATTACCTCCCTTCCCCCGACAGAGCCATAGCGAGGCCGCTAATTGCATTTCCAAGAGTCTGCAAGAGTTCTCAAATATATGCCAGATAAACAAACCCACGATGAGTATGATTTGGATGATTTATGGAAGTTAAAATGCTTTGATTCGAAGGATATTTTACGGAGTCATGGTGAACTAATAAATCTATACTGGTCGCCAGATGTCATGTTATATTTATAAGGAATTCTACTGCACAGAGACAATGTATTTATCGCCAAATATGAAATGAATCAGAAATGAACATATTTCGGTTGAAAATATAGATTTCGTGGAGAAAGCGACCAGACATCTGAGTGATTGCGACCTATGAAAAAACGGTAGAGGGGTAATGTCGCAAGAGCTATACTCGTCCTTGACCTCGATCAAAGGTATACTCGTAGGGTGCGCGTCTATAATCTCAAATCGACTCCACCACCCCGCATGTATAATTTAACATATATATCAAAATGTTCCACCCACTTTGGTGTTCTAGACAACACCCGAAAAAGACCCGTTAATTAGTTGAATACAACGTGACTGCCAATGCTGAGGTGAAGGTCGAGAATATAGCACTTTATATCGACTGTATATATAGCGACATTATCCTTCTATATACCGGAAAAAAACTGCATCGTTATAAAATGACTGCATCAAATTATGGACGAATTTTCAGAACCAGGCTACGAGATAGTATTCTGAAGATAATGCTATATATGGGAAAGCACATTCGTCTGCGATCGATTACGGAAAAAGTTATGAACAGTCAGCGATTGATACAAATTGGCACAAAATAGTCAAGTAAGAGTTAGTCGGCCCGGAGTGATCGTATCAGCAACGCGACCAGATATTGGTGTCAGTCTAGACGGCCTGGTCTCTGATCCTACATGCACAGGTGATGATAAGAATGGAGGATTAGAAGTGAAATGTCCAATGAGTTAACATGGACTTACAGTCGACCAGGCTTCTTCGGATCGGGGTTTTTACATTAAGAAACTGGATGAATGGTCATATACACTCAACAGGACTCATTATTGTTTCTTCCAAATACAGGGACAGATGTATGTTAGTGGTATGAAATGGGTGGACTTTGTTGTCTGGTTTGGGCCAGGACAAGACATATTTGTCGATAGAATAAGGTTCGATACTGAAATGTGGAATTCGCAGATATTGCCCAAACTTGACTTATTTTACAAATATGCATTTGTTCCAGAACTATTAAACACGCAGTGTTGAACTTGGGCTTAGTATAATTCAACCTAGGAATGGAGGGTGTTGAAAGAAAGACTAATTTCCAAATAATGTATTGTATCTGCTTATCCAGTGTCATCTTTTGCATGAATTTGTCACATGAATATATAGGTAACTCATTGTATCTTACACAATTTAAATATATATCATATAGCTAGGAAAATGTATTTGATGGATACAACTGCAAAGATACAGTGCGCGCGTCTTTATTAAATGTGGATGATCTCTTCCCGGCCACAAATACAACAACAACATAATTTGTATAAAGACTTGCAATAGGTTTATTAGTGAATAAAACACAGATACAATTGAAGTATGTGTGTTTTATTTGCATATGAATGCACAGTAAAGCAGGGGGGTCTGCAATTTTTTTTCGAACACTAGGCGGGGGTGGGTGGGTTACACATTTTTTTCTGGGCCTGTAATTTTTTTCCTAGAGTCATTTTTCTTCAAAATAATGGGACAAAAGGTTTTAAGAATGTTTCTATTATGTAATTGGTATGCACTTAAATCTTGGTATGGGGTTTGAGTTCACCATCAGTTAATAACGAGGGATGACACCAAGGGGTAATAAAAAGGTCAGCTTGCTAAATGTTTTCATCAAGGATCTATCAATGCACATTGAAATGGAAAGGCTCAGATTTAAATAGTTCTATTAAAAATCGTTTATTCAACCTGATATAAATGAAAACATAACACAATAATAGATTCTTCAAATAAATGTAAACTCTTCACTGAACTCTTCAAATAAAATAGACTATTCAAAAAACCATAATAAAATAAAACAAAGGTGTTAAAACAAACTTTGACCGATTTCAACGATATTCGGTATATGGGTCTGGGATCACCCCTAGATGGGAGCTGTCAAATTTGAATGATTTTTTATGAACAATATGGCCACTGGTAGCCATCTTGGATTTTACTCTTTGCATCACTAAATCCTGAATACACCCTGCAGAGCTTATCCCTCATCCATCAACCTTCATATGGATCTTCGGTGTGACCATTCGATGGGTGCCTACCCCGAATTTTGTAAAAATGGGAGCCTCCATTTTTCCCCAATTTTTAAAAACAAACATGGTTACCAGCAGCCATCTTGGATTTAAAATGTCAATCCATCAGCATTCCCTACAGCCCACATTTATTGGACAATTGTTTTGAAACTTAACAGTCTTGTTGGTAAATAAAAAGTAGGAATGCTTCTATAATCATGATACGGAACATTCATCGGATAAGAACAGGAAACATGAGTAAAATAGTAATTTGAAGCAGTTTGGAGGGGGTGGGTCCCTACCCCAGAATCGGAAAAAATAAAAATTAGGGGCTGGTGGGTACCCAGAGGGCGGAAAAAATTAAAAAGCGACTAGTGTCCGGAATTTTTTCCTGACCACAACCCCCCCCCCCCCCCCCCGCCGAATACAGTGATTTATTTCTAATGTACCCGGGTACGACGTCCTGCGTATTATCTCACTCTATGGCGATAAACTCCTCTGAAAATGTATTCGGTAGTTTTCGCCGGTCGCTGTGCGAACACATTTCAAATGTCCGAACGTAAAGTACAGTTATCCAGAGTTATCGCGAACATTCCCCCCCCCCCCCCCGATAGGTGTAATTGTGTACACACTATCAGATGCTGAAGAAAATGTCGGTAAGTGATTATTCTTATATAAAGCATAAGATTTGTCATCGCAATGGGTCCCGGGGGGCATACTCTGGTTGTCAAATAAATGCAGAAGATTTTGGGATAATGCGACAACTTTGTCTTAGCCAGTTGGTGTGTTTTTTTGGAGGATTTACTTTTTTATTTCATAAGTCACACTCGATCAAACTGACTGTGAAATTGAATGTGACTGTCGCACTGGTCATCATCCAGGCAACAAATTGATGGATGTGGTTTGTGGGATAGGGGTCCTTGTGGGGGCAATCTTGGGGATTGAATACAACAGGTGATTTGTTGCACAAACTGATGGCTGTTTGATGGGGGGGGGGAGTCTCTGAGATTGTGCTGGGAAAAAAAGTCACTTCTTGTTGCCAATCAAAATTCATGGAATCGACTACAAATATATAAGAAGAAGAACAGTGGATCAAGTACACCCGAATTCAACATTGCCAACTGCTGGGGCCTGGGGAAAATCTCATGTCGGCGTCAAAATGTGTCATTAAGTCAATATTTTGACGAAGAGAATGAGCTGGGTATGTCAGGATTATATTTTAGCACCCCGTTGTCAAAAACATGGGAATTGTAACAGTATTTTTTATTTAGCGTCTCCCCAGCACGGTTTTAGTTAGTCGTCATTGAGAATCGTACCATTTTAAGATCTTAACCTTTCATGAAAATTTCCTGAAATTTTGAGAAAACCCCTGTGCCAGTGCATTGTCTTATATAAGCGAGTCGCACATAGGGCGCCTCACATATATAAGAGAATGCGTTGGCCTAACAATATTTACCTTGACATTGTAAGCCAGTGCTCTTGCACGTGGTCGTTAATGCTGCATCAGCACAGCTCCTGTCATGAAAGGGTTAATAACGGTTAGTATTAAGTCATTTTAGGATTAGTTGCCACTTAGATAATGCCATGAATTTCTACTCTACATCGCCCATATCCAGAGTAGCAGAGATTCATGGCATGGTCGACCGGTAGTTGCTACGAATTAATGCTACATGTAGTCACCGGGAACCATCTTACCACAGTCACAGACCACATCATGTCACATACAGATAACATGGGGCAGATATGTAATTGCAATATATGGGGTTAGTTATGACAGCGCCTGATGTTTATGTTTTTGAAATAATATCCTTTACTATATTTCTTGTTGACACTTCTAAATCAGGGTCGTGACCACAGGGTTTATGTGCCTAACCCCACCCCTCCAACTTTGATCAACGGTTTTTACAGATAGAAATTTCATGGATTATAGATAGACATTTTATGACACATTGTTTAATTTTCCAACCACTAAATGGCAGGGAATTTGTCGGTGGGTTTTGATAAAATTATCAAATAAGTGGTTTTGGTAATCTTTGTTACTTTTAGTGTTATTGTGTTCTTATTCTTGTTTTCAGTCTGATGACGGCTCATCGGTTAGTCTTAGCCTTTCATCAACAGATTCGTTAGAATCGCCGTCACCACATCCAACGCCTGCCGAAGAGGTAGCGCTGGGATGAGGACAAGAGGTGGGGTGAGGACTAGAGGTGGGGTGAGGACAAGAGGATTAAGCAGGTATTTACATATTGAGAGTATTGGTGAAGTCTTTATTTATTAAATTTTACTCAGGAGAGGTTGTGATCAAATTGAAATTTTAGAACACTTCATTTGTGTTTTGTCCGGAATTCAGGTATAGGTACATATTTGCAACACCACCATAAACTTGTATAGATAAGTACTGGTACACGGTAAATTTGGTGCTGTGACGTTATAGGTTCCGCATGTGCCACGGCATTTCACACGGCATTTTTTATTGCGTAGGCCAATTTCAAGGACTGAATATCGCTCCACGAATTCTACTGCACCAGTATGTGGTATGAAGCAATACATCCCACTGAAAATGGCAAAACACTTCACACTGGAAGGCAATACCGATAGCTACCAGTATGGCTGAATTGGTCATTGTCGCATGGTTTCGAGCATAAAGACATCCAAGATCTTCCAAATGTGCAAAAAAGTTACCCATCATCTCAAAAGTCGATTCCACTACGATACGGAACTGTAGTGCCAGAGAAATCCCATTCAAATCGTGGGGATGCCCATTCAAATGCCGTTGAAATTCCACTCTGATAAAAAAACAAATACTTATTATAATAATAATTAGCAGATGACTAATCTAAAATCGCGTTCATGGTGTTTCAAGATGCTGGGCGTCTTTTTGCACCTTTGGGACATCCTGGGTGTCTTTTGGCACTTGTGAGATATCCTGGGTCTGTTTGCACGTGTTAGAAGTATAACGAGCGTTCGCATAAATCATAACAAAATCAATCACTCAATTTATTATGTTTATTATAATGTAATTATTCTGCCCGCCAGGGCGTCTTGATTGTCAATTGAAGTATATTATATTCTATTCTATTCATATTGGAACTTAGAACAATTGACCATTTATGTTTATTGTATACCATATTATGTCATTCATTAACATTTTCTTGTTTCGTCGAAATGACTTTCGTAACAGAAACGGTGCCGTTCATGTAGATGAACGATATACATACACTCTTATACGTGCATATATATACATAATGATCACGTGTCAGTTAATCCTCGTTGAACAATCGTAAATAATACAAGTGATGCACACTTGCAGACCAATCACAACTGAAACCTGAACTTGAACTTTGAATTAGCCATCCTCTTCCTCAATACGTCATCAAATTCTTTGCTCATCGCCACCGTGAAATGTTCTTTCCACCCTCCAACTCCACCTGCAAAAGGTGTATGATATTTAATTAGCTAGATTCGAGCGTAATTTGGTCTTGATATTTGTTACATTTTGGACGTCTCAGTCGAAGTTCATGTGGTGGCCCTGTTCCTAAGTTCACGGAAGCCATGGATTATCTCTTTAAATAAAAAATTTGAAATAGTTGCGTGGGTATAAAATAATAAATATGAACTGAAGACCCCTGTCCGGAAAAGCTTCTATCAATTAGTATTGATTTTATTTCGAATGTTTTATTGGGACCGTTTATTTGTCTATTTTTAGAACAGACCATTCGTGTGATACCATATAGCGATAGAGAGCATTAGGCTGTTCCTATGGCTACGTACCGAACGTCAAATGTCCCAGATTGATTGATTGTATTGTTTTATTCCAAAGTTATAAGCGATAATGAGTATAATTTATGTTTATTTGTGACAAAATTACACCATAAAATTTCTGGTCTCTGTTAGCAGTAATCACTATTTTTCGTTAGCTAAACAACCACACCTTTATAAACCAGAAAATATTCGAAATAAAATGAATATTAATCGATAGAAGCATTTCCGGACAGGAGTCTTCGATTCAGATCTAATATTTTATACCCCGGTAACTATATAATACATGTTTACAAAGAGATAATCCACCTTTTAACCCTCTGTTTACTAAATATAGAAGTTCCTTTATAGCAAAATATTCAGATGACAAGTTCAACAATTACAGGGCCATACAAGCAATTTGTTGAATTTATTATCTGAACAATTCCTATACCAAGGAATATGAATATTTCTGTGCTATTATTATCTGTTTGTCTGCCTTTCGTCTATTTATATTTCCTTTACACCCCTCGATGAAGATACATATTGGATCATTCTAATGTATACTTTCGGAACTGAATAGCAGAATCTATAAATAACAAATGGCGTCATTCTTTCCGAGCGTGAAACTAACATATCATGTTACATATTATAATTCGTGTATCTGGGCTAGTTCATCGATTGCTTTCTGTGGGTAGGTGGTACATGTATCTGCGTAGTAAAGTAATTTCCACACGAAATTAACCCTTAAATGGTATTTCATCCCCCCCCCCATAAACTGACAACAACGTGACATGTGACACAAACCCCCTATATATAAAACAAACAAACGAAGACATTACTGTAATACTGTATCAAGTTTTAATGATTCCAACTGATGAAAACATGTAGAAGTGTGACTCAGCACGTTACATGAATGTGCCTTTTCAAGTGTACTCAATCCGTAGCTTTAGATATGAGTTGGTAATTGCACGGGTTATGGCAATAATTACGACTAACTATAGAGATTTAGCTTGTCCTGGAATGATGGGACATGTGATTAGGGTTAAGGCTATAGGGAGGGCTAGGAATATGTGTGGGGTTAGGGATGGGAATATTGTTAGGGTTGAGTCACACTCTTAGATATAACAATCCGTTTGGGTACTCCATGATACCTAAACATATCTCGATACCAAAGCGTTTGGTATTATCGATCATTGGGTATTATATATGACCGAAAAATCAACGAGCTTCTGGTACTACTCAGAACCAAATGGGTAACCCCAAGCTGATTGGATGTGGCGATCACGTGAAGGGGGGAAATGGCGGCGTCCGATTTAGGCGATTGTGTTTTTTTTACAATGTATAACTACGGAGAAAACACAACATAATAGCCGGCTTACACATTTTATGCTCGATCTGTCCTCGGCATCGGCTTACACTTTATTGCGTGTCCCTAATTATTTACGATGACTGGTGGTATTTAAATTATTTTTTGGTGCGAAATTGGACCTAACTTGGTTCTTATAAACCTGGAATATTGTTAGCACTGTCTGGATTATGTTTGTATGTGAATCGGACAAGGTGTTATAATCTCCGAAAATCGGCCGATGGTTAATCATTGATAAACTGAACTGAAAGCAGCAATCGGCAGTGATCTGACCAACAGCAAGTTGCAACAGGCAACACTTGACACGACAGTGTTGTGAATTTCAAAACACAGATACCACACCGTGTACGTGGTATCGCCAAACCCGATGGTATCACCAAACCAGACCATGTGGATTTGATTAATGAACATATCTTCCCTCAGATGAATCTATATATCTCCCAGGTAAATGGTGATATCCACTATTCAAAACATAATTTCGCAAAGCAGAAAGTTCCCTCAATGGGATAGCGACCATAGCTTGCTCTCACCCCGATAAATTTAATAGAAATTCCCGCTCATTTACGATTTTATCATAAATAATAGACACTGTTTGACGTTAGGTAGTTCGTTTGAAACATAATTATCAGCCATATAGATGGCGGATAATGCGTGTATCAATAGAAAAATATATGTTTAATTAACCATAAAATTGTCTAGCCTAGGGGGTGCATTAAAAAAATATAGGTGAACACCCCCAACACGGACACTCTATAGCCACGTCCCTGCTAACTCATGATTTACACTGATTTAATGTTTCCAATTCCTTGTACAGTTCCGGGCCTATAATGTCGAATAACACAGAATAGCCTATGCCATTAATATGACATTAGAACATAAAACACAAACAATCATACACGTTTTCACCCTTGTACATGCACTCCCACCATAAATATGATCCATGTGCCGGCCTGTCCGAATGATAATTGGAATATTTTCAAGCAGAAATGGTAAAAATGTGAAGTATATCATTAGCATCTTTGACATCCCATATCTGGTTTGGCGACATCTCGATCTGCGGCTTTGATGCCCGAAATTATGGTGGGTACCCACACTTGGACACAGATAGTATTTTTGCGAACCGCTCTGCAAGCTAGACAATATTATGGTTAATTAAACATATATTTTCTATCGATACACGCATTATCCGCCGTCTGTGACTGATAATTATGTTTCAAACGAACTACCTAACGTCAAAAAGTGTCTATTATTTGTAAATGAGCCGGAATTTCCATTAAATTTATCGGGGTGAGAGCAAGTTATGGTCGCTATCCCATTGAGGGAAAATTCCGCTTTGCGATATTATGTTTCGAATAATGGATATCACTAGTTAACTGGGAGATATATAGATTCAATTGAGGGGAGATATGTTCATTTATCAAAACCGCATGGTCTGGTTTGGTGATACCCTCGGGTTTGGCGATACCACGTACACGGGGTGGATACTTAAGTTCCATACAATTATAAACCACAAGAATAATTCACAAGAGTCAACCACTGGTGACTACTACGACTACGAGACAAATACAACAATGTAGAAATTAGTCGAAATTAATTAACTGACGTCACAGATTAGTCATGACTCATGATGAGTCAGTCACAAGTTTGGTGACTACAACTTACAAGTAAGTGTACAAATAGTACAAAGGACGGATACATCATATTAATCAATTTTCACCGAAACGTGAGTTGAGAACCATCTCGCCATAACATATCGCACAGTTACGGAGTCTGCTATTGTTTTGATCGAACCGTCGGCGACGCTATGATATTGTTGTGATATGTGTTCTGGGACACCCAATATCACTGAATCAATCACGCGGTTATTAGATGTTGACTTTGTTCACAGCAACGTACTAAATGTATACATGAACCAAAGCAATGGATGCATCATGTTCTTATCGAAACATGTGTGACTATCATTCTCAACGATTCGGTCATTTCATTTCCACTTCGCTAGGGAATAACCTCTTCCATAATTAGAAACCATATTCGTGCAATGTTACAATACATGGCTGGTGATCAGACAATGACACTGACTCGTTGACGCAAAGATGCGAATGAAGAATAATTTATTCACCATGGCTGTACCAAACTTGATCATACATTAAATACATTAAACTCTCATTGTGTGAGCTCAGCGTTTGTTTATATACCGGTACAGCACGTAGAGAGTGTAAGGTAAGCAAAATACTCAACACTGTGGCGATTTTTTTTTGGGGAGAGTGATTCACGGTGACCCATTCAACACCGAAATCTTGTGTCCAGGATTAGTGAGCGCTATAACAGTATGTTGCAAAAACATGGTGTCAGCTTTAATTAACCAAAGTTCATTAGTGTGGTCTTCCTATTGTTGAGTATTTTGCTTATCGCAAACTATTTACGTACTGTACAACAGGTTCTGTAATATAATGTGGCTTTTTTTACATAACACAACGTACGAACTTGACAATTACATACTATTTACGCGATGTTATGATGGGTATAAAGAAATATCTGAGTGAACCACAAATTGAACTATACTAGCCCGATCGGCCTAAAAGCCTAAACTAGGCCAGAAGCACGCGGTCAAACGGACGAAAATGCGGATGAAGATGGATAACTCTAAAATCAAGTGGTAATAATAACCACTTGATTTTAGAGTTATCCATCTGCATCCACAAATTCGTCCGTTTGACCACGTGCTTCTGGTCCACAAACAATAGAAATTGCAAACTTCAAAAATCGATATCTAATCACTCTGCGCTTTGATGGGTGGGTTCCTCGACTCGAATCAAATGTTTTACCCTTAAATCCAATGAAATAGTAATTTAGGAGCGTCTGATCGGATTGAGTACCTTTAAGATGTCTGATTTATAATGTTTACATGGAAGCCCATTAGTGCCAACATATGAAAATATATCTGCGAAAAATCACAAACATTTGCGATAAATCTCAAATATCTTTGATATAAATCGCAAAGTATAATCACTAAGTAGTTTGAGAGTTATCGTAAAGATGTTTGAGATTTATCGCAAAGGTTTGTGAGCTATAGAAAAGGTATTTGTGATTTATCGCAAAGTTGTTTTGCGATTTATCGCAATGTTTGCTCCCTTATCCCACATGCATGCTGGCTGTGAAAGACCGATTGGTCTATATTAGCCCGTATTATAGATCGATTGGTGGTTTACCCAGACCTGTTTAATTATGATGTATGATTTATAATGTTTCTATGGTTCAAACCCATTAGTGCCAACGCATAAAATACATCTGCGATTTATCACACAGTTGTTTTGCGATTTATCGCAAAGTAGTTTTGTGAATCGCGAAGGTTTGCGATTTATCGGACTATTATAGATCGATTGGTGGTTCTCCCAGACCTCTTTAAAATGTTTGATTTATAATGTTTTTCTCCCATACCACTTTAAAATTTTACTCCCCGTGCAAGGAACAGGTCAGGGAAATCCGGAAATCGAGGTATTAAACATCGAATTTAGTACCAAAAAAACAGGATCGAGGTTCTATACTAATAAAAGTAATATAATTCAGATTATTTATCTCCATGTAACTGATAACATGATCTCGAAGAACCTCGATCGGGGTTATTTACTTCATTCGATGTTTAAACGCCGTGGCATCATTCAAGAGTAACTAAATTTTAGGTACTCCAGATTACCTGGATAGGTATTTTCCAGAGTACCCAAACCGGAGTACCAAATTTTAGGTACCCCTGAGTACCTAAGTTTTATGTACTCCAGAGTACCAACAGAGTACCTGGATAGAGTACATATAAAGGAGTACCTAAAATTTAAGTACTCCAGTGTACCTAAAGTTTAGGTACACCAGAGTACCAATAATTTGGTACTCCCCGTGGGACAAGTATAGCACCTACGTCGGTACTCCAGAGTACCTATTGTTTTAAGAGGGTATGGTTACCTTATTATTAAAAGTCATTTGGGTTGTTGTACATCACTTTTGATCGTGCAACATGCAGGCGTGTTAAATAACATTAAAATGGCATTATTTAAACTCTTGCTGAACATTCGTAAACTATCTACATGTACCACCGTTCCCAACACGAAACCACATGCATTGTCATGTTTATTGTCAGTAGTTTTGCTTAAATATGCTTTTTGTGTTGCGAATATTTTAACACGTAGAAAAGACTGTTAACTCAAAGGCCGGTATCTTTAGAGTTATCTCTCATTGGTGAATTCATATACCATATCTGATATCGGCACATGACATAATCAGTCGTGAAATTATAACATAAATTGCATATTGTATGCATTTATATTTTCAGTAAGCAGATTATGTTCTGACTTGCGTGGGAGATAATAGTGCTGAATATGTTGTTGACGTTTCGAGTAAAAAGTCACACAGGATACTAACACAGGTACGGGGCACACAGTTTCGCTGCAACTGGTAAAAAGATACCCAGATTGAATCGTTAGATTGAACTAAATAAACATCCAAATAACATTGATTCAAGTAGAGGAGCCTTGATTCGACTAATAAAAGTAATATAATGCGGATTATGTAACTCCATGTTACTGATAACATGATATCGAAGATCTTAATTCGATGTTTGAACGCCATGGCATCATTCCAGAGTATCTACATTTTAGGTACCCCGGAGTATCTTGATATGTCCGGAGTACCTTGATAGAGTGTCTTTTGTCCCACTTTAGGCGGGCCTGAATGGCTATCTGCTAATTGTGATTTTTATTTAAGATAGAACATAAGCCGTATATTACCTGCAATCTTTTGACAGAGAAGCCATAGTGACATCAATGACGTTACAGTTCGAAGAGAACTGTTTGGTGGAAAGTCATTCCACGTAGATATCAAAACTTGACTATTATATAGCGGGTTTAGGAAACCAAAATCTGCACAATTTCGACGAAAACATAGTCAAAGTACAAAAGAAAGAAATGCACTGTGTATCGTGAAGTGTAGTCCTACAATATGTTTATGTGTGGTCAAATTATACTATAGTATGCGAGATGTATTTATTTCTTAGTAAATAAATAAGTTTTCAATGAATTCATCATATCCAGGACAGTTGCGAATTCCAGAGAGTCTATCCGGCTATGATTAATGATATGTCCCCGAAACTACTATTAACCTCTGTGTATGCTAGAATGCTAGGAGCATTAAATTCTCGGACACAAGAGGCCTTGGTGGTGCATACATGTACATATATTTTACCATTGAAGTATTGTGGTACACAGTTTCTTGCGAGCATCTTGAATTTTATTCGCATGGAAACGGAAATCCAATGTGGCCTGTACAATGTATGCATGCGTAATGTGACTGTGGTATTTACGTGGGATCTTACACAACACTCTGGCAGCGCTGTTCTATTTTCGCTGCAGTCTCGATATTTGCTTTGTTTGACGCCATTCATAAAAGAATTGCCGTAGTCCAAACGGATAGTAATGAAATAATTAACTAATGCTTCTGTGGCAGATCTGGTTAGATATTACACCGCCTTACTTTACTGATATTACGGAGATGATAATTCGCCGACTGCCAGATTGTAGTTACTTGCGCCAGTCTATGCTCGACGCAAGTATGGTGGAGTTCCTTAGGGGTTTAATCGTGACTTTATTGACTAAAGCATGAAACTTTAAAGATATGTTGCTTATTCATAGGAAAAACTTTTTGGAGGGGGGTGCCCGGGTGGGGGTCTTGTGTCGGAATAAAATCAGGTTTCTATGGCAACGGCATCAAATATTTGGAGAAAAATTTAAAAAGGCCACTGTTGAGAACCAACGAGCCTTGTGTTTGAAGAAATGCTGTTAACCCATAGTGCCAATAATGGTCCATCAAACTGACTGAGCCACTATGACATATAGGGTCAAGGTCAATTACTAAGGTCAAGGTCATTGAAAAAAATGTGATATTTTGGTCTATTTTTTATAATTGTCTCATATTCAGCTACCCTAGTGCCTTAGTCATAATAGCAATCCCCACCATAATGCGCAAAAATTTGATATATGACGCATTTGGTATACTTCAGTAACTGTCAACGTGTGACAGCATTTATTTGATACATAATCACATTTTAAGAACTAGTTTTTATAGTATTTGTGGCAGTATATAAGTCACGATGCATTACCCTTAATAGACCATCAGACCAAATAAATATGATTTTGTGACTTTAGCAACTAAAGCATGACACTTCACCATATGTGTTGCTTAGTTATAGTGGAAACGTTTTGGAGGGGGGGGGTGCCCAGGTGAGGGATCATGCATCAGGATAAAATCTGGTTTCCATGGCAACGGCATCAAATATATGGAGAGAAAAAAAGCCCACTGTTGGTAACCCGATGAGCCTTGTGTTTGAAGAAATAATGTGAACTCATAGTGCCATTATGGTCCATCAAACGGACTATGCCATGGTACGTATAGGGTCATGACTCATGGTCAATTGCTAAGGTCAAGGTCATTGGAAAAAAGGTAATTATATATATATATTTTATAATTCCGCTACCCCTAGTCATAAAAGCAATCACCTTCATAATACACACACATTTGAACACCATCATTTGGGACAAGTTATTCTTCAATAACATATGTACAACGGTGTCTTACATGTGAATTCCGTTTTCCAATTTTAAGTAATGAATGCCATTCGCATGGCCATAAATTTAAGAGTTATATCAGAGCAACGGTCATTGAGTAATGGATTATTCTTAACATATTTTCATGATAAATGTTTGTCTAATTCAGCTAGTGATAATATTTTGTTTACTATTGATCTTGTTAGCTGATCAATCAAGAATTTGAGACCTTATACTACTAACATTTCGGAACAATCTTACAGAAATAAATTATGAATAATGCGGTATGAGTCATTGTGGCGAACTTCTTCTGTGATGATAACCATAAAACGAGGAGATGTGTGTGCATGAAGTGAATATTACCTATTCTATTCCACCCCTCTGTGAACAGAACACTCAAAAGTGATCAATTTGGTAACATTGGGAACGGTTCTATGGAAACGGGAGCATTGTATCTACCACTCAGCATAGATTTTTGTATGGAAAAGTATGACTAAGTTACAAAGCGCAGTGGATAGTCTATACTCTATATTTTGAGACTTCCGTATATATATATATGTACTTCATAGAATCGAAAACGGGTTGACCGATCGGGACCAAACTTCCTATCTAAAGGTAGAATGCCACGGGAATCGTCGTCGCGGCGTTTTGGAGAAGCTCAGAGCACCCGTTCTCCAATCTCAGTCACAAAAAACGGCACTGCGGTGGTTAATCAAGTGATAATTTAATGAGCGTTTGTTTTTGACACATCGCTCTAAAGAGCGTTTCTTTACCATTCAACGTTATTAGTATCTGCAGAGAGATATACGGGATTTTGAGTGGTTTCCTATGCGGGGAGATTTATTGGATGCCATAGTACTCTTACAACATTTCTGCAATATAATTGCCTCAAAGTGTTCAGCGTCATTGTTATAGTATGTATGACACTTAGGTCAGGGCTTAGGGTGGTAGTTAGTGTGGATATAGGCATAATGCTTCTCAGAAATCCCGGCAGACGAGATCTCGGAAACGGGTGGAGCTATCGACTTGAAATTTGGTATGTGAATGTATCTTGCCCCGGATACGAATTTTATCGGGTCGCCGAGCTCGTGCGACGCCAGCTTCGCGCATGCGCAGACCAGATCTCGGAAACGGTGGAGCTATCGACTTGAAATTTGGTTTTTGAATAGCCCGGACAACGTCGGGCTCATCATTAACTCATTGAAAAACAAAAAATTAAATTAATTAAAAAAATTAATTAAAAAAATTTAAAATTGTCATGTTTCTGACGATTGCCGCCAGTGGCGGGCTAACCTGCTAGTCTACTATATAATTTGAGACTTTCGTATATATATGTATTTGTGTATACTTTAAAGAATCGAAAACGGCTGGACCGATTGACCTCAAACTTCCTATCTAAGGGTAGAAGCCCATGGGACGCGTCGTCGCGGCGTTTTGGAGAAGCTCCTATCGATGTTCAATTATGTGGTCTAAGATGAGACAAAAAATAAAACTCAAACATTTCGATTTTTCACATTGGAAACACCCTTTTGTGGGCCCTTAAAATTCCTTTGGGGTGATTTCGGACACTAGTCCAGAGTAAGCATCTTCCGCCAGGGCCGCTAATACAGCCTATATATTCTATTTCACTATAAATGAAGTGTGTCCAGACTTGTAATTATGTCTAAAGAAGGTATATTTTTATTATTCACAAAGCCAACATATCCATGTTGTGATATTTGTTTTATTACCCCTTGGTGGTGTTCGAAATAACCCCGACAACTCAACACTGTGCACATATGTCGTCGTTGGAATGTAGACTAACGGTCTTATTGCGAAGTATCCGGAGTGTATTTAATCCGATTAGTAGATTTTTCGTCCGCTTTTAGGTGTTTTCTGGTGTGGTCAATGAGAAACTTTCAGTGATTAGCCGCAGTTGTTGTAATAATTTGAAGGGTTAGTTGTTTTAACGGAATTCTGAGGTGGTGCTTTCGTGAAACCTTGAAGGCATTATGATTAGTTAGTCTCCATTATCGGTGAACGAAACCTTATCGGAAATTATTTCATAATGACTCTCGAGATTGTTTGTAAATCATTCAGTGTTCATCCACCGTATATTGGCTTCTGTCAGTCAATTGCATACCTCTATTTCGATAGAAATTAGAACAAATAACAAACAAAAGATACATGCCAGCCGAAAACAATTATAATGTCGTAAAGAGAAACGAGTAAATAACATTTTAGTGTATTTGCCGCGAGCTGACAACATGTCAACATAATATCATGTCAATCGTCAAGGCTTTTGTCATGTTGTTGGCAATAGGTGATTGAATATAACCAGTAATATATTGATGTATCAATGTAATGGCCATTCCATATTTGCCGATGAACCTTTCAACCAATCGAAACGTATGCTCCCTTTGTGAACACATCATAAGTGAGACCATATTTCATAATTATCATAACTTTAGTTTGGCACGTCCGAATTAAAACAAATTTTCGTATGCTTTCTCATCAAGCACATACTATACACATATACACACAACTTACATATAATCAACTATATATACATAGCCATTAGTTTTTTTTTTTACCTATATTGACATTTTTCACAATCAATACATTAAAGCTCCAATATATTTTATATATGAGTAAAAATATGATCTAAATGGCGTTACCATTTCTGACTATAGTTTTCTTGTTAACTAATGCTTCTATGGCAGATATGTTTAGATATATACCGCCATACTTTACTGATATTACGGAGATGATAATTCGCCAACTGGCAAATTGTAGTTACTTGCGCCAGTCTATGCTCGACGCAAGTAATGTTTTCGGTCTGTCCGGATCTTTTTTTGGACGTCATATCGGAAGTACAAAAACTAAATTACGCTCATGCGTTATTGCTCAAGTAATTACTTGCGCCAGTCAATGGATATTGTAATCCACATATATACTTAATTTGCATTTTTGTCGGGTTTTATTTTGGAAATAAATCGTTCATATTAGAACAATATTGAAAGATTGCTTCTTTGAAACCAGCAATGGTGCAATGACGCCACGACGCACATAGCACAACTCCAGACAGGACTGCGTCGATGTCCAGACAGCTGAGACTCGTATTACACGGGCAGGCGAAACCGATCCATCTGCCAACTTGAAACTCTGAAAATTTCGCAGACAGTGACGATCGAACAAACTTCTGGAATATTTTTTTCGAAGTTCAAAACATTTCCGAAAGACACAGAGGAACATAAATCATTGTTACAAAGAGCGTTCATTTCCTAAGAAAATCATAGTTTTTCCAGAACATCTGTGCCTATGAATACAGACATTTTGTATTCCAATTCACAGCTATTAATTTAGCATAATAAATCTCAGTCAGACATTGAAATAAAAGAGAGATTTCCTGGACAAAATGCAGGACCTATTGGTATAATGATGGTATAATGGTATTGATTACATTATTCTTGATAACATGGAAGTGGCTCTCTTTATATAAATGAAATAAAACAGGCCTCAGCACAGAACCATGAGGAACACCATACTTCAACGTAACGACATCCGACAAATAATCTCAGATATTCACACACTGGATTCTGATATCAAGGACTAGCACCAGAATCAAACGAGGACACGGGGTACAACTTCCTGAAAGGGGCACAGTCAGAGGTATTGGCACAAATGCTATAATAAAAACATTTTGGTAATCATACCATATCTTAAAGCACGCTCTAGGTCCAAGCCCACACTAAGCTGTTATGTCTCTTAGAACAATATAACAATGCTGTTTTAGAACTGATATCGCATGTATTTCTAGCCCTTCTCTGCAGTATGAAATATCCACACCCAAACGCACGCAAGATGGCATCTTTGTACAATGTGCACAACGACCACATTGATCGCTACACTCTTCAATATAACACACACTCAAACTAGATTCATTTCTTAAATAACAGAGTTATAAGAAAGAATTTCCAACTTCGGCATACAGTCTTTCGTTCATATTTAACACATGTTTTCATGAACCGGGCACATGTTCAAAGGTTCATGGGACATGATATGCATATTAACAACACATTCATATTGGTGTTGACTGAATACGTCACCTTTTCTGAGGAACCCTTGTGCCCCACTCTTCATCGCAAATGGAGACAATTTTTTGTTCTTTTTCATGTTTTGTAGACTGCACTTATTAACTACTTCTTCAACAAATGATTCCTCGTGTGTTGTTCCGATGTACTCGGCCAGCTTCTTGATGACAGCTGCTGGGTCCTGGATAAATAACCAACTTGTAAAACATAATAGCATTTGCTGATCATATCTACATGTATTAATGCTGTTTCTGCACCAACATTCCTGTAATTTAGTAGAACATGTCACGAATCTCTACTCTGGTTACGCCCGTAGAGATCATACTACACCAGTTTACACTTTTTGCTATTCTGACAGGGAAGTTTATAAAATAAAATAAAAGTGCATCTAATATTAATATTTCTGAGTTAATACCTCTTCCACAATAACGTGTTTAACGGCAGGGGATGGTCCCAGATTGAAATTGCATTATTTTGGTGATTGTATTGAGCTGATTCTATTTGCATCGCTTACAATCGTGGCAATCATGCATTTTCGCGGGTATCACTTCAATGTGTATTGCGATATCGACTCACAAAGTCCTAAAAATCGTGCAATCTCGAGATGAGACCACCCCCTGCTATACCATTGATTACTAAGATAAAAGTATAGTAACAAAGAAAAATGCATGCCCTGTGTTGTCTGTTCCATGTTTGTCTGATCACCGTCAGGACAGTTCAGAACATCAAAAATGTTCTATGTGTTATATCTATCACTCAGCCATCAATGGATCAGTGTATATGAGTGTGTATCCCTGTTTCTTGTATTGGATAAAATAGGTAAGTGTTAATTTCTATCCCACCACCCACACGCCAGACTCGTGCGACAAAAGTTATCCTTGGCGCGGCTAGTGCGTGGCCGTGGACATTGTGGGGTGTTGAACCAGACATAAATCACACACCCGTCTCCTAATAATTCCAACCGGTAAATCAAGCCATACAGTTGTTGGAAACTTTCAACCTATCACTCAATATGGTTCGGATATTGTCCAACTGATTACAATTCCTCTCCAAATATTGACCCAAAAGTAGAGGGTATTCGTATTTGTCTAAAAAACATATTTCAAGTTCACATCAAATACTCATTAGTGTTGTGATAAGGGTGAAATGTATAAATATTGGGAAATTTGACCAAAGTTGGGGCCAGACACACCAAATCTCCCACAGGCCATACATTCGATAATTGTATCATGAGTTGGTTTCCGATATTCCAAAGATATTGGTGAACTGTTTTCATAAGCAGATTAAACAGTTACCTCAGTCATATCTTCATACGAAATCACACACTTCTCGTTCTTGATAATAAATTCCTCCCATGAATTCATATACCTGAACCAGTCACCGTAGGCCACTGAAAAGAAATAAAGAAATTGTACACGGCCATATATGCAACGGTTCCAAATAGAAATATTAACGAACACACAGTTCAATAAAGAATGTCATATGCATAATAGTATCATGTTGTGGTGTGCTGTTTTATTTTGGATGTGAAGGCCTACGATGAAGCCGACTTTATCTATATATATGCCAAATAGAATACATTGTTATTGATTATCGAAGGCATTCATTAGGAAAACAATATAATCCAGCGAGATATGGAACATGTGTGGCTTAGAAGAGTCGAACATTTACACTAGAAACTAGAAAGTACTCACTGGAGCTGCCTATACATGCGGCCATCACACATTTGGCATGTGTTCTGATGTCTTGCCAACAACAGTTTGAATCACGGGTGCTGGGCCCTCTTTTGAGAGATCGATAGCGAATCTAGATATTAAATTTCAGTTCATACATCGCTGAGATATTTGTGTATGCGGTCTAAAAATCTCTACTATCTCCAGTTGCTATATTACACTTATTAAGTTATGGTGGTCTTATCGTACGCGTTGTTTGACCTATTTATAGAACATTGGGTTAAATTACTAATCTGACTAGAATGATTTGTGTATGACATTGCACTTCAGCGGTTAAAAAACCCCATCAAAGTCAATTTCAAATGCCGACACAACTAAAAGACACGCTGTCATTGGCTAGTCTTTTATTAACAATGTGTCAATATGCACATGACCTTAGCGACTGATCTCCAACCTTCGGGAACACAGATACATAGGACAAATGTCACGTATGTAGAGACGCTCATCATCAAAATGTCTGTTGCGTTGAGAATGAGAAAGCTTGTTTTCCCAGTTAATTAATAAGGCATTTTAATAATCCATGTTTCCACATACACATTTCTCAGTAAAATTGTGTTTCAATAAAACCATGCCCTGGACTGATTGACCAGACATGATTTATATGCCTCTGCGTCTTTCGGAACTGTTTTGAACTTCGAGGTAAGTTTCCAGAAATATGTTCTTTGCGAAAGAAAAAAAAACGACCCCGCAAGCATCTTGAGACGCGATCTTAACGTATTTTCCGAGCTTCAAGTTACATAAAACGGGATTCTAATGGGCAGTACTTTTGCCTACTTATTTTCCTTGCAGGGTATATATATCTTGCAGGGTACGATTCTGTTGGCAGGTGGATCGGTTAAGCATGTCCGTGTAATACGAGTTTCAGCTGTCTGAATATCGACTCAACCCTGTCTGGAGTTTTGAGCGCAAATGTAGGGTGTGACGTTGTGAGGTCGTGACGTCATGGCATCTTTACTGGTTTCCAAAAAGCAATCTTTCAATATTGTTCTTTTATGAACGATTTATTACCAAAATAAAACCCGATAAAAATGCAAAATGCACATGTGCATTCTTTACATTATGTACTTCCGGTATGACTTAACATATTCGCGAAAGGGCATCCGAACAAAGAAACGGTAAGCGTAGTTCGTCATAGAGTGGGGTAATACTCTATTTTCGTACCCGAGTACGAAATGTAAACTGAAGAACAGACCAGTAGGTAACTTCGAGACACCGTTAATGTATTCGACCTTGCCCTTGTAAAGTCAATATTCAGACCGCGAAGCCTGATTTATGCTGTTTATGGAGGCACGGACTCAGTATGAGTGTTCATTGCTTCATACTTGCTTAACTCAGCGTGAACAAATTCTCATTTAGTTAGAGAAGTAATGCGTGATTCATAAGATAACACGATTGCTGGAACATGTGTACGCGTGTTTTAACCACTCAGTTCTAGTTATGTAACTTAATCATTAATATTTAATGGCATTCAGCTTGATTTGTATGAAGACAAGACTGAAGACAAAACTCATTCTCGATAATGGGGAAGAATCAGCATGGGGGAGAGAAATATGTGTTGGAGAATGGCAAGTTCTGTAAATCAATGGAATTGTCAAATAAAAATAAGCAAATGTTCAGTGTCATCTAATACTAGTGAGAAGCATTGAATAGAACAAACCATGTTAAATATTTGTGATACCCAGGTGACAACATTTGTTTTCACATATTAGATTGTTTGATCCTGAAATGGCCAGCAGAAAATTTATATTTGAGATTTTAATGTTTTTTATTAATTTGTTTTTTCAAGTCAGGCCTGGATATACCCCCAACTCAAAGTAAGGGTTTTGTGAGGGGGGCAGATGTCCTTGTGAGGGGGCAGATGTCCAGGCCAGGATATCTCCCCCACCCAACATATACATGACAAAAAATCCTCTTATAGTTTTATTGCTTTTTTGCTTTATATATCACCCAACCCCCACCAGCACATACATGACAAAAATCCTCTTATTCTTGGCATCTTTTATGATGTTTGGACATACATGTATTTGAACCTTTGGATTATGTGCATATAATATGGATGTTGGGACATATCCGGACTCGCTTGCAACTGGACATGACTCATGGATAGCTGACTAATGTTTCATGACTATATAAAGCAAAATAAGCAATATAACCATAAGAGGATTTTTTTCATGTAGGTGGGGGATATTCTGCCTTGGACATATCCCCTAGCCCAAACCCTGACTCAAATTTCTCTCCGTTCATGACTATAATTAAAGCAAAATAAGAAATGAAACCATAAGATAATTTTGTGTAATTTAGGTGTTGGGCTAGGTTGGGGTGGAGATAGATATCCAGGCCTGGATACTTGAAAAAAATGAACTAAAACAAATGTGTAAAATATTTTTTTGTCACTTTAAAAAAAAACTGAAATATTTTTTTTTTTAGTCCAGATATCCAGGGTGGGGAGATGTCCAGGGGGAGATATCCTTACACCGGTTTCATGAAGATGAGGAAAATTTGTACTGGAAAAAAAAGCATTGGATCAGTTGTAACTGATTATCATAAGTGTTTCTATGGGATGCTATTTTCACACCTATTCATTAGCTAATTACGCTTTAGGGTAAATGATTTACGCTTAATGGTAAATGATTTACGCTAAAGCATAATGCATATGAATTACGCTTAATTACGTGTAATTCATTTATGCTTAAGCGTAATTCATTTATGATTGAGCGCAATTTAATTAGGCTAAAAGTTTAATTGGGTTCTTCTTCCTCGGGTATAATGAAGATTCACGATGTTCGTGTTTGGGGCGGGGGAGGGGCGGGGGTTAGGTGGTGACCACCGGGGTCAGTTGGAACTTCCAAGTTCGACAACCTGTACCCACATCCCTGTGTTATCTATATAACTTATATAAAAAATAGGATTGTAGATCTCATGGAAGGCCAAACTTAACATTTTATTATTGAAGGTGTAATTTAATTAAGTATAAACATAATTCAAATAGACTTATGCACAATATCTTATGCCTCACCTTTATGGGATCCCAAATTCACATTTATTAACAATTGCGATTCAGCGCAATCAATTGCGTTTCAGAGCAATTGGAATGTGCTTCGGGTCAATCAAATTGCGCATACCGTGCAATTTAAAAACAATTGCGCTTCAGATCAATTATTAATAAATGTGATGATCGCCTCCCATACACCTTAACATCGAGTGTGTAAGACAAATAATAAACAACATTTGTTATGTTTAATACAGTTTCTTGAATGAATTGATCTGACCAGCCACACTTTTAATTTACAAAAAAATCATACATAGAGAATGGAAATTGTGACTTTGGTCATGCTTCTTGACATTCATGTAACATGTTTGAGCCTATTATTTTGAGATTGACCGAACAGAAATTAATTTTATGATGCCAATATGCGTGCATAACCATGATGACCACATAGACTGAGGTTACTTAACTCATTTCTGTATACATATATATGATGAATATATGTGTGGTTTCTGTTGTATGTAAAGATTAGATTAGACTTGATTTTGTATCAATTGACAGATAAATGCAAAAAAGAGATAACAAAATCAGCATTAAATTAAACCTTTAATGTGGTTAACTCCTAAAGTTCTGTTCTTTAATAATTATATACCACTAAGATGTAGATCTTTATCCAAATTAAATAAGTATATCAAGATTTAATCATAATATAATAACCCATATATAGATATATATTTATATTTATACTTGTATTTTCGGAACACAAGAACACTGAAAAATTTTCTTCAATGATAATCGGACTCTCTAAATGTCATGAGATGTTATAAAATAAATATGTTGTTTTAGTAATAAAGCTACAGGTTTAATTCTATCATTAAATATACAGTCGTTAATTCTGATTATATTTTTTTCTGGGAAAAATATTGGAAAACACACATGCACTGTGAATTATATATGTTAATTACTACTGTACATGGAACATGCAACCGATCTAGTTGTGTGTATCTATTCACCACAACGTTTCCATTTCAACATGAAATGTCAATCATCTCAATGTCACGAATTCAAAACAAATTCGGCGCGGGCCAATCGGGTCACAATTCCAACTTGATATATCCGTTTTTTGTCTGTTTTAATATTTACTTTTCAATTCCGAGATCCGTTTTATGTTCATTCCAATTTCAACGTTTTAATTCTAATATTTTAATTCCAACATTATATCTTTTAGTAGTAGATTTGTATTTAGCTTCTTACTTTGAAGCTAGAATTAAAATATTGAAATAAAAATATTAAGTTAGAATTAAAATATTAAGTTGGAGTTGAAATAATAAGTTAGAATAGAAACTTTAAGTCAGAGTTAAAATGTTTAGTTAAAATTGAAATATTTGAATTGAATTATTGAGTTGGAATTGAAATAATAAGTTAGAGTTAAAATATTAAGTTAGAGTTAAAATATTAAGTTAGCATTAAACTATTAGAATTAAAATATCAAGTTAGAGTTAAAATATTAAGTTAGAATTAAAATATTAGCATTAAAATATTATGTTAGAGTTAAAATAGTACGATAGAATTATGACCCTTTCGGTCCTCCATATGGAACAGTGTCGTAATTTTTGATTGACCAGCGTTTGGCAACTTTTACGAATATTTGCTAATTTTGTTTTCAAGTATCACGCAGTCTGCTTCTTGAGGCTGTATATAGTTTGAAAGTCTAAAGTGGACACCCCCATCGGAGACGCTCTAGTCACGTGCCTGGAGGCGAGAACGAAAAGAAAGAAATGTGGGTTTACAGGCCCACTCAGTTGCAGAAAATGGCATGACATCGACATCTACTTACTTTGTCCGTCTTGGAAAAGGAGGATGAAATCCTCGAATTTTCCGTCGTAACCCAATTCTGAAACATCACACACAATCTTGTAATGGGAGTAAGCGACGTCCTTGGGGTTCCTGTATACGAAGATCGTCCGAAGTTTCTTGATTTTTTCGGGAAGCATGAATAAAGGCAGGTGAGTATGGAGAATTCGCGGTCTGGTTTCAGTTTCTGGCACTAATTCCGCGGGTCGAAGCTCAATGTTGTGGGCTAGAGCGACGGTGTCATCGTATTCTGTGTTCCCGCGTACGAGCATCCCGAGTATCTCCAATGTCCAGTGGCAGCCTGGAAAAGAGATAATCGTCATCAGTATTTGTGAAAATTCACACATATTCCGACCACTTACAACCACCAAACATTTATAGTTATGGCAGATTCGGAGATGCAACTCATTAGACGTGTCGCTTGACTTTGCTTCACATTTACAATTGCCAAAAGCTGTTGACAACCCTTTCCTTGGTGTAAAATATTGAATTATTTATGAGAACATGCATGCTATTAATGGGGTCGTCCTGTTCAGCCGGCGCCTATTGTTTCGGGTATACATTGTTTCGATATACAAAACCGGAGTCTTAGATACTAGCATATTCCGTTTCACAATAATATTCATGCATGGACCATATACAACATTCTAACACATAACACGTAAGTAATAAAATGAGGACATATATCGATCAACTATGTTGTGATTTCGTTCCATTCCGCAAATGTGTTTCATGAAGGTATCTCAGTATACGTGTATGTGCATAATTGGCATTAGAAGGTACATATCACCTGATCTCGGATAGGTGCATATCAGTATATCGTCATCGAAGTATTCCTCTTCGTCGAGGTCGTTCAGTCCATTGGTTGCACGTTTTGATTTTTCAGACGCGAAAGCATGTCCGTATACATAGTCCCCAATCCGCTCGGTCGTTATCGTACATCCACTCCTGTCCTTGATATGCAACAGCTCTGTCTGTTGATACATTTCTTGTGTGACTCCTCTTCAGCTTGGAAGATCTTGTTCAGTGTTTGTTCTGAAGTGAAAACTGGATCGAAAACAGATAATTATATTTATTATTTGGTTTGAACATATTCTATCATAACCGGATTATGTTTTATACATGGTTAAACAGATTTATTACAAATAAGTATTACAATCCATCTTGGCATTGGAATCTAACAATAAGCATTATTTAGTTAAAACATATTTGGTTGCCAACAATAATAACATACAAGTGACAAAGAGATTGGACCGCATGTGCTGATCATTTGAAATCACCCCCTTCTCTAATAATACACTCGTGGTTGGAGAGGCACCGTTTGTCACGTGGTTAGTTTGCATCAGAATTGGTCAAGAGGGATTGTAAGACAAGATGAATGGGCAAGAAGTAATGCTGTTTTAAACATGATGTTTCTAAGAGATGCCACGAGATGCCATAATTTATTATATGCTTCCTCATTAAAAGGTGGGAACTTATCGTGGCGTAGAACGTTATAGCAATCGCCTGGACCGAGGCGCTGGATAACACTGACCGAACCGATAGATAGCACAATACTATTACCATCTCGGAGATCAGTTTCGGTTTATAACGGCGAATCACATTAAGTTTCAACGCGTATCAATAACAGGCGGACTATTTTTGCATTTTGACGTTTGGAGAAAGCATCCCCCCCGGATTGTTCTTCTGTCCTACATTATAGTAGCTTGTTGTCATTAAATTATCTATATATTTCTCGCATCTTTTCAGAATAAAACAATGGGGACTATTTCTTTGGGCGGATGTGTTCAATATTTGTCATTTAGTTGTGAGCAAACCAAATGATTGGATGTAAACATTGTCACTTCCGACTGCAAATGTCGAAGTTTTCTAACAATTTGCAGTGAACTGTAGAACAAAACTAGCAGTGTTGGGGAATTTTATAACATAGCGCATGCATATCAACAGAACACCTACGCGTTTTGGTTGAATTTTATAACATAGAGCATATCAACAGAACACATACGCGGCGTTTTGGTTGAATTTATAACATAGCGCATATCAACAGAACACCTATGTGTTTTGGTTTAATTTTATAACATAGCGCATATCAAAAGAACACCTACGCGTTTTGGTTGAATTTTATAACATAGCGCATATCAAAAGAACACCTACGCGTTTTGGTTGAATTTATAACATAGCGCATATCAACATAACACCTACGCGTTTTGGTTGAATTTATAACATAGCGCATATCAAAAGAACACCTACGCGTTTTGGTTGATTTTATAACATAGCGCATATCAAAAGAACACATACGCGTTTGGTTGAATACGCGGATTATCTCATGTGTGGCTACAAGGAAATACATAATGTCCACGAAATTGTGAACCAGAAACCGTAGGTGTTCTCAATCAAGAATAAAGCAACAATAGAAATCCCAGCCAAATACAAAAAATACGTGTTGTCTCAGGCTACTAACGCACAGAATAATCAACAGCGCCTGCATACCAACTTATTAGTTAGGATAGGATAGGATAATTTATTTACAATATACACATGAATAATACAATGGAAGTAACACATAAAAGGTAATGTTGTATATTGTTGGGGGTTAGCCTAGCCCTATCGGGCTGTCTTCCTGCTACCCCCTATATCACTATAAATAATTGAATCGATGGCTTGTATTTCCTATCCACGCACACGTACAGACTATAATCATATACATATAAAAGTATCTAGAACATAGTATTTAGGGCATATCACAAACAAGTATCGGTGTGGTTGTGAGACAATCCAGACTAGTTATAAGATCGATAATGCATTATCTCTCCATAATAATGTTTTGAACTTTTCATATTTTCTAACACATATGAACAGTTTCGATTCCAGTTCCATGGGCATTTTAAGAACAAAGAATTTAGTTTTTATAAGAGGAATCTATATAGATCGCCGGAAAATCTTTTTGTTGAGTGAGGTTTAGGGATAATTCAAATTAACAGTACAGATATATAATGTTTATATGTATGTCTAGTGGTATAGGGTCATTGTTAGAGAAATCCTAATGATGTACGGTATAGTATTATGATGCATGGTAGTATATGGGCATTTTTAGGAACGAGAATGCGATAGTGTGAACACCGGTGTGAAGTATACAATGAATGTTCGTATTATTTAAAAGCACAGTCGGGACATCCTTTGTTTTTACATCGTACATTTTCTGGGTAATTTCTCAGCATGGCTATCTGTAAGCGCTTCTTCAGTGTGTGCCTGCTTTGGCAAGATGTATAATCTTTTTCCATATTGTTCCATGTTGTGGGGAAGGCGTGGTGTGGTAGTTTTCCTGACCAGTCAGTTCTGGGTAGTTCTAATAGTACGGGATTCGGGTGTCTAGGTGTTGATTTTGCTCGTTTGTTGTACATCATTCCAAAAGACGCGGGCAGGCGATTATAACACCAGTCATGCATGAAAATTGACGAATTGAGAGTGTGTAAGTCATATATTTTCAAGATTTTCTCTTTTTTAAAGAGTGGATCTGTGTGACTCCTGTACTTCTTATTGCATATTATACGCAATGCTCGTTTTTGTAATAGGAATATTTTCTTGACTTCCGGGACATGACCCCATATTTGGATACCATAAACTAAGTGGCTTTGAATCAGTGCATAGTACAATGTTTTCAATGCTTTACTTGGGAAAAAGTTTTTCACCTTATTGATGCAATAGATTGCATGTGATATTTTGGAGCAGATTATGGATATGTGCTTTTTGAATGTCAAGTTTTCATCAATGTGGATACCTAGAAATCGTGTCGATGATTCACGCCCAAGATTCCATATCCGGTTCAATTGAATGTTATTTAGCTTTATTGTCAAAGTATTCCATTTGTTGTCATTGTTTTGGGGGTGTAAAAGCATATAATTGCTTTTATTAATATTAATTGATAGTTTATTACAGCAGCACCAATCGGATACATTGGCTAATTCATTGTTGACATAACTTTGTACTAGTTCGCCATCTTTACCGCTTGTGAATAGTGTAGTGTCATCGGCATACGATAAAATGTCCATTGTTGTAGAATTTACCATATCATTCACGTATATTAAAAAAATAATCGGCCCAAGAATTGAGCCTTGGGGGACTCCACAGGAAGTATTCATAAGGTGAGAAGTACTCCCACTATATTCAACGTATTGCCTCCTCTCATTCAAGTAACTATGGAACCATGACATTGCTACACCCCTGATGCCATAGTGGTCAAGTTTCGATATCAGTATGTCGTGGTCGATCGTATCGAATGCTTTAGATAAATCAATAAATACAGCTAAGGTGGAATCCCGTGTCGGTTTATCATTATTTTTAACGAGATGGTCTAAAAGGTGCATAATCGGATGAAATGTTGAGTGATTTGGTCTAAATCCATATTGGTGTTTATACAAAATTTCATGTTCATTTAGAAAATCTACTAATCGTTTTTGCATAATTTTTTCAAGTAGTTTAGAGAACGATGGCAGGATACTGATTGGGCGATAGTTTGTTATTTCCTTAGAGTTATTTATTTTAGGAATGGGGACTACTTTGGAAATTTTCATTTTCATTGGGAATATTCCCTGTTCAAACGATAGATTAAATATATGCTTAAGTGGTGGAGCTATTATGAAGATACTCTCTTTCATAAGTGCGGTCGATATGCCGTTGTAATCTTTGCTCATTTTCCCTTTCATAGTATAACATGTCAATACTATTTCCTGTATCGATGTAGGTTCGATTTCAAATTCGTTTGTTCGCCTATTTCGAAGATAATCAGTGAAATTTGCGTCATTTTCAGTGTGTATAGAGTTGCTGGTGTTTCGACCGATTGTTGAAAAGTAGTCATTGAATTTTTCGGCTATTATGTTTGGGTCAGATAGCTCTGTATCGTTATCATTAAATGTCTGAGGGTAGTTGCATGATTTTAGATTTTTATTGATGGCATTTTTAAGAATTTTCCATGTGTTTTTTATATCATTCTTATTTTTTTCTAGACTATCGCAATAATAATTATTTTTACATTTCCTTATTAGTTTATTGTATAATTGACGATAATTTCTGATGGTGCCTTCAGTTTATTAGAGTATAATTCTTGCTTAGTAATAGAGGATTTGATTAGTCCAGGTGTCATCCATGGTTCGCGCTTTATATTTTTTTTTGGTACATTTCGTGTTATTAGAGGAAAAGCTAGATCATGCGCGGTCATATATATGTCCAAAAACAATTCATATGCCTTATTAGGGGAGTTACAACTGAGAACTGAGTCGAATTTACATGATTTTAACAAGTTTTTGAAAATGTTGACATTATTTGGGGTGTAGTTCCCGTGCGTGGCTTTTTTATGAGGGGGTTTTATGGGTTTGTGTTTGTTTGATTCGGAGAGGAATATACCGAAATGATCGGAGATGTCGCAAGTAATTATCCCTGTTTGGTGACCACCTTGTACTTTGTTGGTATAGATGTGATCAATTAGGGTAGCAGAGTGCTCAGTCATTCTTGTAGATTTCGTTATCATGGGCACAAATCCTCTAGTGAAGACATTGTTTATGAAATCGTTAGTTTTTTGATGCGTGTCGAAATTTAAGAGGTTGATGTTGAGGTCTCCTATTATGTAAGACTTGGCATTGTTCAATTTTTCTAATATATTATCGAATTTCAACATAAATTTGTCCAAGTCGGCCTTTGGTGCTGTGTTCGGTCTATAAATACATCCTATTATATAATTATCGTTCGCTCCTCGGTGTATTTCTATAAATAATGTTTCTATTACGTGTGGTATAAATATTGTCAAATCTGGTCTGGGTTTATATTGAAGATTTTCCTTAATATAAATACCAACACCACCTCTGGCATCGTTTCACGCACACGAACAAGTCCAGAATATATGTATGGTGACAATGCATTACGATTTACAACAGTCATACGTTATGGACATGGAAATCCAAACCCATCGTATCCCAAATCATTGATCTATGTATCGTGTGTCAATAAAATTCGCGAATAAGGAAATCAGTGATATTATATATAGTATGAGTGGTTTTCTTTCTAAAATATAAAATTGTGATATTCTTTGAATAAACAAATGCGTTTAATTCTCATAATCTTCAGATATGAGGTTATTGGTATATATCAGACTTATGGAGGCACTTACTCAGTATGAGTGTTCATTGCTTCAAATGCACGTGCTTGCTTCAGTGAGCATGAAAAAATTATCATTTGTTATCAAAATGGCCATGTATCGATCGGAATGGCACATTGAGTTGTCCCTCAACTCAGATCAAGCTTCAATATCGGTCCCGATGTTCGCCCATATCGGGGTTCAATCATCGTCTATAGCAGATACTGCGATAATCGAATCCACGACACACCACCTAGGATACGATGACATCCTTGAAAAAAATCCCGATAGTTGGGAAGCGTATCAGTCTGAACATGCATGGGTTCGAATATTGACACAGAACGGATCTACCATAATAGTGGAACAGTACAATGTACTTCCTCTTAAATTACACCTATAAACAGTTCTATTTCGAAGTAGTTATTAGTACCGTATAAGGCTGAACAATTAATAATATTTCCACTGTATAACAGTGCAGAAAATTTCATAGTTATTTCCAATTTGACAGTGATATCTCTACAATTGAACTATAGGCACCACTCGCAAGATCGCGAAATTCCATTTGCACCCCACCTTTGGTTGAACTGGTTCCTAAATCTTTCCAACCGTTGTAAATTTCTATATAGACACGCCCCCTAATTTTGGAAAACTGTCTGAAAACTACAAACTTCCTTGTATATATACAGTTACTGGATGGAAATTGCAAACTAATTTTGTTGTGATGTTGTGTCACAATATCTGACATGAACCTTCCAACTGCTGAACATTTAGAAAAGAGTTTGGTTTGAGACAACCCACCCCTCTTGTCGCCACGTACCTGGGTTTTTTTTGGACTGGATAAAATGTCCTATAGTTGGCTTCAATATTCACATTCGCTTATAACTACTCACCACAGGTCCCCTGGTTTGATAACCCCACCATGGGTGTATACATTTATACTCATGCATGGTGGGGTTGTCGCACAAGGGGACATGTGCTACTCACTAGTCTCGTCTCTGTTACTCTGTTATTGCAAAACTATTAATAACACTGATCGCGGACACGCTGTGAATCACATGAAGTTTATATGTAATAATAGCCCCCTTTTGTGCACTTTGCGCACATTTTCATCTTAGACAGAGTCTTTATTCAGCGGCGGCCCCTTTTGATCGTTTAAACATTTTGATATTTAAAACAAAACAAATTAATTAAATGTTTTCTTTTTAAATTAATTTTGTTTAAATGATTTTTAAATTGAACTCCTTGCTCAATTTGAACGAAAATTATTATTATTGTTTAGAAATAAATTAATTGGTTCTTAAATTAAAATTTGGGTAAAACTAACGCCGTTGTCACCACATGAAATTTGGTTGAATTCTGTCCAGGGAACCGGGAGAAAAATCGCGAAAAGACAGACAGATCCTACTCTGTAGCTGAAACAGGCTCCCTTCTGAATACTTTATCCAGTGTCGGAGGGGCCTGCGCCCCTGCCCATTTTGATCATTGAATTTAAAACAAACAAAAATTTATTTAAATTTAAATTTTGTTTCTTCTACAGATTCAACTCCTTTCCCAATTTAACAACGCTATTTCTATTCATTTTTGTTTTAAAATTAAATTTTTCTTACTTTTAAATCAAAAGTTTTGAAACCAAACGCCGTTAAAACATCCGCATTGGTTACCCCTAGTCACCACAACAAATTTGGTTGAAATCGGTCCTGGGGTCTGAGAGAAAGGTTGCAAACAGACAGGTAGCAAGACAGATCCTATACTCTTTTATATATGTACAGATATACATGTAAAAACAAAAACAATTGTCGTTTCGGGTAAAGCATCTCACAGTGAATCTTTCATAAAAAAGGTGGTGAACAGCGCGTGAAACTCGTGTTGAGAGACATGCCGTTTGTCAGATTTATTTAAGCCCAGAATGAGATCGGAGTGGTGGTCCATGCGCGACACTTGTTTCTCAATGAATAAATCACATGAGCGTGCACGAGTTCGCGATAATTTATTGCGTGTCAATAAGCATTATATCGGCATGTATTTAGGTCCGTCAGGTAACAGGGTAGTGTGACTACATGCTCATATCACCGAATAGAGTTGCCAAGAAATATATTTTTCACTAGGCTATAAGTGGGTTTCATGAGTTCACAGCAATGAAACCTCCAAATTGTAAATTTGAGATCTCAACTAGATATCTCTGGGTTGTGTGGATATCTATTGATTCGTGTGATATCTGTCTGGTTGATGATTTAACAACAGAACCACACTATGGAAAGCTGCATGGTCCAGAAGAGTAACACGGTTTCCACGTGAACAAGATTATTATATTCGGTACCATTCTGAAAATGGTTGTTGGATTTGGTAAAATTTGGACAATTTTGTAGCTGCTCAATTTTGGAATTTTGTGGACAAGGTGCACCATGATGGGCATTCCCATCTTAGAATGCTATAGAAAATAATATAAATGATGTCTGTATGTGGTTACCATGTAGATATATCAAAGTAAGGTACAACTAGGGGCCAAACTGTCTGAAAGTTGGGCTGAATTACAAAATTGGGTTCTGGCCCCAAAAATAGGACGGGGCCAATTAATTCCTCATCAAAAAGTACTCCCGAATCACTATCAAACAGCAACTAGTCCCATATTCCGTAAAGAGCTTAATAGCGGGAAACTAATAATAACTCTATGGCAATATTCAGAATTTTGGGGGAGGGTTAGTCTTTTGGAATTCCTGGGTACAAACATTGGACCAAGTATGTTCTGTATTATATTAATGTGTCTCCACAAGACCAGAGTAGTTTTTATGATGAAACAAGGGCTGAAAAGATGTTTACTTAATGTAGTGCAAGTCTTTGAAGACAGGGGTTTGTTTGAAAATACAGTGTGAAAAATAAAAATTTAAATGATTTGTTTCATTTGATTAACAACGGGGACCATTTTCTGCTTGATAATTCATGTTTATATAACCGAATATATATTCTTAACATCGTGGACTACTAGATTTGTGAACTGTACAACAGGGAAGTTTATATTCCATGAGTCTTCGCTACGTTGTGCCTTAATATACTTTAGTATAGTGAGTTTTGATGTTATATCGCACCAGCATACACAAAAACTCTTCAGTTGTATTTAGTTCCTTACTTTGGCTCTTTTTGGCATAATACTCACGGACTAGCTAATCCGTTACATATTCACAATATGATGGTCAGCTATCGGTACCCATAAACATAATTGAAGCCATATTATCTATAACACAAAACATGGAAACCAGGAGTTGTTGAAACATGTGTAGGACACACCGGCTTTCCGTGGTAAATACATTTATTTAGTTCAAAGGTCAAGATCAATGCTATATTAAGACTACTTTCTGACCTGTTCCGAACAAAGAAGCGAATACTATTTTGTGCATATATAATGATGATGCGTTTACAACATTACCATAACGCCAGAAAGGAAAGAATGGATGATATTATAAAACCAAACCTGTAATGTGAATATTTATCCCACAGTAAAATGAAGAACTCAATAACAACGTGTCTTACAGACCAAAATTAAAAACCAGCTCCATGCACACACATGCACTCTGCGTGTTGAATAAACAAAGCTGATATGTACACGCATATGGTTACAATATACCAAATTATTTGCATAGGCCTCAGTGTTAACAAATCCCGCTGGCCTGTATTCGCAGGAAAGCTTTGACCCTGCACGAGTATCAGAAATTTAAGAATGTCCTTTTAGACGCACGAACATGTACCCAAAAGTCAGTACTTGTAAACGTGCTGCGTCACACCTGCTGTTTTGACAAACGTCACACTACCCTTAAAATGGAGAGAAAAATGACATCGAAAAAAACACCAACCCCTCCCATAAATTATTCGCCAATTTGACAGCCATAACCGTTCACCATGTGGCTATATTTGATATTTGTCGTCGGCAAACACGTTTGTGCATTTTTTCGTACACATTTCATCCATGTGTCATTGACCATTCAGCTGCCAGGATTTTTTTTATGCTGATCCTAACTTGGGGGTCCCAGGGTAAATCACTCAACTAATTTGCATTTGGTGTATTATAACCATATGCACACGATATGCACAGTGTATACACCGTACAAACAACTGATCGCAAGTTGCTGTCACCGAGGCGAGACAATTCTATTTTTAGATTAAAATATTGGGAATAACAAGAATAACAACATAAAACAAGCTTTTTGACGATGCTTTTTTTTTGTAGATAAAAACGGCCTATTTGATTACTTCAGGAAATCATTTTCTCGCAAAAATTCCTCTTGAAACTGCTTGAAAGGTAATTTTAACATATACAGCATCTGTCTGAAATCACACCATATTGCAAAGGTCGTTATGTTTGCAGCTTATTTTGACATTAGAACCATAATCAGAAATAGTAACGTCCTCAATATCATATTATTAGTCATAAATATAAATTATAATATAAAAGATATTGGTTACGTGAATTACGCCTCAGAATTCGGTTACAACAACTAATCCTTCAAATTATTACAAAAAAACTACGGCTTATTACTGCAGGTTTCTCATTCACCACACCAGAAAGCTTCTAAATGCGGATCAAAAATCGGAGGCATTGTGTTCCCGCCAAGAGTGCATAGCCCAGCCATTGTTCATACCTAAACATCGAAAGCAATTAACGCGGTCATAATAGTTACTGCAACTATAAGACATCCAGCGAATACACACCCCACGAAAACACGAAATGTGTTGTCCTGCGAGATATCCCATCGCTATAGCTCAATTCGACACGACCAGATTCGCCTTCCTACAATATACTAAAACAATAAAGCTTCTCAAATCATCGGCATAGTCAACAGAACTTTCACGAAATTGGACATCGACACTTTCTAATCGCTCTACATATGCATGGTCAGACCTATCATGGAGCCCATATCACAAATATCAAAGCATTGTGTCAGAGAAATACAAAGAAAAGCAACGAAACTCTATGCTTCCGAGACCGAATGATAAGACTCAATCTGATGTCTTTAAAATATCGAAGATTTATAGAGGAGATCTAATCGAGGTATATAAACTGTTGAATGGTCATTACAATATCAATGTCTGTGATCTATTAGTAAGACATTCATCAGGAAGAATAAGAGGACATAATAAAAAGCTACAGATGCCCATTGTTAACAAGGCCATAGGAAAATATTTCTTCACGCAGAGGGTGGTAAATAGCTGGAACTCTCTGCCAGACTTCGCTGTTGAGGCTCCAAACACTCGATCAATTCAAAATATACATAGACTCATTCTTCTATTATATAAAATACGAGTTCGACGACAAGTAATATGTTCAAGTGACTCACAAGTAAACATCGAATGACGATACATATATTTGTAAACAAGCATTGTAAATAATGTTATTGGGACGAAAGTCGCAAGACTTGTTCCGTATTATTATGATGGTGGTGATGATGATGGTGATATGATTGATAGAACAAACCACCGTTATGACGATCGTGTGTCGTTACTTGTTTAAAATACGTATCAATTGACATATACGCACCCGTTCCCTCATTAAAATCAACATATTTCGACCATTTTAGTGGACCTCCGCGAATTCTGGGAACTCCGCAAATAGGGACCTACTGCGATTTGTCACAACCGGAAAAACCCATTATCTATAAATAAAACGCCCAGCGAACCACAGCTCTCTAGAATCTCTAGGACAGTATACACCCGAGGGCGTTAATAATTGCATCGCGATAGGGCATGAAGCTGACGTCATGTTGCTTGAAAGGTGACAGGGGTCCCTTGAAGAGTGAAAAACATGATTGTTGTATGTTAAAATATGGGTTAACCAGGAAGAAATTGGTAAGAAAGCGAATGTGGTGTCAATAGACGGAGGAGAGTCTTCGGTATAAAATATCTCAAATCTGCTTTGAGGAAAGTTTGTCACCATAGATGGCGGCCATCCTGGTTGTCTATATTACACAAGTTCTTTAAACAAGTCATTATATAATATAGTGTGGCATAGACATTACGCAGTAATATACCAGTTCGTGTGAAATTAGAGTACGAGAGCGAATAGAGTGACATGGACAGAACCATGCCACGACGAAAGCAACATATTGTATAACCACCTAGGAGTGACATGCAATATGTATTGGTAAGATACAAGTCTCTTGTTAAATAGCATTAATGGTACACATATAATTAAAACAGACCAATCTGATGGATTTATAAGAAAGAAGTATTTAGTCACAAAATCAGCCATAAATTAATATGGAACATGACACTTGATAAAATATATACGGTACATGCAAACGGACAACATACTACACAGATGTGTGTACACAAATATACATTACATGCGCACACAATATTCACAAGATATGCATTAATATAAAGAAGTATATACACGTATTTACAAATTGCCCAATTGTTCCTCAGTCATAGAGCCAACAAAGTGTATGCATTATTCCACTGAAGTGGAAACCATGTATGTCACTATGCTTATTATACTGTAAGAAACACTCACCTTATCCTTAGATTAGCACCCCATCGCACCAGGTCAAACAGACGGTATATCGTACAATATATGTAGGACTAATTTTCGTGCTGCTACCAAACATGTTTCTTAGTAGACAATATCTGTGTTCAAATTACTTCAGTCGGCACTTTAGAACTGAAATATGCTACCGTTGCTATTTATGGTTTCGAATGCATCATATGTGCATTCTGTGATGTGTCTAGCTATCAATCAGTCCAGATAGTTACTTGCATTTATTATGGTACCATACATGCAAATCATATAAAATTAAATCGTTGACATTGCATAACTGTTCATTAAAAGGGTACTGCTCACGAAATCCGGCCATTTTCTGGACCATCTTATTTTATACAAAACATAATATATGCAACAAATTGGAGCCATGGATGAGTGCAAAATACACTCATTTATCGTATCAACGATACAAACAACATGGTAATTATAATGAAAATGAATTTATGACTCCAGTGACTGGAGTCATAAATTCATTTTCATTATAATTACCATGTTGTTTGTATTGCTGATAGAGCACATGGGTGTATTTTCCACTGAGCCATGGCTCAAATTCATTCATTTGTTGCATACATTCTGTTGTGTATAATAGGAGATGGTCCCATAAATGGGCGGATTTAGTGTACAGTGCCACTTTAAATTGGATATTGAGCGCCCGTGTATGAGTAACGCCATAACCCTGTTTTAATACCAATTCAAACCCTACAAGCGAGGACATAACCGAAATTGACCGATAGTGTTATATAGATAAAAGTGTTTAGAGTTAATTACAGTATGTGTACGTGGTGGCAATGGTAAGACCAGCGTATCGATGGGACGGAACTCTGCCTTGCAGTTTATGTGCGCTTCCAGTTTCAAGATTTGAAGCTATATCGTCAATCATACCATTCAGTGTTTCTTCCCTCACTTGTTTTTTTGTCCTTTATTGTAAAAACGACTCGCGCTCTTCGAGGATGTTCTCCTATTTGGTTATATATAATCGGCGAGATTATCATCCTAATTGATACTAACTTTAATGTGATCATTGTGAAAAATCTGTATATAGGTAACGCCTATGTAGTTGAGTAAATCGCAATAAGGAGAATCCCGTACAGAAAAGTTATCCCACTTTTCAAGTTCGGTAACTCTAAACATAATAAATACTCCACCGGTGAATGTGGCGCTTTTATTCTTCCTGCAGTTTGCTTGGCGGTAATTGTGAGATTGGTTTACGATTGTACATCAGATTTTTGATCTTTCTAGATCATATTTTTGTATTTGTTTACTGTTCTTCCCTCACTAAACCCCCCAGAAACAGTCGAATGGTACTCGATTGGAATCGGTAAATCTCCACTGTATAAGATCCCAGATACAGGAGGGATAACTCCAAATTCACACAACGCAACACAACTTTTACCTAAGTATTTTAACCGTATATATGATCATCTTACCAATAAAAACTAGGTTTTAAATATATATTTTAACTTTTATCAATGTGAAAAAGGGGGATATCCTGAACACAACAAAAAATAACATAACGTTACTTTTCGATAGAATAATGTTGCGTTATTCTCTGGTGAATATCAGTCAAAATTTACTGATGAACACCACGACATACCAAAACTATTTTGGAGTTGGGTTCATAAAAACTGTGATCTCGCAAGTTTTTTTTAGCATGACGATGTTGTAGCGTAACTGCCGTTTATATCGAGTCCGAAATGTGTATAGATAGTATTTTCGCGACTTTAATTATTTGGATCACGCTGAATATTTTTCTTTTATCCAACAAACAATTGAATTGAATTAATAACTTTTATTTTTTAATTAAAAGTGAATTCTTTAATTAATTTCATACATTTGAATTTGAAACCAAAATTAAATATTACTAGCCTGCAACTTATAATTAGTCTAGACTGCTGGTTTAACTCAAGCAGTGCCGATATATTGCGCTTTTAAATAGTATTTATCGGACGTTGGTTTATTTTAGACTAGTCTAGACTGCTGGTTTAACTCAAGCAGTGCCGATATATTGCGCTTTTAAATAGTATTTATCGGACGTTGGTTTATTTTAGCCTATATATGATGCAGAAACTAGAATCATCGTGTTATTTATATTCAAATAATATTAATATTGATATACAAATATCATATAAATACTGAATATTAAATTATTTTTTTCAGTAAATCAGGAGTCTAGTCTAACTATATTAAGTTGCAGGCTAGTATTTAATTTTGGTTTCAGATTCAAATGTATGAAATTAATTAAAGAATACTCTTTTAATGAAATAAAATGTATTAATTCAATTGTTTATTGGATAAAAGCCAAACATTCAGCGTGATCCAAATAATTAAAAAAAAATTGGATTTGGTGGGATACGAACCCCGGCCCGACGGCGAGCGCGCCTTGCGACTCAAAGTCCGACGTCAATACCACACGGCCACAGATGCAACCCCAAAAAAGGAAGCTCGAATGGCCGCTGTATTCCGACGTCGCACTTAGGACGTACACTATATGCACATTTTAAGGTCTCTATAGTATATATAGGAGATATAGCACAGTATTTGTATGCCTCCGAAACATGCCGAGCATTGCCCTTTAAAATTTGATTTTTGAGACGGTGCACTATCTCAAAAATCAAATTTGCTTCTAAAAATAGGCGCCTGGTGTGTTGTATAGTCCAAAGCATGTTCAAAGGGCAATGCTCGGCATGTTTCTGAGGCATAAAAATATAACATTGCTACTGTGCTTTTTCTCCTATATACAAATAATTAAAGTCACGAAAAAACTAACTACGCACATTTCGGACTCGATATAAACGGCAGTTACGCTACAACATCATACTCAAATAGCGCGCTAGAACACAGTTTTTATGAACCCAACTCTAAAATAGTTTTGGTATGTCGTGGTGTTCGTCAGTAAATTCTGACTGATTTCCCCCAGAGAATAACGCAACGTTATTCTAACGAAAATTAACATTAAGTTCTTTTCTGTTGTGTTCAGGATATCCCTCTTTTTTCACATTGATAAAAGTTAAAATAAATATTTAAAACCTAGTTTATACGGTTAAAGGCACGTGAGGCCTTAGTTGTCGAAAAAATTCATATTTGTTCCAATCACCGTAAACAGAACAAAACAGTAAAACGCATACAGTTTCGTTCATATATACCATGACCATCGCGTAAACAGCATGTTATCATAAAGACCTACTATATTTTACCTAAGCAAGAGCCTGATTGTGTTACAGAAGCTTAGACAGCACAATGCTACTGACTAATCACACACAAATGGCATAAACGCTCTTTATTAGTTCCATATCAGGAATTCATCCACAAAGAACGCTCTTTATGTTTACCATCATAATATAAACAAACATCAGAAAAGTAACTTGTTATGCTTTTGTTTACATAACAATGGTCAACCATATGACAATAACATAATGTTTATGCGATATTTCTTATTTGTATACGGACAAAGTCTGTCTACATTTTGATGTTCTTTCCGTTTGTGGCGGTTTTTGACGCTTGGAAATATTTTCACAGGATACCCACCGCCAAGGCCAACCGTACCTTTAAAATACTTAGGTATGTGTTGCGTTGTGTGAACTTGGAGTTATCCCTCCTGTATCTGGGATCTTATACAGTGGAGATTTACCGATTCCAATCGAGTACGATTCGACTGTTTCTGGGGGTTTTAGTGAGGGAAGAACAGTACACAAAATAACAAAATATGATCTAGAAAGATCAAAAATGTGATGTACAATCGTAAACCAATCTCACAATTACCGCCAAGCAAACTGCGGGAAGAATAAAGCGCCACATTCACCGGTGGAGTATTTATTATGTTTAGGGTTACCGAACTTGAAAAGTGGGATAACTTTTCTGTACGGGATTCTCCTTATTGCGAGTAAATGTGATATTTTTCTAATCACATTTAGTCCATACAACTACGCAAATATATGTTCTAATTTCATTTGAAATAGCGGTCTGAATAGCCAATGAAATAGCATGCAGAATAATAATCGGGCAAAAATTTGCGATCTTCATAACATGGTTCAAGTACGCAAACACCGAGCACGTTTCTAATCACATTTAGTACACCCAATTACGGAAATACCGAGTATGTTTTAATGACATTTAGTCCACCACCTCATACGACAGGGTCAGATATACTTGTCAATACACACCCTAGGAGGGCGTAATGATGATCTAAGAATGGCCTCAGGTAATGCACTGATGATATGGCCTCTCATAAGGACTAATTAAAATACATGTATGGTTCCATGAGGGTAAATTAAAATATGGTTACATCCAGAGAGGGTTAATTGAAATATGGTCTGATGAGGGTAAATTAAATTATGGTCACATCAGGGTTAAATACAATATCGTCCCATGAGGGTTAATTATTATATGGTCCAATGAGGGTTAATAACAAACATGGCCCCATGATGGTTAATCAAAATTGTACCTTTAATGTTAATTAAAATATGGTCTCATGAGGGTAAATAAAATTATGGACCCATGGGGGTTAATTGAAATATTGTCCCATTAAGGTCAATTAAAATATGGTAACGTGAGTTAATAAAGAATAAATATGGTCCCATTATGAGGGTTAATTAAAATTAAAACATGTCCATCAGTGTTGAATAAAGTACGGTCCCACTGGAGTATATACAATATAGTCCCATGAGGTCATTAAAGTATGGTCCAATGAGGACTAACTAAAATATGCCCGTAAACAACCAATGTGAAGGGTTGGTTTTGGAACTTTTCTTAATAACATCTCTATTCATAGCTCCGATATATTGTGAAAATAAATGAAAGATGTTCAAATCACAATGCAACAAAACAGGTTAAGAACAATGGAAACACATAACGCGTTACGATTAATCGGCTCGCACTTCTTGGCATGCGAATAACAAGCCATGGGTCAATCAAGAATATCTCGAGAGACGCCCGCTGCATGAAACAATAACGGCAAAGCGATACGCGAATATACATCGCGACAGAATCGCTGATGCTCCCTCTGAAATAGAAACAATTAAAATGCCCACAATTCACGAGGCCACTGGCTCCCAATGGGTTATAAACTTTTTTCAGGCTATCAATGGGTTGAATACTTTTTCCCTTTTTACTAAAGGTAAACAATAATACCTATTTTTTTACAATTGTATACCAAAATAACATCACTACACGAAATAGCATGCAGAATAACTAGACCACAATAATTATTATCAATCTCCCATGATTCCGGTACGAAAATATTCAAGTACATTTCTAATATAAAATACCCACCATTCACTTCACGAGTACACGGGCTCCCAATGGGTTATAAATGATTCCCATGCTATCAGTGGGTTGAATACTATTTCCCTTTTTACTAAAGTAAAATAATAATACCGATTTTTTTGCAATTGTATACCAAAGTAACATCATTATACTACATACCACTGAATAATGCACGAAATAGCATGCAGAATAAATAGACCACAATAGTTATTATCAATCTTCCATAATTCAGGTACGAAAATATCTACGTACATTTCTAATAATATTTCCCCATGCCCCAGTGGATACAAAGAAACACGGACGGAGAAAACACCCATAGGGCGTAATAAGTGGGTGGGAACATATCACGAACGAATACATTTCTACAATCTGTCAGAAGGTAGCAATTAAGGCTAAGAGAATACTATTCTTCATTACACTCCTATGCCCGATTTCCATTGAAAACGCTGTTATTTAAAAATGGTAATGCCACTAGTGAATTGTTTCATTTCTCGTTACGTCATTGACGTTACGTCGCTTACTGGTCTTGACTGAAATTTAGGTGGTTAATCTTTCTCCACATCGGGACTTTGGTGCATTAATTATTTGTGTTTTAATCATATTTGGCAAACCAAATTGATGCAGAAGTGTAATAAATAGAGTAATCAATTAGTTTCGAGAATTACATTTTAAATAATTCACTCGAGGTGAGAGGCGTTCGGGTAAGAAACTCGTGCACTAACGCGCAATCGTTTCTTACTGACGATTTAACGTAATTCACGGAACCAATTGATTACTCTCTATTTAATTCTTTAATCACAATGAACCAATACATATATAGGTATGTGAGATTTACATATTCAAATACAACAACATTACTAAGCGACAACTGTTACTGTAGCACTGTCTACCGCGGATAAATATGGCAACGTGTGGTTCTCGAAAAGTTCGAAAGTTATTTCTAACGAACGCTCGATATTCGCCCCGATCAAATATATTAACCCCGCCACTCGTGGGATACCGGATGTTTCATTATTCGGCGAACAACTGGCCTACCGTAACATTGTCGAAATCAAGGCTGCGCGGGACAGCTGTGTAATATATATATAGTGGGGTTTTTTTTACAGCGAAAAGGCAATACCTATAAGCAAACTTGGTATAAAAATGAAACTAAGAAAGTTAGCATTATATATTTCACAACAATACATGTCAAAAGTGACCAGTATATATGTGCAACAACATACATACTGACATACCTAGTCTATCTCAGTCTCGTCGAAATGTCATTCCCAGGTAGCTTGCATGACTCTCCAAAATTACGTCAAAACGCAATTACGTTAATCGCTTCGATTCGACACTTCTAACTTGCATAGGGCTACTACACTAGCAGATTTCAGTTCTGATTGGCGCCATTGACTTGAAATCCCACGGTTAGGGAAATATCGTTGGCGAAGACAATTCACGCATGTTCACGATACAATGCCCAGACAGACGACTGGCCTAAATGGTATAGAGTTATCTCTGTGTGACTGTAATGTCGGAACCTGCACTCTGGGGAGCACTTGATTGTAATAAAATACAAACAAGTCCAGAATTATGGTTCAAGGACAAGCAAATAACTCTTAATGATGTATTGTCATGCCAACGTGCCAACATTACTAGAGGTTGATGTGACTATTCCAGTGATATCTATGATATCCCCAGTGAAATATCTAGGGCTGTGTTGATACATGCTACATGTATGGGCGCCCAAACCCAAGAGGCCCAAATGTCCCCAAATTCGTAGTGGACAAGATTGAGTCAACTTGAATTTTCCACTTGTTCAAGGCAATTCAACAATATGCTACATGTGAATACAAAATCTGCATTTGCAATAGTGCCTTTATTTGCATGTTCAGTTTTGAAATCAGAAATGTTATGTCATATTTATAATATATGTATCTGTATCTGTGTTGGTTCTGTGTAGAATCCTTATTTATTTCGGAGTGGCTAAAGAGCGGTATACCGTTCTTTAGGTTACAGGACCCAATTATTCTCCATAAGCGACAGTGTTAATGTCCGGGGCTATGCTTGATTCCTTGTGAATTCAGGAACTTTCTAACCTAGTCAATTTTGAAGAATGGCTCTTCGGACCCAATTTGACCCAAACAAATTAATAGGTCCGTGTGCCTTTTCCGTCTTTAAATGTACCGCTTTTGATACTGCCCTAATTCCGCAGAATAAATCATCACCAAATTTTGAAACATACCCCCATTAAATGCCAGGTTAATTATTTCACCCACTCTGGATCAATATTCATCTAGGTATAATATTTCCATGGTGGCTTTGATTTTTTCTTGTTTTGCATTAATTTTATCCCAATCATAATCAACCATTCAGCTGACAGATGTGATTTTACGCTGACTTGAGTGTGGGTGACAGCACACCAAGGGGGGTAATGTTTTATAATTGGTGTACTATAACCTATAGTGAGCATTGGACAGATAATAAAGTCGTCCAAACGATATTAAATTGTGGCCATTTATATACCGACGTCAAAATAAATAACTTTGATTCGAAAAATGTCTGTGTTCTTACTTTATTAACCCTCTTCTGCCACCACCCATATCTGAATGTGCTAAAAAAATATCTTGACTTGAATGTGATTTTTTTTCATTGAAGCTGCATTCTGGCAAAGTACACAACGACGACGTACATACATGTAGTCGATCTGATAGCTTGTAGATATCACTTCCAGCAAATATATCATACGATTCGCCAGGCGAATTGGGCGCACTTGGTGTTCACTTTGGGCGCACCTACCAAATTTTCGAATAAAATCGACAGAAAACCCAATTTTGCCCGTCACAAGAATGCATTTATTGGCGGAAATTTGGGCGCGTTAGATCGTTAATCCAATTCTGCAAATTTCCGGGGTTGTCCTTTTTTGTCAAACTGTCATCTTAAAGGGGCAATTCGACTTTGTTTGACCAGATACTGGACCGATTTTTCATCATGTGTTAGAGTGCGGTCCATAATGAAACAATGATTTACGCCTACGTCGTGCTCAATCCGGACAAATCCGCCTATTCATTCATCTGGAGTGTCGGGTGCCCCAAATGGTGGCATCACATTCATTAAAGAGGCATTCATGGGCCCGCAATAGGCCGAAAATGACAATTTTCGGTTTTACAACGAGATGCAGAAATGGTATGGGAGGGGTTAATTTTTAATTTTATTTGACGGCTCCTGTGCCTTAATAATCTGTCGTATCGCGTGCTTCAAGCTCCCAATTTGTTTTCTGATGATAATGAGCACTGGCCGTGTTCCAGAGCAGAAATCTGAAAAACGACCATATCTTTCTATAGGTTACAGGACACCAATTATTCTCCATAAGCGACAGTGTTAATGTCCGGGGCTATGCTCGATTCCTTGTGAATTCAGGAACTTTCTAACCTAGTCAATTTTTAAGAAAGGCTCTTCGGACCCAATTTGACCCAAAAAAAATTAATAGGTCCGTTTGCCTTTTCCGTCTTTAAATGTACCGCTTTTGATACTGCCCTAATTTCGCAGAAAAAATCATCACCAAATTTTAAAACATACCCCCATTAAATGCCACAGGTTAATTATTTCACCCACTTGGTGTACTATAACCTTTAGCGCTGGGGGCTGAGCGGTATACCGTTCTTTAGCGCTGGGGGCTAAAGAGCGGTATACTGCTCTTTAGTCGGAGACACTAAAGAGCGGTATATACGCGGAACGATAACTCTAAAAACTACAGTGACGTCGCCTATCAAGCGCGCTGTGCGTGTCCTTGGAGTATTGAAACCGGAAAAGGTTAGTTTGTTTATTAGGATTGTTAGAATAATGAGTTTTATAACAAAATTAACGTGATATTAAATGCAAAAGCGAGGAGAATAATCGCATTTTATAGATGTTGTTGCAACGAATATTTTATCAAATCGTCAACAAATCCCCGTTATCAAATTTCCGCCAAGATATATAACGACTTTTTTTATTGTGACTGTCTCCAGACTCCAGTGTCGGGGAATCGAATCATGCATGTCTCTGACACTGTCAATGCCAATCAATTTGGAAGCTTGAATGGACCGTGTCCGTTTCAAATAAGTCTGAATTAAATAGTTTATTTTCTCATGGAATCATTATCTCTCAGCACACAAACAATCTCTTTACTAAACTGTAAACAGTCTAAACTAAAGTGTATAACTATAATTTTATTATCCCACACTTGGTATGAATTTTGTTTATATTTATACAGCTATTAATCTCCAGATTGCAATTGACCAGTGGACACTCAGTACCATGGATGGGCGTTGCCAGCATTTTTAAAAGGCGCGCGGGTTCGAATATTGACTCGAGGGGCACAGGACCAAGGCGGTGAATCGCGGACCGCGACGCACCGAGCAGCGTAGGGAGGGTGCGGGAGGAGACATCCCCTCCCGCCTGCACCGGATTTTTTTTTTTAACAATATTGAACGAATCTGGAGCATGCATATCTGTATATTACCTGCGCTTATATTAGAGAGGTAATACACTGATGTTTTTAATTTAATCTACCGTTGTATGTGAGGATATATGCATGGCATATCACTGTGTCGTCGTGCTCATGTACAATGTACTAATGTTTTGTCCATGTATGGACCTACATGTATTAACGACTCGTTATAAAGAACACAATGGTAAAATCCAACCATCCCCAGATATAATCCGCGCAGTATATCCACTTGCGATCTTATATACATCTATATCTATATTTGCGAATGTCTGTCTGTCTGTCTGTCTGTGTTCTATAGAAATTCACAGGGGACCATCAAGATGATGCCAAAGAGGTCTACTATGAGTAACTTTTTACGAGAAAGATAATGGTCGGGGTTAAAATTTTCTAAACTGACGCCGTTGTTGTCAGGGGCAGAAAAGGGGGAGGGGCAGAAAAAACATTTGTCGGCGATTGCCACGAAACTTATATATAATCATCCCCATAATATGAGGAATCTAAGGTCTGTTTTAAATATGGCAAAAGTCGCGCCGTTCGCGTCAGGGTTGCCAGGAAGGGGAGGGGCAGATTTTTTTTCTGTCGCCGATTGCCACGAAACTTACATATAATCATCCCCATGATATGAAGAATCCAACGGTGTGGTTTAAATATGTCAAAAGTGGCATCGTTCGAGTCAGATTTGCACGAAAGGGGAGAGGGGAACCAAAATTGATAAAACTAATATTAGCGCCGATTTCCACCAAATTGATATATATTCTTCTTCATGATACAAGGAATCTAATTGTGCGATTTAACAACGCCAAATTGTTGTCGTTTGGATGAGAGATTGGGAGGGGGTGGGCACGGAATTTGATAATAATTGGTTTAGTCGCCGATTGCCACCACACTTATACAAAAGCATCCCCATGGTATGAGGAGTCTAATGGTGTGGCTTATATCTGTCAAGTGTGGCCTCATTCGAGTCAGGGGTGTATTGAAAGGGACAGGGGCACCAAAATTGATGCACAATTTGTTTGGCGCCAATTTCCACCAAATTGATACACTTATCCGAGGAATCTGATCGTGTGATTTAAAGACGCCATAGTGGTGCTGTTTATGTGAGAGATGGGGAGGGAGGGATTGGCACCAAATTTGATAAAAAAAACATTGTTTAGTCGCCGATTATCACCAAACTTATAAACAATCATCTCCATGATATCAGGAGTGTAATTGTGTGGTTTAAGGATGTCACAAGTGGGGCCATTCGAGTCAGTGGTGTATAGATATGAGAGGGACATTATATCTATATGTTTAGTGCCGATTTCCACCAGATTGATATATATTCTTCTCCGTGATACGAGGAATCATATCGTGTGGTTTAGACACAACAAATTGGTGCCCTATGGGTGAGAGATATGGGGACCTTCAATTTGATACGAATTTGTATACTCGCCAATTTTCACAAATTTCATATATATGCATCTCTAATCTCTAATGAGTCTTAGTGTGTGCAGCTTGAGTCCGAAATAGGGACGGGAGGGTCACCAAAAACTGATACAAAATATTTTTAGTACCAATTACCATCAAATTCATACACGTTCTTCTCAAATGATACAAGAAATCAAAGTGTGCTGTCTGTCTGTCTTTCGGTCTGTCTGTGTGTTCTATATATAACTTCACGCGGTACAATCGAAGAGGCAAAAGCTGATACAAATATATTTGGCACTAATTTCCAACAAATTCATACATGTTTTTATCTAATGATATACCATGAATTAAATCACATTTGGTGTTGTTTGCGTCACGGATGGCGAGCGGATATGCACTATCATAGATAAGATTGCTATTCGCCGATATCCACATATAAGTTATATATAGTCACCCAGGCCATCTCCATATCATTTTAAGGAGATTTGGGCGTTCCCATTTCACAATCCCGACAAATGGTAACCCACTTATAAGTCACTTGAACAACTATATCTTCTTAATTGTCATATTTATATGGGGATGGCAATCAGGACATTCACACAATTAGCTAGCAAAAAGAGATACATAGATTATTTGAGAGATGGGGAGGGAGGGATTGGCACCAAATTTGATAAAAAAAAACATTGTTTAGTCGCCGATTATCACCAAACTTATAAACAATCATCTCCATGATATCAGGAGTGTAATTGTGTGGTTTAAGGATGTCATAAGTGGGGCCATTCGAGTCAGTGGTGTATAGAGATGAGAGGGACATTATATCTATATGTTTAGTGCCGATTTCCACCAGATTGATACATATTCTTCTCCGTGATACGAGGAATCTTATCGTGTGGTTTAGACACAACAAATTGGTGCCCTATGGGTGAGAGATATGGGACCTTCAATTTGATACGAATTTGTATACTCGCCAATTTTCACCAATTTCATATATATGCATCTCTAATCTCTAATGAGTCTTATTGTGTGCAGCTTGAGTCCGAAATAGGGACGGGAGGGTCACCAAAAACTGATACAAAATATTTTTAGTACCAATTACCATCAAATTCAGACACGTTCTTCTCAAATGATACAAGAAATCAAAGTGTGCTGTCTGTCTGTCTGTCTTTCTGTCTGTCTATGTGTTCTATATATAACTTCACTTGGTACAATCGAAGAGGCAAAAGCTGATACTAATATATTTGGCACTAATTTCCAACAAATTCATACATGTTTTTATCTAATGATATACCATGAATTAAATCACATTTGGTGTCGTTTGCGTCACGGATGGCGAGCGGATATGCACTATCATAGATAAGATTGCTATTCGCCGTTATCCATATATAAGTTATATAGTCACCCAGGCCATCTCCATATCATTTTAAGGAGATTTGGGCGTTCACATTTCACAATCCCGACAAATGGTAACCCACTTATAAGTCACTTGAACAATTATATCTTTTTAATTGTCATATTTATATGGGGATGGCAATCAGGACATTCACACAATGAGCTAGCAAAAAGAGATACATAGAAGAAGCATTAAACGTATATTTATCATTCTATTGAAGAGATTCATATATTCGTGCAAACTGAGAGACCTCGAACCGTCAGAGGATTGCATATATATTATAACAAAATTGAGTCTGTTCCATTCAATACAGTTTCCACAAAAAAAGTTACAATTTGTCAGGATATATGGAAGGCCTGTTCAAAAATAGTGGTCCCAGTGTGCAGTCATATATAGTTTCTTCTGGTATACAATACAATGCAGTTAGTAGCACATGACTTTTCAGGATCCTCCCAATACTGACATCTGACAAGGGGTTTAGAACAGACTCATCGACTGACATAAACAACTCAAAATCTCGCTCGGTGTCTGGCAAATGTAGCTGATATGCACGCGCAGCAACATTTCGTTGAAACTGAGAATATTTAGCCAATATCCACAGCATACAGATGGTTTCACATCGCATTAACCTGGGCAACGCCGGGTAACCCTGCTAGTGTATATATATACGCTCAAACTTTTTATCATATTGGCTGAAGTGGTGTATATATATATATATATATATACTAGCAGGGTTACCCGGCGTTGCCCAGGTTAATGCGATGTGAAACCATCTGTATGCTGTGGATATTTGTTGGGAATGGAGAACACTCTTGTTCAAAGTGTTATACGTTTTCTCATAAATTGTACATGATTATTACAGTCATGGAATATAAGTAGTGGCCCACCTTGTCAATTGTCATTATGTTTTTCGCGATTAATCCGTTCCACCAATAATGCAGTATTTATTTATTTACAACAGCGTATACGTCAGACGTTATAATATGATACATGGACATCATAAAGACATTAGTTCGCATAAATAAAAGATGACAATTGGGTTTTACATATTGAGATGTATCAATCAATCTATTGGGTTGGACTAAGATCTCGAGGATACCTGGCTATCATATCTCCATGAAGATACAGATGTTTCAAAGAAATGTCCAGGTGCTCGTCTGTTCATGGTGCTACATATTGGCTAAATATTCTCAGTTTCAACGAAATGTTGCTGCGCGTGCATATCAGCTACATTTGCCAGACACAGAGCGAGATTTTGAGTTGTTTATGTCAGTCGATGAGTCTGTTCTAAACCCCTTGCCAGATGTCCGTATTGGGAGGATCCTGAAAAGTCATGTGCTACTAACTGCATTGTATTGTATATCAGAAGAAACTATATATGACTGCACACTGTGACCACTATTTTTGAACAGGCCTTCCATATATCCTGACAAATTGTAACTTTTTTTGTGGAAACTGTATTGAATGGAACAGACTCAATTTTGTTATAATATATATGCAATCCTCTGACGGTTCGATGTCTCTCAGTTTGCACGAATATATGAATCTCTTCAATAGAATGATAAATATACGTTTAATGCTGCTTCTATGTATCTCTTTTTGCTAGCTCATTGTGTAAATGTCCTGATTGCCATCCCCATATAAATATGACAATTAAGAAGATGTAATTGTTCAAGTGACTTATAAGTGGGTTACCATTTGTCGGGATTGTGAAATGTGAACGCCCAAATCTCCTTAAAATGATATGGAGATGGCCTGGGTGACTATATAACTTATATATGGATATCGGCGAATAGCAATCTTATCTATGATAGTGCATATCCGCTCGCCATCCGTGACGCAAACGACACCAAATGTGATTTAATTCATGGTATATCATTAGATAAAAACATGTATGAATTTGTTGGAAATTAGTGCCAAATATATTAGTATCAGCTTTTGCCTCTTCGATTGTACCACGTGAAGTTATATATAGAACACACAGACAGACAGAAAGACAGACAGACAGACAGCACACTTTGATTTCTTGTATCATTTGAGAAGAACGTGTCTGAATTTGATGGTAATTGGTACTAAACATATTTTGTATCAGTTTTTGGTGACCCTCCCGTCCCTATTTCGGACTCAAGCTGCACACACTAAGACTCATTAGAGATTAGAGATGCATATATATGAAATTCGTGAAAATTGGCGAGTATACAAATTCGTATCAAATTGAAGGTCCCATATCTCTCACCCATAGGGCACCAATTTGTTGTTTCTAAACCACACGATAAGATTCCTCGTATCACGGAGAAGAATATGTATCAATCTGGTGGAAATCGGCACTAAACATATAGATATAATGTCCCTCTCATCTCTATACACCACTGACTCGAATGGCCCCACTTATGACATCCTTAAACCACACAATTACACTCCTGATATCATGCAGATGATTGTTTATAAGTTTGGTGATAATCGGCGACTAAACAATGTTTTTTTTTATCAAATTTGGTGCCAATCCCTCCCTCCCCATCTCTCAAATAATCTATGTATCTCTTTTTGCTAGCTCATTGTGTGAATGTCCTGATTGCCATCCCCATATAGATATGACAATTAAGAAGATATAGTTGTTCAAGTGACTTATAAGTGGGTTACCATTTGTCGGGATTGTGAAATGTGAACGCCCAAATCTTCTTAAAATGATATGGAGATGGCCTGGGTGACTATATATAACTTATATGTGGATATCGGCGAATAGCAATCTTATCTATGATAGTGCATATCCACTCGCCATCCGTGACGCAAACGACACCAAATGTGATTTAATTCATGGTATATCATTAGATAAAAACATGTATGAATTTGTTGGAAATTAGTGCCAAATATATTTGTATCAGCTTTTGCCTCTTCGATTGTACCGCGTGAAGTTATATATAGAACACACAGACAGACAGAAAGACAGACAGACAGACAGCACACTTTGATTTCTTGTATCATTTGAGAAGAACGTGTATGAATTTGATGGTAATTGGTACTAAAAATATTTTGTATCAGTTTTTGGTGACCCTCCCGTCCCTATTTCGGACTCAAGCTGCACACACTAAGACTCATTAGAGATTAGAGATGCATATATATGAAATTTGTGAAAATTGGCGAGTATACAAATTCGTATCAAATTGAAGGTCCCCATATCTCTCACCCATAGGGCACCAATTTGGTGTGTCTAAACCACACGATAAGATTCCTCGTATCACGGAGAAGAATATGTATCAATCTGGTGGAAATCGGCACTAAACATATAGATATAATGTCCCTCTCATATCTATACACCACTGACTCGAATGGCCCCACTTGTGACATCCTTAAACCACACAATTACACTCCTGATATCATGGAGATGATTGTTTATACGTTTGGTGATAATCGGCGACTAAACAATGTTTTTTTTATCAAATTTGGTGCCAATCCGTCCCTCCCCATCTCTCACATAAACAGCACCACTATGGCGTCTTTAAATCACACGATCAGATTCCTCGGATAAGTGTATCAATTTGGTGGAAATTGGCGCCAAAACAATTGTGCATCAATTTTGGTGCCCCTGTCCCTTTCAATACACCCCTGACTCGAATGAGGCCACACTTGACAGATATAAGCCACACCATTAGACTCCTCATACCATGGGGATGCTTTTGTATAAGTGTGGTGGCAATCGGCGACTAAACCAATTATTATCAAATTTCGTGCCCACCCCCTCCCAATCTCTCATCCAAACGACAACAATTTGGCGTTGTTTAATCGCACAATTAGATTCCTTGTATCATGAAGAAGAATATATATCAATTTGGTGGAAATCGGCGCTAATATTAGTTTTATCAATTTTGGTGCCCCTCTCCCCTTTCGTGCAAATCTGACTCGAACGATGCCACTTTTGACATATTTAAACCTCACCGTTGGATTCTTCATATCATGGGAATGATTATATGTAAGTTTCGTGGCAATCGGCGACAGAAAAAAAATCTGCCCCTCCCCTTCCTGGCAACCCTGACGCGAACGGCGCGACTTTTGCCATATTTAAAACACACCTTAGATTCCTCATATTATGGGGATGATTATATATAAGTTTCGTGGCAATCGCCGACAAAGTTTTTTTCTGCCCCTCCCACCTTTTCTGCCCCTGACAACGACGGCGTCACTTTAGAAAATTTTAACCCAGACCATTATCTTTCTCGTAAAAAGTTACTCCTAGTAGTCCCCTTTGGCATCATCTTGATGGTCCCCTGTGAATTTCTATATAACACAGACAGACAGACAGACATTCGCAAATATAGATATAGATATAAGATATATATATAGAATTAAACGACACTCGGTCACTCATTGTATATATCCGATTAGATCGTTAGATATATATATATACTAGAAGGTGACCCGACTTCGTCCGGGCTTTGACCTTGAATTGTCCATTTTGAATGTCAAGGTCAAGTGGGGTCACGATTTGACCGGTCCAAAACACTGCCCGGACAAAAGTACCCGACAAACGTGCCCGTCGAAATCCATCCAGTTTTACCCGATTTGACCTAGAATTGATCATTATGAAGGTCGAGGTCAGGTCGGGGTCACGACTCGACCCGTCCAATACACTCCGTGGACAACAGTAACCCTACGTATAAAATTTCGTCGAAATCCCATCAAAATTCGCGATTTGACCTTGAATTGACCAGATTCAAGGTCAATGTCACGTCGCACGGGCAAATGAATAGGCTTTTGAGACTCCCCATACGAAAGTACCCCCACATACCAAGTTTCATCAAAATCCCCGTGATATTCGTGCGTTTGACCTCGAAATGACCCGATTTCAAGGTCAAGGTCACGTCGCACGGGCAAATTAATATGCCTATGTCACTCCCCGGCCGAAAATATCCCCACATAGCAAGTTTCATCGAAATCGGCTAGGCCGTTTTCGAGTCCATTGGAAACAGACAGACAGACACACACACACAGACACACAGACAGATCATCCAAAATATATAATAGACTAGCCGATGAGCCCGACGTTGTCCGGGCTATTCAAAAACCAAATTTCAAGTCGATAGCTCTACCCAGCCCGACGTTGTCCGGGCTATTCAAAAACCAAATTTCAAGTCGATAGCTCTACCCGTTTCCGAGATCTGGTCTGCGCATGCGCGAAGCTGGCGATGAGCCCGACGTTGTCCGGGCTATTCAAAAACCAAATTTCAACCGACAAAATTCGTATCCGGGGCAAGATACATTCACATAGCAAATTTCAAGTCGATAGCTCCACCCGTTTCCGAGATCTCGTCTGCGCATGCGCGAAGCTGGCGTCGCACGGGCTCGGCGACCCGATAAAATTCGTATCCGGGGCAAGATACATTCACATACCAAATTTCAAGTCGATAGCTCCACCCGTTTCCGAGATCTCGTCTGCGCATGCGCGAAGCTGGCGTCGCACGGGCTCGGCGACCCGATAAAATTCGTATCCGGGGCAAGATACATTCACATAGCAAATTTCAAGTCGATAGCTCCACCCGTTTCCGAGATCTCGTCTGCGCATGCGCGAAGCGGGCGCCGCACGGGCTCGCCAATACGACAACGTCCACCGCCTGGTCAAACTACACACACGCACCAAGTTTCGTCCCGATCGGTCGAGAATCGTAGATTTGTATTAATGACAAACATACAGACAAACATACAGACAGACAGAGGTCTTCAAAATATATATGAGATATATACATGTAGAAATGGTATGTAAAGCTTGGAATGTCCTGCGTATTTTTCCTATAATATACATATGCAAAAACTTGCAAGCTGAATTTGACTTATTTTGTTTCTATAAGACTATAACCCTGACCTATTGCATGCCAACTGTTGGGAAGTTTGGGCAAAGTTGTGGGTGAGACCCACAAATCCCCTGTCGCCACGTCCCGCTAATGGACCCTCGGTATATTGAACCCTCTGACTGTCGCACCCTCGGACTATAGTATCCTCGGACCATTAAACTCTCGCAGTATCGAACCATCGGACTATTGCATGAACCCTCGGACTATCGAACCCATCGGACTATTGAACCCTCGGACTATCGAACCCTCGGACTATTGAACCATCAGAGTGGCTCGGACTAACGCACTGTACCCGGCCTGTAATCGAACCCTTGGACTAACGTACTGTTCCCACCTTGGGGCTAACCGATCTATATACAGTTACTGGACAGATATAAAGTCCCACAAAACAAAATATTAATTGACACCCCACACATCAAACACTAATGTACTCTATATTGGTTAATGGGAATGGGACATCAATTAAAACACTGTTTTTTTGGGGTGGGGGGGCTTTATGTCCAGAAATATCGTCTTCGGTTTACCACATTACCACACAGACTCGTAACACAACTTGACACACAACAAAGTCGTTGGTCACAACGGAATTATATACGAATCAACACACTGAATGAACCTTATAGGGGATCCCCTATACATGCAGTGTTTCCATACACTGCATGTGTCTATTCATTCATAATTGCCAACTACTGTGAAAACAAGTTTGACACACATTCACACAGACTCATGCATGAACGCACGAACACACACACCCTCTCACCCTCACACACACACAAACACGTTTTAGTTCAAATGTAACTAAGCGTTAATTAAGAGATATTTAATTCTTAATTAAGAGATAGTAAGTCTCAATTAAAAGATAATTGCGGAATTTTATTTTTCGATTATGGCCCCAATACGCTTCCGTGACAACTGGTATATGCAACCACGCAATGCACAATATTAGTTTGCAGTATCTTGCTGTTTGAACATATCGTATCGATACCACCCACATACATGTATTTGTGCTGAATATCAAGTGATCGGCATTTAAAGCTGGTTTTTTTAAGCGTTGACCATTCATTAAATGTTGCTATTTTTGGTTTTGTGTGCACCAGATATGTGTAACAACATGGAGAATGGGTAAACGCGGTGTTGCTGTTGCAAAAAACATACAGTAGTACCATTCGGTTATCATCATCATCATCATCATCAAATGTTTCGGAACAAGTCATTCTACTTTTGGTTCCGATATACAAACAAATTATCATATACATTATGTCACAATTACACAGTCATCGTATGTGTACTTCAGACTCTATAGTTGATAGTCCATCTGGGATTTGAATTATTTCAGTGAAGTGGCATTGACAGTGTTCAGAAAGTTTGTTCCAATGAACTAACTCGTTGCGTGAAGAAGTACTTCCCAAAGTTCTTATTCACGTTTTTCATTTGCAGCTTGAGATTATGTCCTCTCGTACTAGAATATGTTGCTTGCTGGAACAATTCATCTGTGTTGGTGTTATACTGATTATGTAAGTGTATACATGTAAGTCTTAAGTCTCTATTAAATCATCTGGCAGACGCCTGTACTTTACAGACAATAAGTTCAACTCTGTATCCAAAGTGCTTTAACTGATGTACCAGTCTGGTTCCACGACGCTGCACTTTATCTAAAGCGGTGCAATCATATTTCAAATGAAAGTCCCATGCCTTGTTACACTATTCAATGATTATATGTGGCCTTGGTGAATATATAACCAAATATTATTTCCAGGTTTAAACACAGTGTCTTTCACAGAGTATATATAGGCAATTTTTGTCAAGTTTAGAACTTGTTGAAGATAGTCTATATATGGTACGCCTTTGTGTTTGATAAATTGCGTTCATTGTAAGCTAAATATAGACAGGGACGTTGTACAAACACGAGAGCGCATCACGTGTGAATACCTAACATTAACGTTAAAGTGACATAATTCAATAATGATATTATCGTTTATAATATCTCGAGAAATCAAGGTTAATCAATTATAGGAATGTAATAAACATATATAATATGGAGGTTCAAACGAGCTATACGGTTTAAGCCAGGATGCACTGTCCTGATTTTTTTTTGGAATTTGTTTAATCTCAATAAAAACCGTACATATGCATACAGTATTTGAGATAAAATATATCAATAAGTTTACATGTGAAATTAATATTTACAAGTGATCAAGCACATTACATATATACAAGAAACACAACCTCGTTGTTTCAACGCTAAAGCGTCTGTGCACTCTTATCGTGCAGACATATATTCGGATCTCAATGTATAAGGTGTTGTGATAAAATCACCTCAGTTGTTTTATCTGAGCCAATCTTTCATCAAGAAATATGACCAAAGGTGTGAGATAAGCTGATAGAACGACTTTATACTATCAAAGGTGTATGTTTATGTGTACACACACATATATCATTGCGATTGAGATCCGGAAATGGAGAAAACTATATATTTCTTGATATGTTTCGTTTCTTTCTTTAATGTGAGTATCATGGCAATTATTGTTAAAAAAAACAAGCAGATAAAAAAAAAAAAACAAACAAACAAATGTGTATATATATATAGGACATACCACAAAGTCGACGTATTACATTATATCAGTTTCTATTTCGAGATTAGTCACCAAAATCTGCTACTGATTACGCCGGGAGTACGACTCGGCGGGAATAAACATATTTAAGGGTGGCAGCAAAACCGGAATTCAATAAATAGAACGCTTGTCATCGATATATACTCGTACAATTTTCAGGCAAATGTGTCAAATGAAATGTTACATTATATGCATCTTGTCCCAGAAATGTATTGGTTTTATTGAATATTCAGCGTGTGCCTACATCTATATGTATCGACACATGTCTTTACCAGATGTGTGCCACATGTTGTTCAATCCATTTTTTACCCGATGTGTGCCACATGTTGTTCAATCCATTTTTTACCCGATGTGTGCCACATGTTGTTCAATCCATTTTTTCACCCGATGTGTGCCACATGTTGTTCAATCTATGCAAATAATTTTATTACGTCGTTTCACGGAAATTTGTATCTTAGTTTACGGCATACACTAAATTTGTATCAAATTATTATAAGCTATACTACCTTTTATTTATCAATAACGCAACAGGTAGTCGAAAACATGTTTATGGATCTTCAGCATCCTTGTTATTGGTGAATCCCCTTTTTTGGTCACATACACCAAAGCGTCAAAGACGAAATGTATGTGGTGGCGACATTCAATTCGATCCCGCCAAAAAGGGGAGGGGGCTGACAGATGGAGAAACGGACCGACTGTGCGCTAGCATCAGGTCCCTATAACGTATCGCCTTGGTACATACCCAAATAGTGGTGACAACAGCCAAGAAAATGGAACAAATACAACACAAGGTTGTGAATGAGGTGTCTGCACTCACTCAAGCGGAGGGTAGAGCAGAAGCCGGTAGTACAGGAAGCGAGGATAACCACCACCACATCCACTCAAGCGAAGTCTATACGGCATATAGTCCATCCCACAATGAAGCCTACTAGTACGGAATGAACGCCAATGAGATGATAGCGACCCCGCCAACCCCCTGTCGTATATATGAATTGGCGGACTACCACCAATCGGGACATGGCAGTATTACATTGTGTCAAACTCCAGGCAGAGTTATCTCCCATCGCTCCGCTGAGATACATATTTCGCAGCGATAGCGTAGAGGGCGCTGTATGGAGTTTGACATTGTGTATCTATTTATATGATGTAATGTGATATTACTTTAGTTTGTATTGGATATCAATTAAGTGACATCTATAATGGTGCCATTAACCGGGCGACATCCAATTATTGTATACTTATAGTGTGAATAAGTGGCAAATTCAAGCTGAGCATGTCATTATAAGAAATAACCCGGGAAATTGAATAGAAATGGTAGAACATCTCGCTCAAGCGAAGGTGTCCTCGAAAGGGCAATACCCACTGAGTCGTTATTTCGTGGGAAAATCTGGATTCAGAATCCGAAACCGATTACGGGGCTGGGCTGAATCGAGATTACACGGATTCTAGGTCAAATTTTGAAATCCACGTGGTCTCCGATACTATGTTTAATATTCTCCCAGCGTCAAACATCGCTCATGTATTTGACACATGTGTCATTTGTATTTTATATTTATAATGTTCATGTTTTTTGTGAAAGTCATGCTTTTTTCTCTGTGTATATACATAAAATATAGCACCCCCATTTAGCTGCCAATCCGACTTAATCAGATCTTTCTTCAAGTTAAAGAGTGTTTATTGATGAGGGCAAGCATTTCTAACAGCTCTAGATATCCTGAATCAAATTCCGAAAACGTTGTGGAGAACACACGAGACTTGTCAGTTGTACAGGGACGTGGCGACAGGGGTTGGTTGGGGTGTCTCACCCGAACTGTGGTACATCTCCAACAGTTGGAAATTCATGCCTGACACAATATTAGTTGGACATTAATTTGACACCATACTAGTCTGGTCGATAAACTCAAATTTTAGGGTCAACCTAGAAAAAATTCGGACTAAGTTGGTTTTTATTTTGAAGAGGAAGCTCTCATCTATAACATATCCAAAATCCGCTAAAATCTGTTTTGAGCATTTTTTGTAATTTAAAATGGCGTCCAAGATGGCTGCCATTTTCCTATAAGCCAGCTTGGTGCAATTATAGTGACAATATCTTGTCATATGTATACACATGTATACATTTTTGTGAAGCTAAGACATAACGCCACCTTTATGTGCTAAAATTGGAACTTCCCGTCCAAGGTGGCCGTCAAAATGGCGACCGGAAGTGGATTGTTTACGTTTTTTACTAATATCTTTAAGATAAGTTTCTGTGGTTTGGAACTGGTTGAGAATTGTGACTTTATTTTGTATTTAACATGTTAACTGACCATTGGAGCAATGAAATATTCTGTTCGTGTGATCCACACCCCTTCCGATCACTCAAAAATTCGATTTTACAAAACGCGGTATAACATTTCACAAAAGAGCCCCATTGGGATTCTAGTCATATTTCATCAAGAAGTGGGAAGAACTGTGCAATGTAAGTGATGCATTCTATATCTTATTGATATTCGAACTCAATGGTACACTTTGTCAAATTGTCACTTTGGCTCAAAATGGCAGTCAAAATGGCCGCCAAAATATGGAAAATAGTAATTATTTTCACAGCGTGCCATACAACCGCTTACAAGTTGTGGTGATGCACACAATTGACTATTCTGTCTCATATACATTGAATACCAACATTTCTTATGCACCTTGATTAATTTTTACTATTTACTATTCTGAAATTACCAGAATTATGTGATTTTTCTATCACAAACAGCATCAAACAAATCACTTTTCATGTTTGGACCATTTTTTCAGGTAAAATGGAACTATCTTTGGTATCAAAGGTTCTTTTTATTTTGATATGCCTTAAATGTGTCAAAGTGTGGTTTTTTAGACAATATTACTCAAGATGACTTGAGTTTATATTCCGAACATTATTCTCTGCTGTTCCGAAATGGTAGCAAATTGTAACTCACTTGGTTATTAAACATGCTACTTAATCAACTGACAACTAAATCTTATATTCTGGTTGTCCCAGCACCTTATGCATCACGACAAATTCATGTTAAGGGATGCAGTATGGATTTTGCCGAACACCTCTTTTGGGATTCTGTCCATGTTTTTTAACGAAACGGACAGAACGTTGAAACTGAACTGAAAGGGATCACATTATGTGGCTACTCTGGCCCATTAGCATCAAAATTGATTAACTTATAAATTATTGTCAGGAAAACCGTTTTCTTCACGTTGCATATAAAACGCAATTAATGTGGAGAACACTCTGATATTACCTCTATCGATTAACATATCCTTGAGTTATTGTGGAAAGCGACAGTCACCCAAAGGTGCACCAGTACAAATCACACATGAGCATGCAGTCACTCAATATATACATGGACACCACATAAATGGACATGTGCCACTCGCTGTATAGACATACACCTCACACATTACCATACATCCACACTTTGGTTTACACATACACCAACGCATGACCCTATAACCGTGAATAACCATGCACACACCAGGTATACTCCTACACCTCACACGGCCTGTATACACATTCACTACATTCATGAACACAAAATAACCTATTGTATACCTATTCTCCTCACCATAGACCATACAGTCACTCCATGTATATTTATTTGCCATGTGCATAGATATATAGCCATTAAGATATATATATATATACACCCCACCGATGACGATACAGTCACTACTGGTATACCTGTTCGCTACATCCATGATCATACATCACTTCTTGTATACCTATTTGCCTCACCAGTGGTCATACAGTCTCACTCCCTGTTTATATACATATTTGCGACACCGTGGCCATATAGCCACTCAAGATATACATATACAGTAATACACCCAACCCAAAACCATCGAGTCACTCCAGGTATATACATATAGACCTCACCAATGGCCTTACAGTCCTTCTAGATATAGTAATGTCCCGTACCGCGCACACGGCCATTCATACACTCCAGACTTGGATATACACCTGACCCATGACAAATCAGCCTCTCGCTGTATACGCATAAACCACATTCGTGATCATAGTCACTCCTTGTATATCAATTCACCCCACCATTAATTTTGCCATACTGTCAATCCATATATACGTAGTGGTCGTGCCATGGCCATATCAGTGGAGTCGCTTAACCCACAATAATGGAAGAATCGTTCACTTCTGGATAAAAGCACCAAACTTCGCACATATAATGTCCACTATATCCCTGATCATAATCCAGCTGGTTCCAGCTTTCGGTTTAGTGGAACCCGTTAAATTCAAGATGGGGCCCAACATGGCCGCCGTTTTTCAGACGGGTCACTAAGTCAGTTTGATGCAAATTATAGTATGACAGTCTTGTCATATGTATACAAATGTATGCATTTTTGTGAAGATAAGATAAAATGCCACCATTATAGGGTAAAATTGGAACTCACCGTCCACGATGGCCGTCAAAATGGCAGCTGGAAGTGGAAAATTTGATATTTTTTTTCTCTACTATCTTTAAGATCAGTTTATGCTGTTTGGTACTGGTTGAGAATTGTGACTTTATGTTGTATTGTTCATGTTAACTGACCATTGGGGCAATGACATATCCCATTCATGGTGTCATTAACCCTTCTGGTCCCTCAAAAATTCGATTTTACAGAAAGCGGTATAAAATTTTACCAAAAATCACCATTGGGATTTCTAGTCATATTTCATCAAGAAATGGACAGAACTGTGAAATTTTAGTGAAACATTCCATTTCTTATGTACATTCCAACTCATTAGTACGACAATTGTCACTTTGGCTAAAAATGCTGCAGAAATGGCGCCCAACATGGCAGCCGGAAGTGGAAAATTTGATTTGTTTTCTCTAATGTCTTTAAGATCAGTTTATGCTGTTTGGTATTGATTGAGAATTCTCACTTTATGTTGTAATATTCATAATAACTGACCATTGGAGCAATGAAATATGCCATTCATGAAGTCAGAAACCCTCCTGATCCCTCAAAAATTCGATTTTACAGAAAGCGGTATAATATTTTCCCAAAATCACCATTGTGATTTTTAGTCATATTTCATCAAGAAAGGGGCAAAACTGTGCAATTTGAGTGAAACATTCCATTTATTATGCATATTCCAACTCATTGGTTCCAAAATTGTCACTTTGGCTTAAAATGGCTGCAAAAATGGCGGCCAAAATGTGAAAAATGGTAAATATTGCCCCATGCTGCGTGCCATGCAACCACACACAAGTTGTGGTTGATGATAAAATTTGACTATTATGTGTTATATAGATTGAATACTAACATTTCATATGCACCCAACAAGTTAATTTTTCATATATATCCCAAACATTATTCTCTGCTGTTCCGAAAAGGTAGCAAATTGTGACATACTGGGTTATTAAACATGTTACTTAATCAAGTGAAAACTATAGGTTCTATTATGGTTGTCCCAGTACCTTATGAGGCATGACAAATTCATTTTAAAGGATGCAGTATGGAATTTTGCCTAAAAAACTTCTTTTGAGATTCTGGCTATGTTTCTGAAGGAAAATGGGCATGCAGAACTTCGAACTGAGCTGAGCGGGACCAATTGATGTTGCTACTCTCACAAATTAGCGTCAAAATTTATCAACATTGATCAACTTAATACATTATGTTTGTAAAAATAGAAGTCAGGGAGTGACTTTGTAGTCACAGATGATGTGAATAGGTATACATGAAATATAATCACTAATGGTGTGACTAGTTATACAAGGAGTGTCTATATGGTCATGTGTGTAGTGTTTATGGTGAGATGCAGGTAAACAAGGAGTGCTGATGCATGAGGTGAATAGGTATACGTGGAGTGGCTGTATAGTCACTGAAGTGGTGTATGGGTATAACAAGAGTAGCTACATTCCATCCGTATGTTGTCTATGTATATATGGAGTGACTTTATGATCATGTGTGGAATCTACAGGTGTACATTTGGTGGCTTTATTGTCATGGATGGGTGTATATGTATACATGTATTGGTTGTATGAAACTGGGTGGGGTGTATGGATACATAATGAGTGGTTGTATGCTCATGGGTATAATAATTATAGGTGTACATGGAACGGTTGTATGGTCATGATTGTTGAAATGTATATGCATACATGCATAGCTGGATGGTCATTGGCGAGTGTGTTGGTATATATGAAGTGGCATTGTGATCTTAGGTGCATATGGTATGTATGTGCATCTTTGCTGTTGGTGTATTGTCATTAGGGGATATATTTGTATACAGGGAGTCGCTGTATGATCATGGATCGGTGTATGCGTATACAGCGAATGGCTTAATTGCCATGCGTGAGATGTATATGCAAGTCTGGAGTATACAAATGGCCATGTGGTATTGGTGTATCCATTCAATGCTGAGGTGTATATGTATACATTGAATGACTCTATGGCCATGTGTGGGTGTATATGTATATCTTGAGAGGCTATATGCCATGTATGTGGCAAATGGGTATGAGGGAGATACCATATGGCCGATTGTGAGTTGGTATAAATGGTACTGGTATGTCTTGAAGGATTGCATGGCAATTAGTGAGGTGTATACGCACAACTGGAGTGACTATATGGTCATGAGTGGCGTGTATATGTATATTTTGAGTGGCTATATGGCCATGTGTATAAGGGAGTGACCGCATGGCCAATGGTGATGTGATGTGCTGGGCATTGGTATGTCTTGAAAGCTGCATGGCCACTGGTGAGGTGTATATGTATACCTGGAGTGACTTTATAGGCATGGGTGGGGTGCATATGTATATATTTAGTGGCTATATGACCATTGGTGCGGCCAATATGTGTATAAATATATGGCCAATTGTGATGTGAATTGGTAAACAATGATTCACTATATGACCACGAATGTGGTTATGAGTATACAGCGAGTGGCTGAATTGTCATGAGTGAGGTGTATGCGCAAGCCTGGGTGTATGAATGGTCGTGTGAGCGGGGTATTGGTATATATAGAACGTCTATATGGCCATTGGTGGTGCGTATATGTGTACTTGGAGTGACTCTATTGTTATGGGTGTGGTGTATATGTATAGCTTGAGTGACTATGGCCATGCGTGTGGCAAATATATATACATGGGGTAATTGTATGGCCAATGGTGAGGCGAATATGTATACATTAAGTGACTGTATGATCATGAATGGGGTGTAGAGCTATATATAGAGTGATTACACGGTCGTGGGTGAGGCGTAGAAGTATACATGCATGGTGACTTGTGACGAAATAGTCAAGTGTGGTGTACGGTTATACCTAAATATGGCTGTACGGTCATGGATGAAATGTGTGTGTAAAAATCGAGTGGCAACATGGTCATTTATGTGGTGTTTATGTATATATGGAGCGAGTGTATGGTCATGGGTGTGTTGTAGATGTGTAAATTTGGGTGGGTATCGCTTTACACAATAACTCAGGGACATGTTAATCGATATAGAGGTAATGTCAGGGAGTTCTACACCCTGATGGTGGTTTATATGCACAATGGGGGAAACGGTTTTCCTGATATTAGTCATTTCGATGCCAATGAGCCACAATTTTACTGTCGTAGCCTCATAATAATGCCCCTTTCAGTTCAGTTTCAAAGTGCTGTCCATTTCCGTACAAAAAACATGGTCAGAATCCCAAAAAAAGGTTTGGGCAAAATTCCGTACTGCATCGTTTATAACTAATTTGTCATGCCTCATAAGTAACATGGTTAATACAAAGTGAGTCACAATTTGCTACCTTTTTGGAACATCAGAGAATAATATTAAGGATATATATGAAAAATATTTTTTTTACCAAATTTGGTTGCCATTTTGCAAACCATCTTGAGTAATATTGTCCAAAAACAGATAAGTGTGACCCATTTAAGACAGATCAAGACAATAAACACCTTCGATATAATTTTTTCATCAACCACAACTGGTATGCGGTTGCATGACTCGCTGGGGCAATATTTACATTTTTTCCATATTCTGGCTGCCATTTTGGCAGCCATTTTGAGCCTAATTGACAATTTGGTACTATTGAGTTGGAATATTCATAAGAAATGGAATTTGTCACTTAGATTGCACAGTTCTTCCCATTTCTTGACGAAATATGACTAGAATACCAATGGTGATTTTTTGTGAATTTTTATACCGCTTTCTATAAAATCGAATTTTTAAGGGATCGGAGTTGGCAGGAGGCCACGAATGGAATATTTCATTGCTACAATGTTCGGTTAACATGACCAATACAAAATAAAGTTGCAATTCTCAAACAGTTCCAAAAAGCAGGAACTGATTTGAAAGATATTAGTGAAAAAACGTCAATTTTTTTTTATTTTGGCGTCCATTATGGCGGCCATTTTGGATTATCAGAGACAAATTGAATGTGGATACAAAGGCGGACATCCATGGTATATCGCTTCGACAATCTCCAATGTCTATATATCCTTTAATATAGCCATTATATTCGATACCAAATAGATACCCCTAAATCTCAAATTTTCGAATTGTCAAGGTCAATTTGAAGGTCGAGGGGTCACCAAAAACCTGGAACCAGCTAACTGGTTGATGAGGACCACACACCCAACCAACCCTGACAGTTTCATGCTTTTATCCAAAATATATGATATACATATACACCTCACCCATGACCACAGCGTCACTCCAGGTGTGTGTATATATACAGCACCAATGGCCATACAGCCCTTCTAGATATACCAATACCCCGCACACACTTCAGACTTGCATATACAGCTCAACCGTGACAATTCAGCCACTCGCTGTATACTTATACACCGTCTCCATGAGCATTCAGCTATTCACTGTATGCTTGTACACACCACCAATGACAATACAATAGGCCCTACATATAAACATATACATCCCACCCATCACCATGAGGTCACTCTCTATATAAACTAGCGTACTCCAGGTATGTATATACACTTCAACAATGACCGTGCAGTCATTCCATGTACACATATACACATTGCCCATAACCATACAACCACACCCTATTTATACATACACCCATCCATAACCATACATCCAACATATGCATACATATACACCCACCCATGACAATACAGCCACCCAATGTACACCTGTACAGCCCACCAATGTACACCTGTACAGCCCACCCCTGACCACACAGTCACTCCATATATACATACAGGACAGTGTAGCTGCTCTCGTTATGCCCATACACCACTTCATTGACCAGACAGCCACTCACTGTAAACATGTTCACCTCACACATAACCATACAGCTACTCCTTATATACATATATATCTTACCATGGACACCCCATGGCCATATAGTCACACATTGTATAACTATTCACATCATTCATGAATACAATAACTCTATGTATACCTACTCACCTCGCCTATGACCATGCAGTCAACAGACATACACGCTGTATTAAGTTGATTAATGTTGATGCTAATGGGCCAGAATAGCCACATAATATGACCCATCTGAGTTCCGTTTCAACGTTCTGCCCATTTCCGTTCAACAACAAGGAAGTTTTTGGAAAAATCCATATTACATTCCTAAAAATGAATTTGTCATGCCTCGTAGCGTACCGGGACAACCAGAATAGAACATTTAGTTGATTAAGTAGCATGTGAGTCACAATTGATTATGTATACATATACACCACGTATATACACATATGTATATAATAATGTTTACCAAATTTGGTTGCCATTTTGGAAGTCATCTTGAGTAATTTTGTCTAAAACACCTCAGTGTGACACATGTAACACATCAAAACAATAAACATCTTTGATACCAAACATAGTTCCATTTTACTTTTAAAAATGGCTCATACCTTAACAGCGATTTTGTGCCGATTTTGATATCAGGTTTGTGACAGAATATTTCGAATAATTCTGGTAATTTCAGTGGTTAAAATAGTAAAACATACCCAAGGTGCATCAGAAATGTTAGTAGTCAAGCTATATAAGACAGAATAGTCAATTGTGTGCATCACCACAACTTGTAAGCGGTTGCATGGCACGCTGGGATAATAATTACCATTTTCCATATTTTGGAAAATATGGAAAAAAATTCTAGCCATTTTGAGCCAAAGTGACAATTTTGGTACCATTGAGTTCGAGTATCAATAAGATATAGAATGCATCACTTACATTGCACAGTTCTTCCCACGTCTTGATGAAATATGACTAGAATCCCAATGGGAATCTTTTGTGAAATGTTATACCGCATTTTGTAAAATCGAATTTTTGAGTGATCGGAAAGGGTGCGGATCACACGAACAGCATATTTCATTGCTCCAATGGTCAGTTAACATGTTAAATACAAAATAAAGTCACAATTCTCAACCAGTTCCAAATCACAGAAACTTATCTTAAAGATATTAGTAAAAAAAACTTTAAAATTCCAATTCCAGTCGCCATTTTGGCGGCCATCTTGGACGGGGAGTTCCAATTTTGGCACATACAGGTGGCGTTATGTCCTAGCTTCACAAAAATGTATACATGTGTATACATATGACAAGATGTTGTCACTATAATTGCATCAAGCTGACTTATAGGAAATTGGCAGCCATCTTGGACGCCATCTTGAATTACAAAAAATGCTCAAAGCGGATATTAACGGATTTGGGATATGTTATAGAGGATATATTCCTCTTCAAAATGGTATACAAATTTGTTCTAGGTCAAACCTTTTATCGACCAGACTATACATTCGGTTGGAATTGTTCTCATTGTTTAATTTTCCAACCAGTAAGTTAGTAATTCTCCAATCTTAGGGTGTGTCAGGTTGGATATTTCCCAGGGGGTGCAAATGGAATTCTGCGAACGTGGTGGGAACCCTCTAGCCGCGTACCTATAACCTGTACGTGTGGGTATTTAATCAAATAAATTGACTGACATTTCCACTATATAGTCATGTGATCCTAGAATAAGCTTTACATTTGTGTTTGTGGGATTGGGAGATGCAGCTCACGTGCGATCACAAGACCACAACATTTTCTACTCGGGCAAAGCTTTAATTTCCAACTAATGCACATTACGTTGGCCAAAACGAAACAAAACATTTTAAATATGAAATTGTTATAAGACTAGATAGTATATACATGTATCTGATAATCCATAGATATCATATAACCCTAGTACAATTTCTTGAATAAAAAGGAACATATAATTAGGAACAAAGCAGAAGACGTATCCATGCAGGTTTACATGAATTCGGTCAATGGTGACGTTTTCTGCCGAATTCGGGCGGTATTTTATGGATGGAATTACGAAATGAACATGATGAAAGTGACAATGAAATTGACAAGGATTTGCTTCAAGTTTGCCATCAACCAAAGTGCTCCCTCGGGGTTACTATCAATAACTTTATTATTTGGCTAATTTCAGTAAAATTCTGAGTCTCGATAACACAAATGTTTCTCCGCATTTAAAATTCTTTGATTTGGATCGTTTATATTCTGCAATAATTTGTACCCAAAGGACGGATTTATGTTTTATTGTGTTTTTAAACTCAGAGGTGGAGAAATCTCGGTTTGTTTACATTATGAATGTTCCGATTACGGAATCAGATTCGAAATCCAGATTACGACGAAATATCGATTAAGGTATGTTCCTTTACTGATTCTGGTATGTTCTTTACCGAACCACGCCGTACGGAGTGTAATCCGTACACTGAATCCAGATTCTCCCACGAAATAACAACTGTGGTAAAGGGGAGCCGCACGTTTAGCATAAATCCAGCCAAAAATGGCAATAGTTTGTCAACAAAGAATTTCTGCAGTCAGATTATAGCGTCGTACCCGCATGTATTATAAGGAAGAATAAAGCATTCACAAATATTACAGAACTGCACTTTTGAAAAAAAAATCTATTTTACAGAAGTTCTTGGTACCGGAAAAGAGTGAAATTTTAAATAATCTTCAAACCATAACAGTAAAGAAAATGAGGTTATAATATCCAATGGATCGATGGTTCTCAAATATTGTGTCCCACTAATCGCTTGTCTCAAATTTCACAAAGAAATTCCAGACAGATTTTGAGAAAATCCATTTGGCCGGAATTACCAGGAAATTTCGGAAAAAATGTGCAGCTGAACCTTAAAGTACCTGTGAACGAATGTAACAGGGCGGACATAGCAATAAATATATTTTAAATCCCTTCCAACGTGCCTAAATGTGGAATATGAGAACATTTTGGAGCATGGGGCTTCCCGAGCTCGTGGAAGCCCTGGATGTGACATATTAGGTTTTCCGGTAAATGTACCTGGGGATTATATATGGGGAACATTATGCGCTACCTTCGCTCAGGCAAAAGGTGGTGGAACAAAACCGGATGAAGTGATTCACCTGGCGGTGGTACTGATTTAACCCTTTAGCGTTCGCAGCGCCCGGGAACGCCCGGCTGCGTATCACGCAGACCGCACAGGAAATCTTGACCGTATATCACGCAGACCGCGCAGGAACTCCCGACCGTGTATCACGCAGACCGCACAGGAACGCCCGGCTGTGTATCACGCAGACCGCACAGGAACGCCCGGCTGTGTATCACGCAGACCGCACATGCAGGAACACCCAGCTGTGTATCACGCAGACCGCACAGGAACGCCCTGCCGTGTATCACGCAGACCGCCCAGCAACAGCCGGCTGTGTATCACGCAGACCGCACAGGAACAGCCGGCTGTGTATCACGCAGATCACTCAGGAACATCCGGCCGTGTATCACGCAGACCGCCCAGCAACAGCCGGCTGTGTATCACCCAGACCGCCCAGCAACAGCCGGCTGTGTATCACGCAGACCACTCAGGAACATCCGGCTGTGTATCACGCAGACCACTCAGGAACATCCGGCCGTGTATCACGCAGACCGCACAGGAACATCTGGCCGTGTATCACGCAGACCAGACAGGAACATCCGGACGTGTATAACGCATACCACACAGGAACGTCCGGTCGTGTATCACGCAGACCACACAAGAACGCCCGGCCGTGTATCACGCAGACCAGACAGGAACATCCGGCCGTGTATAACACATACCACACAGGAACGCTCGGCTGTTTATCACACAGACCGCACAGGGACGCCCGTCTGTGTATCACGTAAACCCCACAGGAACGCCCGGCCGTGTATCACGCAGACCGCCCGGGGTTTTGCTTTTTTCCGTCATAGTTTACAACAAAAATATTGCATTATAATATAATAAATTCCCTTGTTTTTTAATGTAAACAATGAAATATATGTTAAATTATTAATGTTTATGTTTTTATGGTGTTTTGAGCTGAATTTTGTAGAATTTAATCGACATTTCACGATAACATCGCAATAAAACGAAATCTGAGAAGCGGCGGTGCTATTTTCATGTTGACAATAAATCAACGTACTATGGCAACTGTGTACAGTCATCCAATATAGCCTAGTTCTAATTTACATGACATTTTTATTTTCCAACAAAATATTTATTTGACTTGGTTGTTTTGAGTTATGATTCATAAATGCATCCAAATGTAACAACAACCACTATCACGATTTGACTAACGAAGACAAGACGCCATGCTGCTGTTACTAAGGACGCCGGTTTGTTCTGTTTGTTCTCAAATAAAACTGTTTTAATATGTATTGATTGTTACTCATTCTTCACAAGACCATGCATATGAAAAAATATTTTATTTGAATACACTGCATAAACTGTTTTCGTCATTCATCAAAGTTTTGATGCGAGATGCAAAAACAGTATCGTTGAGAGTTTATCTCAGTGTGACCTCGGCGCCAGTAAAATGCGATATGCCCCAGACGTTAGGCCAAAACCAACCCATTTTACCACCCGATACTCAGCACGTTCTTTTGCGATTTGCAAATAAGGAAGTTATTAATTTATGAATGAATCGTTGTTATTGCAATTGCCAATAAAATTAGATGTGCAAAGGCCTTCCCAGTGTTCAATTGTTTTGTTTTTAGTTTGAATATGGCGATTTTTGGGGGGGGATTTTTTCCCCCGGAGGTGACAACCCATCGTTTGATTCAGATATAATTTTGTATTCGGACTTGTATTCCGCGGACGAGTTCGACTGGTTTGTTAGTGGGCGTCAAAAATTGTCCCCATTTATTTCTTGAGTGCGGATAAAGTGGAAAATTATCAAGATGTGTCATCGATCCATAATTAGTATACTAATTATGGATCGATGACACATCTTGATAGTGTATTGCAGTCCGGTCAGGACAAGTCAGTTGTCAGGGTTCAGTGTTGTGAGCGATATAGGTTCGGGGTATGAGTTCGATAGCTTTCCGATGAATGACAACAAGCCATATTTCCAACTAAATCCTGAAAAGTTACCCATAATTCTGCTGTGGTTAAGGAGTCGATTATTTGGGGCATTACTGTAGTATGTAGTGATTTGGACTCTAATGCACAATGTCTTTCTGAATTTGATTCGGAAGATCGGCCTTTTATAACATAACCGAATAAAGGAAACTAACTTGTACGGAGTTTAGCCAGAACACATGGGCCACATTTACCATTAGCTGTCATTGAAGATATGACGCCCGTTGACTATTTTTTCTAAAGTTCTTCGATGAACGTATCTCGGCATCATTACTGACCAAACAAATTCTTTTGTCGAACAATCGCAGATAGCTTGTGAAAAATCTGACAGTTTTTGGTGTAATACATCATCTGAGGAAATTAGGTCATACATATCAATGAATGTCATAACTGGAGTACATGTATTACCCAGACTTGAAGACTACTGGTCAAATGATAACCGTCTTCATATATCGGACATCTCCACAATTAAGCTAATTAATAGATACGGAAAATTGCAGCAATACTTCCATCTAGAAGATAACACAGCTGATGATGGCAGTGAGATGTACAAAGTTCATTCACTTATTGATATATTCAACCGAAATGCATAAATCAAAGAAGCATACATGCACATGCGTGATCCAAGCGTCAACGAAGCCATGGTTGGCTTTAATGGTAGGGCTAAACAACTATGTGGGGCAAAAAGAAATGGATGATAGCAGATACCAAAGGTGTTTGCTTGCAAACTAGAATAAATGAAGGCAAGTCAATCTCTCGTTCAGAATTTAATACGCTATATTATGGCCGAAATGTGTTAATAATTCTGGTCGAATCATAGGTATATCCATATATCGCGGTTCGTTTCCTATGAAGATACCATGTATCTCGAACAAACTATATATATGGATATATAGGGACGAAATGGGTTAAATTTTCTGGTCGAATCCATTTATCTACCATTTCGTATGAAATTCCCTAATAAAATAGGCGATAACGATTTGGCGATAAAAACATCTGTACCATCACTGCAATTGCGGTACAAGGCGCACATGACTGGTCAAAATCACGAAGGAACTGGCGTCACGCCAATCGCGTGAAAAATTAAAACAACATTCCAACGTATATTCTTGCGCACTATAAACAAATAGTCCATAGATAATAACATTATTTAATAGCCTCTCATCGTGTGTATTATGGTAAAAGATATCACAAAGTAACTAATACAATCATATTTGTTGAGTATTTATTATATAATCATATAAAACGCATGTGTAAACGATTTTGTCCATTGAATTCAATTTCCTTTAGGCATATTCGCGTGAACTTGCAGGTTGGGAGAATTTATAAAATCGAGATAATCGTATGACACTGTTACATTTGAACTTTGGGAGAATTTACGCAAGAAAGGTAATTATCGAACACAAATCCAAAGATTTTGGTATTTAAAAAACTTCTAAAATGTAATTTGTGTGATGGACACGAATAGTAGATAAACGTGTGATATACACAATGTATTTGTAACGATTCATGTATCGCGATCGACTCGGCTAGTTTTCGTGCCCACATATAGCGACTAGGCGACCAATGTCGCCTCGTCGCTATATGGTCACGAAAACTAGCCTCGTCGCGATACATGAATCGATACAAACACATTGTGTATATGACAAATATCTATCAACCATTTCCTATGAAATTCCCTGATAGAATTGTCGATAACGATTTGGCGACAAAAGCATCTGTATCGTTACTGGAGTTGCGACACAAGGCGCTCGTGACGTCCTTACCTGTTCAAAATCAGGAATAAACTGACGTCACATGTAATTGCGTGCAAAATCAAAACAACAGTCCAAAGTATATTACGCGCTATAAACAAAGAGTTCCAAGTTTGTATCAGTATTTGATTGCTTCCCATCGTGGGTTATATGTGAACACATATCAGAAAGGAATTAATAAATATTTGTTGAGTATTTATTATTTAATTATATCAAAAATGCAAGTGTAAGGAATTTTGTCTATTGATTTAAATTTTCGTTAGACATAATTATGCGCGTGCAGTTGCTGTTGGGAGAATTGAGCAAATCGAGCTAATCGTGTGACACAGTTGTAGCACTTGCAGGTTGTGAGAATTTACTCAATAAACCTAATCGTCGGACACAATCCAACGATTTTAGCTTTTAAGAAAACTCTTAAAATGTGATTTGTGGGGTGGATTCTGTCACACAAACGGTAGACAAACGCAAAATGTTTTTATACAGATTCATGTATCGCGACTCGGCTCGTTTTCAATGTCATATATAGCGAGTCGACGACCTTGGTCGCCTCGTCGCTATATGACCACGAAAACGGGCATCGGCGTGATACATGATTCTGTACAAACACATTGTGTATATAACACATATTTATCTACCAATGAAATTCCCTGATAAAGTTGGCGATAACGAATTGGCGATATAAACATCTGTATCATTAATACAGTTGCGATACAAGGCTCGCATGATGTCAGTGACTGGTTCAACATCATGAATGAACTGACGTCACTTCAATCGCGTGCCAAAGCAAAGCAACATTCCAACGTATATCCTTATGCATTATAAACAAATATTTAACAGGTTTCAACATTATTTGATTGCCTCCCATCGTGTTTATTATAGTAAAACATATCAAAAAGTAACTAAGACATATTTGTTGAGTACATTGTATTTATTATATAATTATATACAACTGCAGGTGTATAAGGGATTCTGTCCGAAGAAATAGTAATTTAGGGGGCATCAAATCAGATTATGCATCTTTCACAGTGATCAGTATTTATATAAACACGGTTGTAAATTGAATACCTCGATCCAACTTTGGTCCAATGTACGTCAAGATCAAGATTCAAGATTCAATGAAATTTATTTGATATTCAATATTTTACAGTAGATATATAACAACAGGACCCCACACAAAGTTTAACTTGTACGAGCAGGGCCCTTATGCGAGTATAATGATACAATATAATGTTTATTTGAGCATGTATTGTGCTAGGCGTATTTACAATGTGTGTAGTACTGTATACACATGGGCAAGAGGGGTGAGAGCATGGGGTTAGGTCGGGTGTGAGATGGGGATGTGAGATGGAGATTGTAATCATTTTTATGCTTTAACTTGGTAGCCAATATGATTATCTTAATATGTCCATGCCGTGACCTGCTCGATCATCTTGCAATACATGCTTATTTTCTAACCAAAAACAAGATTATGAGGTACATGTTATCAACAATAATGTGGAAATTGACACTCTTTTAGGTGGTCAAAGAAATATCGGGTGTGAATACTGCTTGGTTTGATTGAGGAATATGTTCCGGTCGTACTTAAGTTGTTTAGTTTTGCATTGTTGTTCAGAAGTACATGTACATGAGTTACAAATAGTTACACATGGAATAGATGTGGCATAAGTTTGTTGGCCTGTTTCCCACTAGGTGAGCTGACCAGGAGAGGGATGATTATACTATGAGAATAAAGAGTAGATTAATCCTGCCCCCTCTTATGGACAGTATATGTTGGCTATCATTGCCTTATTGTATGTTCAAGTTCAAAGTTCAAAAGCTTTATTTATAAAGTCAGGCATTTTAAATTACAAACATGAGCATTAAGCTCTTAACTGACTTGTAAAACAATGAATATGTACATAAACAGTAACGTGAATAAAACACAACCTATCTGAAAAATAAATTACATGTATATTAGCTAAAACTTTGTAAAAGACGAGTAAAATCCCTGAGGACAGGTAGCCCTGACTGGATCAAAAGCGTAGGACACAAATTTGTATATTCATATACGGCACAGTAATGTGCACAACGAGTCCATATTTCATTCCTGGATAACACGTTTTGTTCCATTCAGAGATACCTGACCAGAGAGTGCGGATTAAAATACAAAACATATGCATATAATTAGGATATCCTACAGGCACTGCATTTACATTTAAAACCATTCCAGGTTTGTAACATACATTCAAAGTCTTTCATCGTCTCTGTGGTTCTGCATGACTCTGGAAGAGAATTCCACACTTTAGGTGCCATGAATCTAAACGAGCTTAAACCGAAAGTAGTAGTATCAGGTGATGGCAGTTCCAGAGTCTCAGAATTTCTAAAAGAGTATGAATTATGTTTACGTTTCACCAGTCAGTCCAAATAGGAAGGAGTGCTAATGTCCTTCTTTAGTATTTTGAAAACTGTGAGTGCCATAAGTCTGAGTCTTTGGAGATGGAGATGCTCACAGTTTGCAATCTTTAGGAGAAAGTCATAATCAGATGTGTAGTCATTATAGATAAAACGAAAGGCTCTCTCCTGAATTTTCTCCAGCCTGTCCGTAGAGGACACACTGCAGAAATGCCAGGTAAGAGGGCAGTAATTAAAATTTGAGAGGATGAAAGATTTGAAGATACATTTTTTGCCTGAGAGGGTCAGCATATGTCCAAGTCTCTTTAAGACATTTAGCTGCCTTGATGCCTTTGAACATAGCGAATCAATGTGAGTGTTAAACGTCAATTTACTGTCCAGAGTTATACCGAGTAATTTCACTTCCTCGATACATGGGATAAGATGTGAAGCATTTATGCCAGTTATAGATTTACTTTTGGGACCCAATGATATTGCTTGGAACTTCTCTGGATTTGCCTTCATGCCATTTAGTGCGAACCACTCAATGAGATAAAGGCTATCAGATTCCAGAGTGCTCCGAACTACATCAGGGTCCTTGTGAGAGAAGGAAATTGTGTTATCGTCTGCATAATTATAAAGGGAGCAGTCCTTCACAAAGCCGAAAATGTCATTCAGAAAGATGTTAAACATAGTTGGGCCCAGTATGTATCCCCGTGGTACACCCTTGGTGATGCACCTCCAGGAACTCACACTGGAGCCAAGTTTAACGCATTGTCTGCGATCAGAAAGATAGCTCCCCATATAAGACACCGACTTTTCACAAAGATTATATGCACGTAGTTTCTCTAACATAAGATCATGAGGTAGGCAATCAAAAGCCTTTGAAAGGTCCATCATTACAGCGGCAACACTTTCATGCTTGTCAAGTGCCCTGCGCCAGTCTTCAATGGCACTTAACATTACGTCACTGCATCAATGATGCTTCCTAAAAGCTGAGAGAGCGGGGTTAAAAATAGATTCAAAATGCATTTGTAGCTGTGAATTTATCGCTTTCTCAAATAATTTTGATATAGTAGGTAAAATACTAACAGGCCTGTAGTTTTCCTTACTCAAAATATCATTTTTCTTGTGTATAGGTGTCACTTGAGCAACTTTAAGGCTATCCGGGAAAGCAACGACAGACAGAGAGTGGTTAAACAGATTACTCAAAGGCACGTGGATTGCTGAGTTACATATTTTCAGCATTTTTGCTGAGATACCATCAATGCCAGTAGCCTTTTTTGAGTTTAGCTTACATATCTCTTTGGAGAAGAACTCTTCAGAGATTGGTTTCAGGCTAAAAGTCTCCGGAGAAATACAGTTCTCTTTGATTTTGACGATGCTTGGATGTTCCTTATTTACAGGATGGTTCATGGGTATATTTGATGCAACGTCAATAAAACATGAGTTGAAAATTTCACAGACAGATTGTTGGTCAGTAATTAACTCACCATTTTCCAGTAATAATGTACTTGTTTTGGCTTTAAAGCTCTTATTTGTCAGAAATGGTTTGACAGTTGGCCAAAAATCAGCAGATTTTGGGCCATCTGAACATTTGTCATTAAAATACGACTGGATGCTTTCCTTCTTGATACGTGTGATCAGATTTCTTTGTTTACGGTAAAGTTCCCAATTTTTATGTGATCTGTATTTAAAATAGCGTTTCTGTATGAATCCGTTTTCTTATAGATAGCTTTTCTCAAAACCTTATTCATAAACGGGGCCGGGTTTTTATGTGGCCGCCTTGTTTTAACAGGGATGTGCCATCAATGACATCAAGAAGAAGCCTTTCATGCATCCAGTATATATCATTGATATCATCAAATCCATATGCTGCATGGAAAAGAATCTTCGTGATGTCCTCAATGAGCGCATCAGTTTTTAGAGATTTGAAACTCCTATAATTTATAGGATCTTTACGAGGTAAAGCCACATGTGATTTCAGTTGAAAGGAGATTAAGTTATGTACATCGCTTATTCCCGTACAGAAGTTTAGATGATGGAAGCATAAATTTGCTTTGTTTGTCAGAATGACATCATTTAAGGTTGGATTTGCGTTTTTTGTAAAACACGTAGGAGTTTTAACAATATTTTTCGGAGATAAAACCTTTAAAAGTGCGGAAAAATTAGTGCATTTGGATGAGTTTAACATATCTATGTTAAGGTCACCAATATATAAAAGGTTGTCATATGTTGTGGTGTGTTTGTCACATATTAATTTGAAATCATTTTCAAAAGTCTTGTTTGACATACATGGTGGTCGGTATAATCCTGAGAAGAGCCATTTTGCTCTGTTAACTTGAACCTCAACCATGATGGATTATATGTCCTTAAATTCAAGATTAGGTTTTCGACCACCAGGTATGTCAGATCTTAAATATGCAACAATGCCACCGCCCTTAGCGGTTCGATCTTTACGCCAGAAATGATATCCTTCTACATCCCTGAACTGGGCATCTGGGAAACTACTGTCAAGTTTAGTTTCACTTAAAAAGAGTAAATCAACAAGATTATTTGAGAGAATATTTCGGATATCAATATATTTGTATCTCAGACTGTTTATGTTGAGATAAGCGACTTGAAAGTTTCTTGGATTTTTGTGTCGAAGTTCCTTTAGTTCATCGAATATACACGGTGTAGATGATGAATTTGAAGATGTCGAAATGTCCACAAGATCTACATCAGAAAAGTCAGTTTCTTCAGAATATGATACAGTTGATGTTAATGATGAATTAAAATAAGGCATCTGTTGTAGGCCTTCCACACATGCTCTACATGTCCATTTTGTGTTTTGGTCGTGTGTTGAAATGAGCAATGGCCTCCCATCCGAACACTTTATATGAGATCTAAGGTTGCAGATATTGCACGGAATATAAAGCTCGGCCCTTGGAACAGCTCTTGAGCATACTGCACATGGATTTCTTATCGGCCCTGGGTTTGGGCACTGACCACACAGTAAGATGTTTAATACAAGAGTCAGCTGTCTAATAGACACATTTCGAATACCACTACCAGTGCTGTGTGTTGTTGTCTGCCTTGAGCACAAATATTTGTTTCGGATATTTGCGTCATTTATGGTTTGTGGGAATATCTGTGATATGCCGAAAAGGCCAGATGAGTTTTCCATAAAATACAAACTGCTGGAGAACAAGGTGTTTCCATCTATATTCAGCGAAAACAGAGGTGTGGCTAAAGTTTATGGATATGGCAACTGAAGTCCACAGAATTGACCTGAATATTTGGAAGAAAATATTCATTGTATATACTAGGGGCGAGTATACATACTGCTGGCTTGTTAATTGTTATTCGGAGTGTATTTTTTATGAAATGTGTTTTCAGGTATTTAGGATATTTATTTATAGTTTCGAAGTATGCGAAGTTTTCAATCACATCGGAGTTCATTCCATAGATCATCCTCCAATCAATTTACTTCCAAGACAGCTTCTACATGTGCACTGGAGATCCGTGAACTCGATTACCGGTTAAGAACTTGAACAACGGTTAAGGATGACGGACGGAAAGTGTAATAGTTATGAAATATACCCATGAAATGTGCCATAATTCAAATATTGTCCGAGTTCATTGTGTAGATATATAATGGTTCTATTGTAGGATCATCAAAACTCCAATGTTTAATCAAATTTGTTTGTATATGGGCTGATTAAATGAAAAATATTCCTCCGACACAAGTATATATTCTTGTTCAATGGAACTTCACACAGTCGTCTGTTGACCTGGATAAAAACTGCCACCCATATTGTACAGCATAAACATCCTCCTCGATATTCACATGCCCATCGTTACGCGTGAAAGTGTGGCACCGACGAAATCCCGTCATAATCAACTCGAGGGTTGAAGCTCGGAATGAACTCGTACAACGGTTACTCAAAAATGGTTAAACCACGCACAACGGTTTTCGATACCACGCGCATAGGTTAACCATCCGATGTAATGTTTTGGAAAGTAAATCCTGCTGACGAAATTTGATGGCTCATTGGTCCATGTTAGTTGAAACCCCATCTATAACATATATTGCATGAATTATAGCTCGCCACCAACCGACTATTGTTGTTATATAGCATGCAGATTACATTAAATATAATTTGTGTTTCGAATACTGCTGTACATAAGGCGACCCGCATTTGAATCTAGAAGATTTTATGATTAATATCGAAATCGTTATGAATTACGTCTCGGGTAAGATGTGTCTTTACGACATTCAAAACTCGTAAGGTATATATATATATATATATATATATACTAGAAGGTGACCCGACTTCGTCCGGGCTTTGACCTTGAATTGACCATTTTGAAGGTCAAGGTCAGGTGGGGTCACGGTTTGACCCGTCCAAAACACTCCCTGGAAAAAATTACCACTAAGTATCAAATTTCGTCAAAATCCGTCTGGCAGTTGTCCAACACCAACACCCCAAAAATGGTGGAAATCGGCCCAGCGGATACCGGGAAATCGGCCCAGCGGATACCGAGATACCCTATGTATCAAATTTCGTCCGTAAAAATCCGCCAGTTTTACCCGATTTGATTTCCACTCAAGTATATAAACGCTCATTAATTATCAAGCTTCAACGTAAAGATAAATTAGCATTGTGTGTCGATGTTGTTGGCATTGACGGCTTGGGGGCCACCGGTAGATTCGTACACGAAAGCCATTTCAGCTAAATGGATTCTTGGATGAGATTCCAGACCATAAATATGATAATAATTTAGTGAACTTTTACCCGCGGGGTAATCGTAAACGACTTGAGCCTATGCGTGGTGTGAATATACAAAAAATAAATCTATCGACAATAGACCTAAGAATATGAGCTGTAACAAAATTTATATATCAGAAATTGTAAATGATATATTTTGGGATAGATACATGATTCTTAATAGCCTGCAAATTGACAATATATATTGTAAATGTTATAATTTTGGGATAAATACACGATGCGTAATTGCCTGCAAATTGCTTACGTTCGTCGACGTATGAATATAGAGTTATCCTCCCTGCATCGGGTGACAATCACGCCGGATCCGGATATATGAGTTTTGAAGGTCAAGGTCGCGTCGCACGGGTAAATTAATATGCCTATGCCAGTTCCCGGCCGAAAGTATCCCCACATACCAAGTTTCATCGAAATCGGGTCGGCCGTTTTCGAGTTCATCGCGATCACACACACACACACACACACACTCACCCCCCCCCCCTCACACACACACACACACACACCCTCACCCTCCCTCACACACACACACACACACACGCTCACACACACACCCTCACACACACACAGATCTTCCAAAATATATAATAGATATATAATAATAATTCATACACCTGTCGCGTTCGTTCGATCACTCGGTGTTTAATAACCCATGCCTTGTTGTTATTCAAGTCTGAAACTATGAGAAAGTTTAACCCAATTACAATACAAGTTATACATTTGGAGATAACGGGTCCTACTAAAAGCCGATCGCACCGGACCGCACCCTCCCGCCCCTCCCCAGGGGTCCGAGTGAGATGAGACATGCGCTATCGTGCATAATAGACCTGTATGTACCAACGTTCCAATCCCCAAGGCAATAGCTTGAGTGGAAACGGAACTGTTAACCCCTAACTTGGGGATTGGAACTTTGGTACATACAGACCTATTATGCACGATAATGCATGCCTCATCTCGCTCTGACCCCTGGAGAGGTGCGGTTGGGTGCGATCGGCTATTAGTAGTACTGGGGATAACTTTGCTGTGCCGAGTAGCTGAGGGTGCAAAATTTTTTTTTTGCTCGAATGCGCTATATCACCCCGACTGTAACACGACATCACATCATATATAGTTATCACCATTGTAACATGTTCTTCTCCAAAATATAAGCCCCAATAAGCTATCTAAATTAGTCGGACAATAACGTCATGTATGCATGGTTCGGCATTCATATATATGTAAAGAGAAGAATCGTTCTGTTTTGTAAGGTCAGCGAAGTGTTACAAACGCACGAACAAGAAGATAACTGTAGTATGCACATAGTTTTATTTCCCCAAATGAACAGCTAAAAGCAACTTGTGATATTTTGGAGCATTATTCTGCATCCTTCATGTAGCTTACACACGTGTGCAGAATGAAACCCACGAATAGAATCGTATACATTGTTAAAAACTCAATGTGATTATACTACACTCAAACTTAGATCTTAAACATCATCTCTGTGAATGCAATACTATTATATATGGACAAAAAAGTATATGCACAACTTATATATATAGCACTCGTATACCATAGCGCGGATACAGCGCGGAACGTATAGGCGCCTGTCTTATTTCTTGCTGTACGCGGACACAATCATACGCGTTGGTTCCATATATTATGTGTATTAATTCAGATTAATTAGCCAACAATTTAGTTACTGTATAAATTATGTTACTGAAACCCCTTAGGTATACTCTATGTCGCCCATTTTATGGAGGAGCTAATATTTTTTTCTAATATTGAAAACCGGTGTGCGTGTTATTAACGCCACCGGTGTATACTGTTGGCCAAATATTAGAAAGACGTGGGCCGATGTACCGATGTAGGTTTTATAAATAGATTGGGTCGCTTTAAAAGCTGTAGTGCTACCCCGAGTGCGGTTATTTTGGGACGCGTTAAAGTTGTACGGCGACCCGAGTCCGGTAAAAGCTGTAGTTGGAATGTACAAGTTCGTGAAAGTTCTATTGACTATGCCGATGATTTGAGAAGCTTTATTGTTTTATGATATTGTGGAAAGGTTAATCTGGCCGTGTCAAATTGAGCTATAGCGATGGGATATCTCGCAGGACAACACATTTCGTGTTTTCGTGGGGTGTGTATTCGCTGGATGTCTTATAGTTGCAGTATGTAACCATTATGACCGCGTTAATTGCTTTCGACGTTTAGGTATGAACAATGGCTGATCTTGGCACTCTTGGCGGGAACACAATACCTCCGATTTTGCATCCGCATTTTGAAGCTTTCTGGTGTGGTGAATGAGAAACCTGCAGTAATAAGCCGTAGTTTTTTTTTATAATTTGAAGGATTAGTTGTTTTAACGGAATTCTGAGGCGGTGCATTCATGTAACCAATATATTTTATATTATAATTTATATTTATGGCTAATAATATGATCTTGGTGGCGTTACCATTTCTGACTATGGTTTTCTTGTTAAAAATGTTTGCTTAACCTAAGTGCGTGGTGTTCTAAACCGTTATACGAGTTCTTGTAGAAATAATACTGGATTTCAAAATGCATACCGTATACATGCCTTTCATCTTGTTATAACTTCTGGGTTCAACATATGCAGGTATGATGAGATGCTAGCCTATTTGGAGACAAATAACATACACTCAGAGAACGACCGACAGGGTCTCACCAAACGATTTAAATCGTAAACATGGAAATTATTCATGAAAAAAGGTATACAAATCTCTTTTGTGACACGATTAAGATATTGTTTCGGCAATGGATTTCTTCTTCCCATAGATGGTTCATTCTCGCACCTTTTTTAATTAATCTGATATGGACAATATCATTGTTTTGTTTAATACTCATCAATTTTGTGCAGTGGCTTCGACGTGAAAATGTAAACAAATGACCGTTGTACTTAGTTCGAGTAACCGGTAATCGAGTTCACGGATCTCCAGTGTGTTCTAGCTGTCCATAAACTAGGACCGGTACATGTGTCATCTATAAAATATAACAGCAGGGATTTAAAACAAAGAAAACATTATTGCAGGCATGTTCACAGTGGGGATACAGTGCATGGGTGCATTCTGCACGACTTCGAGTCAATTTGAGTTTAGTGGGAATCACTGCATATTAATATTAATTTTTATTTGCACTTCATGTGAATGCTTTGGGCAAATGATCTGTACCGTTGCGGTACTTCAGCCTAATAAATTTATAACTCCATGTTCGCTTCAGCATAAATGTTTGCGCTTCAGCACAAAAAGACGCTATTATATGCGTTTCAGTGCAATTATTTGTGCTTCAGCTCAAATATAAAATATATTTTTGATGTACATACTGTGTGTGGATTATGGATATGTGTTAGGTATCCAGAGGACGGCGCATTTATATCCGGAATAGACGTAATGTTTACTCATTTTACATAGTAAACACACTATATTATGGTCGAAATGTGTTAATTGTTCTGGCCCAGGATATCACGGAATCGCGGTTGTGGTTGGTTTAATCATCAATCACCCATCAAAGCTCAGAGCGATCAGATATCTATTTTTGAAGTTTGTTATTTCTCGAGATGTGCAATTCGATGTGTCACAGAAACACCTGGTCAAACGAATGGTCTCGGACACAATTGCGATTAAGATGGATAACTATAAAATCAAGCGATAGCACGTCCAAATTTCGTGATACTTAAGTGATAATACGGCCATATTTTTTTTAACAAATTGCTGATAAATAACAAGTTTTGGGAATTTTGATACCATAGTTGACAGTGCTAAAAGCATTATTTTGTTGCAATAAATCGATTCTGATAACTAAATGTTGTTCTTCATGGTCTTCGTGATGTGGGGACGGTCTTATCGGATTGAGTACCTTTAATAATAAGTTAATATATATATTCAATATAGTCCCGTGATTTCTTTTGAAGGTCGGTAATGCTGGTGGATCTTTCAAACTGAAGTTCATACACTACCATACAGCAGATGTTAATTGTGACACGGGATGGTGGGGGAAAAGCTGTGACCCTATGTTCAAGATATGTGTTGACGTTGAACACGGGTAAGTGGATACCCAATCCTTTATATCCGACGCGACGCCCGGCCGCGCGAGTGCTTCAGTGGAATGCATTCAAATGATGTTGGGCATTAAAGGCCCACTTAGTGTTTGTGTCCATGATTGTGTGTATGCATATTCAGTGTAATTGGCTATATAACTGTAGCCGTGAAACGAGACCACCTGGATACAGAACAGCTCAGGCCTAGGTATGCCCACATATAGTGACAGAGATTCTCAGGTTCCCCGATAGGGCGACTGCATATTTGGCGAAAGATGCAGATGCACGCGACTGGTAGCGCGATTGATTCCATCGAGTAAAATACAACCAAATTTTAACCGGACCTTTTGTAGCGGACCGGTGCTCTTTAAAACAGTGAAAATGTCCCATGATTTGGGAACAAGCCTGTGACGTCCGTTGTACATAGGCTAAAACCCGATGGTTCCCAGCCATCACTCCGATATTGGCCGGACGTCCAATTGCTCATCGGCACGACGTATAGCCGGTGCCGGGTGCCGACGATGTCGACGACGAATACCAACGTATATTTGAAGTACAGCCCAAGTATAGCCGCCCTTCGATGGGCAGATACGGGTCGTACACCTCATAAACTGGACATCGGTTATACGTCGGCTATGTACGTCGATCTACGTTAGTTGGACGTCGGCTATACTTCGGCATCCAACCCCGTCAGCATCAATGATGATTTTGCTATCAGTTTTCGACGTATCGAACTGAAATTTGGGGGGGGATTTTTATGAATGCCGAATACGATGACGTTTTCGGATATTTATTCCAATGCGCCAAACTAGAGATAATGACACTCTATATATATAACACCTACCCAAAACAGGGCATTTTAGTTCGTGTTCAGTGTCGGATAGCTTAATAAGGGCTCATACGGCAAAATGAAGTTCCAGAATCTGCAACAGCTGGTAATTGCACCAATTGATCTCGATTGTAAACACTGGTTGAGTTACTACATAATCAAACACGATGTCGCACGAGAAGACTCATTCGCAGAATCGGAATCCACAGTATATAATTATTCAATGTCATAACCATGCGGCGGTGTGATCTTTAGAAATGGCTCTGTGGTGTTGTGAGTTAATTTGTGATGGAACATGCGTTAGTTAACCCTGCTCGTAAACGAACGAAAAGTGACCGCAGCTGATATATTCGTACTCACAAGAGCGGATATGCAGATTCCTGGTGTTGGGAGTGTGAAATCTGGGTACTATACACCAACAGAAGACATTGATAGTCGTGGTCACATATATGTATTGTTCTAGAATGCAAGCAATGCTGTCACTAAATTCGTTTGAACGAACGAATGAATATTGCATTAATAACCTGCCTTTAGCATGTGACGCAAATGAACAACGATTCAGTTGTACTCATACGTTACGCTTCAGACAAAAGTTTTGTGCTATACTAGAAACGTCCAAAACTAATTGTCTTTGTTTGTTTTTGGAGTTATACATACGTGAGTAGATAAGCTTCCAGAAGGTTCCAAAATTATGCACAGAAAAGGAGAATTTTAAGATAGGTCTTTATCTATTTTATTCGAAGAAATAATTGAATAAATACCTATGCGAAAAATGCAACATAGAATAGGAGGAGTTTAAGTGTTATACTTACTAACAAAACTATATGGAAGGGCGTGATATAATCACTGATGAGTCACACCCAATATAGGGGAGGCACACACCCATACGGGGGGCATCCCATATAAAAATTTACCATGATAAATCTTGGTGTTTACCTAGGTATACCCCTGATAAACCCCGGTACATATAGGTTTTACCCTGGTTCCACCCAGATCACACCCAGGTTACACCCAGGTAAATCAGGGCTTTATATAGATTTACCCTGGTGTTTTCTATATATGTTAGGTATAAACCCCAGGTTTACCCGGGTTTTTACGGATATAATTTAGAAAGACGCTGTCACACCCGGGTATTTAGACCCAGGTTATCCGGAGTATTTACACCCAGGTATTTACAACAGGGTTTCGCCCAGGTATTTACTACAGTGTTCACCCGGATATATACACCTGTGGTATTTTGTTAAAATGTATAATCTGCACTTGAAGTTATCTTATTAACCCTTTCTATGTTACAGCATCATTGGCGTGTAGTTACCTTATTAACCATTCTATATTAAAGCATTAATTGACAGGTAGTTAGTTACCTTATTAACCCTTTCTATAGTAAGTAACATTGGTGAGTAGTTACATTATTAACCCTTTCTTTATTAAAGCATCATTGACGTGAAGTTACCGTATTAACCCTTTCTGTATTAAAGCATCATTGACGTGTAGTTACCGTATTAACCCTTTCTATATTGAAATATCATTGATGTGTAGTTACCATGTTAACCCTTTCTATATTATAGCATCATTGATGGGTAGTTGCCTTATTAACTCTGTATATACCAAAGTATCATTGTCGTGTATATTTACCTTATTAACCATTTCTATACTAAGTACCATTGGCGTTTAGTTACCTTATTAACCCTTTCTATATTAAAGCATTAATTGACAGGTAGTTACCTTATTAACCCTTTCTATACTAAATATTATTGGTGAGTAGTTGCATTATTAACCCTTTTTATATTAAAGCGCCATTGACGGGTAGGTACCTTATTAACCATTTTGTATTAAAGCATCATTGACGTGTAGTTACCTTATTAAACCCTTTCTATATTAAAGCATCATTGACTTGTAGTTACCATAGTAACCATTTCTATATTAAAGCATTATTGCCGGGTAGTTACATTATTAACCCGTTCTATACAAAGTATCATTGGTGAGTAGTTACCATATTGACCCTTTCTATATTAAAGCATCATTGACGTGAAATTACCTTATTAACCCTTTCTGTATTAAATCATCATTGATGTGTAGTTACCTTATTAACCCTTTCTATATTAAAACATCATTGACGTGTAGTTACCATGTTAACCCTTTCCATATTAAAGCACCATTGACGAGTAGTTGCCTTATTAACCATGTATATACATTGACGTGTAGTTACATTATTAACCCTTTCTATATTAACGCATTAATTGACAGGTAGTTACCTTATTAACCCTTTCTATACTAAGTATCATTGGTGAGTAGTTACCTTATTAACCATTTATGTGTTAAAGCATCATTGACGTGTAGTTACCTTATTATAACCCTTTCTATATTAAAGCATCATTATTGCCGGATAGTTATCTTATTAACCCGTTCTATACTAAATATCATTGGTGAGTAGTTACATTATTAACCCTTTCTATATTAAAGCATCGTTGACGTGAATTTATATACCTTATTAACCCTTTCTGTATTAAAGCATCATTGACATGTAGTTACCTTATTAGCTCTTTCTATAGCAAAATATCATTGACGTGTAGTTACAATGTTAACCCTTTCTATATTAAAGCATCGTTGACGGGTAGTTGCCTAATTAACCCTGTATATACTAAAGTATCATTGTCGTGTAGTTACCTTACTAACCCTTTCTATACTAAGTATCATTGGCGTGTAGTTACATTATTAATCCTTTCTACATTAAAGCATTAATTGACAGGTAGTTACCTTAAACAACCCTTTCTATACTAAGTATCATTGGTGAGTAGTTACATTATTAACCATTTCTATATTAAAGCGCCATTGACGGGTAATTACCTTATTAACCATTTTTGTATCAAAGCATCATTGACGTGCAGTTACCATATTATAACCCTTTCTATATTAAAGCATCATTGACGGATAGTTACCATATTAACCCTTTCTATATTAAAGCACCATTGGCGTGTAATTACCTTATTAACCCTTTCTATATTGAAGCAATAATTGACAGGTAGGCCCTAGTTACCTTACTAACCCTTTCTATAATAAGTATCATTGGTGATTAGTTACATTATTAACCCTTTCTACAATAAAGCACCATTGACATGAAGTTACCTTATTAGCCATTTCTGTATTAAAGAATTATTGACGTGTAGTTACCTTATTAACCCTTTCTATATTAAAACATCATTTACGTGTAGTTACCATGTTAACCCTTTCTATGTTAAAGTATCATTGACGGGTAGTTGCCTTATTAACCCTGTATATACCTAAGTATCAGTGTCGTGTAGTTACCTTATTAACCCTTTATATACTAAGTATCATTGGCGGGTAGTTACCTTATTAACCCTTTCTATACTAAGTATCATTGACGTGAAGTTACCTTATTAACCCTTTCTATATTAAAGCACCATTGATGGGTAGTTACCTTATTAACCATTTTTGTATTAAAGCATCATTGACGTGTAGTTACCTTATTAACCCTTTCTATATTAAAGCATCATTGACATGTAGTTTTCATATTAGCCAGTTCTATATTAAAGCATCATTGACGGTAGTTACCATATTAACCCTTTCTATATTAAAGCACCATTGGCGTGTAATTACCATATTAACCCTTTCTATATTAAAACATCATTGACATGTAGTTACCCTATTAGCCCTTTCTATAATATGATCATGTAGGGCCTACGTACACGTAATTTGCGCCCGCTTGTTACTGTTCATGGGAATATCGGATGAATTGTTATCTTTATAGAAGGATTTGATGATAAACCCTAATTATGGTGGATACACACATGCATGTAATCTCTGTAATTTTAGTGTATTTGGCGTTTTACATGGATCACACAGACGATGTAATATGTGCCCACTGACAACCCAATCATTGCCTACGTGTTGAACGCACTGAGTTATCTTGGACCGAGTCGCCAGGCCACTTAAAATAATCGTTCGTGGGATAACCCATATGGTAGACTTTCTATTTAAATAATTACCAGTCCTCTCTTATTTATAGCAGTGGTGGATCAGGATTTCCCCGACGCATGCAGGGGCTATATATGATCCCGAAAGCTACCAGGCGGGGTGGCTAACTCTGAGCTATTTAAATAAAACATATCATATTGTACCTTCTTGCCCAGATTATTCCGACCGATACATTCAACTAAGTCCCTTAGCGATTTGAACCTTTCGAGACCCCACCAAACAAGCATCATGGTTGAAAATGTTCTACATCAAGCCTGTATATGCCAGACGTGTGGCTTCTGGTGGTCGTGCATTAATAAAATGCCAGATATCACACAGACTTGACTAATTTCCGCATCCTTGAGAGAAGACATGTTTTGGACTGTCCTTAAATGTACTGATAGAAGACAATTTGACTTCGCTTAGCACTGCTCACTTGTCTGGTCTGTTAACAATGAACCGCTCGCGCGCAGGTGATTAATGTTGTCAATTATTGATGTGGCCATGAAAAATACATGTATTTACATACAGAAATTACACGCATGTGTGTATCCACCCTGATTATAATGGGACACAAGAAAATGCTATATACAATGTATGTAAATAATCACATATAACGTAAATGTGGATATTTAGCCTGCCATGTGATACGAGTCTCAGCTGTCTGGCGCAGTCCTGTCTGGAATTTTGCGCGCCGGCGTAGGTAGTGACGTCATGATGTACGTCTTGATGTCATGACGCCTTTACTGGTTTCCCAAGAAGCAATCTTAAAATGACTCTGCGATCTTTCAATCGGAACTTAAAGTTTCCGTTTGTCGGCCTTGAACTTTGAGAATATTTCATCAATTTTTTAGGGGGAAATACCGTTAGAAAATTGAAGATAATACGTAAACGGACAGCAAGGTCGCTAGACTCCTCTTTCGGGGTAAATATTTTTAATAATTTTATGAAATATGTAAACAAAACTTTTTCATGCAATTTAACTTTTTTGTTAACCAGAGCTTTTGTTCAATTTACATTCGCTTTTTGAAAATATATTTGGCTTTAGGAGCATGATGTTCCTACATATGATGAAGTATAGCTAACAGTTGCTAGATCAAAGTTTTTTATTTTTGCCCTGGAGTATTTTGCCCAATTACACATTTCGAGGTGGCATTAATCAATACAAAATGGCGACCGTTGCCAACAATAGAATTTTGGACTCCGCTGACCCTGGCTGACCCTTCAGTTATGAATAAATTATCCTATTTTAGGTGATTTCAATTTATTTTTAGATTGGGCCGAAAAAGTCTATTAGTATATATCTCATATTCGCATACGTATACCCTGGTCGCTTCGCTTCCGCGGCAATATCATACTTTATCTAACAGCCTAGCTATAACTAGTGAACATTAAACTGACAAACAGACAATTTTCAGGGCCATTATTTAATATTAAAGGGATACAAAATAAAGATATTTCTAATTATCAGTAAGAATTATTCTCTAAGTGATACTTATTATTTCAAATAAATGATTGCGTATACTATACCAACAGGAAAATATCAGTGAATACAATTATTGTGTTTCAAAATTCGTTTCGTTTCTGCAACCAAATTACAATCTTAACATTTAGTTACCGATACTTCGAAAAGAAGCGCGGAGAATTCCTTGTGGTGTTTTGAGTTAATTTTGTCGCAAATCAACGCGGATTGACAGAAGGAAATGGTGTATTGGCTACAAACGGATAAACTGAGGACTTATATATAAGATTCGCCGATTTTGTCCGCATGGATGTGCGCAAATTTCGAAAAAGACTGAATTTCATGTGACAAAAAATATTTCAATTCCCGGAACAGTAAGAATTAAGCTACGATAACGAAACGGATCAACTATAGTATTGAACGGTACCCGGCCATCTGCCCATAACCAGAATATTCCCGCTGACACATCTGTATGACCTGGCATATTTGTATCACATGAAAATCACTGACAGTGGACATAGTGCACTGGGATTGAATTGAAAAGTAATACATGTACATTGTAATTTGTAATTGTCACGATACGACAATACGCAAAATTGAATTTGTGGTACCGGTACAAGACCCCATATTTACTCGAAAGATAACAGTATACGACGCCATACAGTTGTTCCGTAACAACTCAACCTTTGGTGGATAACAGTAAAACTAATGAAAATGATGAAAGCCAGACTCAATATCAAGACTACATCACAGTGGATCAAAGGACACGAACCAAAACCGGAAGTCGTAGATTTCGAGGTGGATCAATATCTGTCGACAAATATTCGTTGACATTTTTTGACGGTTTTTGGGGAAAATAAACGCTTGGATAGCATATATGACCAACTGAAGGTGAGTGAATATTTCTTCGCTAATGTTCGGACACCGACGATCAATTTAAGTCAGTTGTCATTGTTCGATCGCGGAAAAAATGTCATTTAATCATCGCCGCGAGACGATTTCTTCCCCAAAATATCCCAGAAAATCATACTTTTCACATTCATCGCAGACAGCTGTCGCAACAACCTATATACCGATCGAAACGCCTGTTTTCCCCCCACAAATGCATATTTTGAGTATTTTCACGGACTGTCTCAAAATTCCAAATTTCATCTTTTGATGCAGGTACCCACCTCGAAAATACTGTCCGGTTAGTCCTGTACACCCCGAAATTTAGTTGCAATCCACCAGACCCGGCGGACAGTTTTTGTTGTTCAATCAAGAGTCGAAATGGATTAGTTGGTTGGCTGCCTTTCGTTAACAGTGGCACGTTTTTGGGCAACTGCTTTTCTGTTGCAACTATAGTATACTGATCAAGTTTAGTTACCGAGTACAGTTTGCAATTTGTTCTCATATATTCGTTCAGATCGTGTAAGGTCATTAACCAAAGAATCATTTATGGAAATATTGTTAGAACAAGAATATTACAATGCCCTCCATGACCAAGGCCGTAGCAACGGGATTGTTTTGATGGTGGGAGGTGTAGATGTATTTTCCAATAGTTTGATATTTCAGCCAGTATATAGCGTGAAATTTGATACTTAAAAAACAATTAAAATTCGATTAATTTCAGAAAAAACAAATCGGGACCCATGGCTGTTCTTTTTCATTATGGCCACTTTCGGGACCCACCACCCGAGTTTTGATTACGATTGTATAAAGTTTTAACTTCATTTTTCGGGTATATATACACCCCTTTATTTTTATGTTTTAAACTACAGGCATGCACCCACCCATATTTCGGAGAATTTTCGCTAATATTACATGTTATAGCATAGCCATCAAATATGCAGATGTTTATTTCCATTTCTATGAGAGGCCAAATTCACATTTCATAATTAATTGCAGTTAAGCAATAGCACTTAAGCATAATTATTTCCGATTAAGCGCAATTCATGGTTATACTGCATGTAACTATGTACCCCTGGTGAATAAATAGGTGTATCTATAACTAAACCTGAACTCATATTGACATATCACCTCCTTGTTTTCATTGCTTTGGATAGTCGGGGTTGTGAACTAGCCTAAATTCTTTATCAAAATGGGTGACTCGCGACAGTATTACCTTCTGTTTTAGTCGAGTCGAGGAACCAACCCATCAAAGCTCAAGTGTGATCAGATATCGATTATTGAAGTTTGTTATTTCAATTGATTGCTGCCCAGAAACACGCCGTGAAAAGAGTGGTTTCGGTCAAAATTGCGGATGAAGATGGATAACTCTAAAACAAGTGGTAATACGGTAAAATGTCGTGATACTTTAGTAATTATACGGCCATATTTTGTTGAACAAAAAGTTTATAAATCACACGTTTATGGGAAATTTGATACCATAGTTGACAGTTGGCATTATTTTTTGCAGTTAATCGATTCTGATAACTAAAGCTTATTTTGAAGAAATATTGTTGTTGTTGTTGTATCTTTATAATATGGGTCTTTCTGATCGGATTGAGGACCTTTAGTTTAAATTAGCCAAATGCAGATACACCCGGTCATGCTAATAGTTAGGTTATATGCGTAGTAACACTTACTCTCAAGCAACTCATAGCGCTTAATCACAATTAATTGCACTTAAGCGCAATTCATTTCAATTATACGCAAATGCCATATGTGTGCATCAGCGCGATATGTGGTATAAAATTATGCGCTTAAGCGCAATTCATTATTAAATGTGAATTTGACCTCACATACAGTTAATTTTTTGTTTATATATATGAACGAGTAGGGTCTGTCTGCATGTCTTCTGTCCGCTTAAATTTGAATATATACGCGACCATTTGCGTTAAAAACTTCCCAACCAAATTATCCAGTGTGTGAATCAATGTAGCCACAATTAATTATGGCGCGATTTGAATACAACAGGACAAAAATCACGTGCCTATATATTTACAAAAGTAAGTTGCATCTGGTTCCACATCCAGTTGTACGCTATATATCGGAATTTTACCCGCTATATACATGTAGGAAACACAACACTTCTACATTAATGGACAGCCAAGGTGGGATTAAGAATACAACAACTCGAAAGAACACTGGAGTTTTCCTGATGATGTTTCTATTCTCTATATCAACCGAGAGTACCAATTTTTTTATATTTTTTATTTTCAATAATTTTATTTTCAAACATTCATTCGGGTGTTGTCAAATCCCATCGTCGATTGCCTCAGCGACGTCGCAATCCTTTGCCTCACAGTGGTTACATATATGAAGGCAGGCATGCGATCCTCTCGTCAGTAGCACCTGGAATTATAAAATAATATCGCTTAGTGGACTTGAACTTAAGCTAATATTAGTAACAGATATAGCTGTACACCCCTCCGACTGTATGTTTTAGTCCCCTCCTCATTATTGTTTTAACCATTGCTGAATATTGAAAACAATAATTTTCTCAGTCGAAAAATGTCATATAACTCCACACAAAAAGGTCTGACATATTTCATAATCATATATGTTCGCATGTTCCCATGGTACTAAATATATATATGCCAAGCCAAAAAAACAAATGACCGCAAAACTTAGGAATAAAACTCGGAAAATTGCATTCACGAAAGGACGAACAAGCTGCTTCCTGTATAACCCCACAAGTTGTGGGCCACAACTCGTTGCGAGTGTATATATAATCAAATATAAAGGGTAAAAATCGGCACACCGCTGCATTTTTCTGAAAAAAGTTGGATGTAATTCATTTTTTTTTATGTCGGACTTCCGAGAGTGATAACAAGTCAGAGTTAACAATATGACATACATCAAAAGTTATATGTTTACCAAACATGTACTTCGTAGTTGGATTTCAGTTACAGGTTACAGTTCAGTTATATATATAATTCACCGCCTGGATGTTATGTTGTACCAGGAGACATATACAACATTATGAACACCCAGAACCATTGTGGCCACGCAAAAGTCAAATGAAAATTGCTTTTTCGACCAGAAATTGAAGATGGCAGACCTCAGCAAAATCACGACTAAGCGGACAGATGTTTTACAACTAATGATTAAATTTTTCGGGACTAACCGGACAGTATTTTCGAGGTGGGTACCAACATCAAAAGATGAAATTTGGAATTTTGAGACAGTCCGTGAAAATACTCAAAATATGCAGTTGTGGGGGAAAACAGGCCTTTCGATCGGTGTATAGGTTGTTGCGACAGTTGTCTGCGATGAATGTGAAAAGTATGATTTTCTGGGATATTTTGGGGAAGAAATCGTCTCGCGGCGATGATTAAATGACATTTTTTTCCGCTATCGAACAATGGCAACTGACTTAAATTGATCGTCGGTGTCCGAACATTAGCGAAGAAATATTCACTCACCTTCAGTTGGTCAGATATGCTATCCAAGCGTTTATTTTTCCAAAAACCCGTCAAAAAATGTCAACAAATATTTGTCGACAGATATTTCTCCACCTCGAAATCTACGACTACGACTTCCGGTTTTGGTTCGTGTCCGTTGATCCACTGTGTACATGTGAATGCATAAGTGACGGTTCAATGATTTTGACTCCCATCAGATGATATTTAGGCGACATCAATTTTTAAGTCTGGTTTACGATAATGTGGGGAGAAAAAAAGTAGATGCGGGAGGGAAAAAAATAAAAAATAAAAAAGATTGTCCCCCCAATTTATATCAAGTAAATCGTGGAATTTTACATAAATTTTACAAAAATTGTGAAAAAATGTTTTTGACTGAAATTCTGAACCAAACAAGACATATCTTGTCATGAAATACATGAAAATATGGATCTGTAAACGATCATAAGCAGAACCGGATGCGACAGCACATGAAAATCAGTACGCGTGTAAAATATTTTGGGAGAAAACAGTTTTTTTTTTTTCATGAAATGGACAAAAAGTTGTAGGAGGTGTTCGTAAACCAGACTTAAAAATTGGTGTCGCCTTAGGCTCATGTTAACACAGGTTCACATATTCTCAAAATAATTGTCTCCCTCAACCGTACTAGTATATATATTTGATAGAACCTCAGTGAGACCATTTTGAAAATTACCATCAATGCAGTTCCAGTGTTGACGCAACGTGGTCATGTTACTTCAAACCAGTTGCAATGTTCCTTAGCATGATAATTCGTGAAAATAAATGTCAATACAACTTACTCTCGGGCTCCAAATAAAAGTGCAGGCCCAAATAATAGTGCAGGGGGTGGAATTCCATTGAAAGTTAATAAAAGTACTGACCCAAATAATAGTGCAGGGGGAACTCTGAGCAAAACATCAACTGGGGTTAACCAAATAATTTTTATAGATGGTTCAAGTATACGAGTCAAAATGTAGTACAGGTACATGTATCATGTGGTGTTTTGGTATGCCACATACTTGAATATGTACTAGTACATGGAAAAGTAAAGCCCATCATTTTTACATCAGAATCATATAGAAATCTTGAATTTGTGCTGATTTAAATTTTCATAGCTTCAAAATATTAATAAACGTGCAGACCCAAATAAGCACTGTGCAGGGGGGGGGGGGATTTCCCAAGAAAAATAATAAACGTGCATGCATGTTTATTTGGAGCCCAATAGTAAAGAGGTGGAGGTGAATGTTACATGTAAGTTGTTATTAACGAAATGGAACGATGCCTTTAATAGGTTCCACCAGCAATAAGTAGTGACTTCTTTATATTGGCCTGACAGATTGGTTTTTGTTGGCGTCATGCCTGTCGACCATTGTGATGGCCACATACATGTATATTGTCATATAACAGCGATTTACGATCTGTCTTGTTGACTCATAAAATAAATTAAGAAATTGGCCATGTGTTCGTTCCTTGCGTAAAAAAATATTGTTTAGTACAAACATCCTCATTGATTGTGTCCCTCGACTCATCATGTAGTTGGTCAAGTCACTTACATGTATGTACATGTACAGAGCACTCACAATTTTTTTGGAAAAGCGACCACATGTTCGAATCTACTTTGCGATTTTGGAGCTACGCATTTGTAAATGCGTCCACATTTTAACACATTAACCTTGATTTATTCACAAACAAATGTCTTGATGCAGGCCTTAAAATCCATCAGATTTTTTGCAATAATCAAAATGTCAGTGTTTCACTTTCTACAGGGAATCAAGACTTTTTACTAGAATCAAAATGAGAATCATGATTCTGATTATAAAACAATTAATGTCAACAGTGTTTATTTATGTTTATTCCATTTTGAATGGAAAACTACATCATGAATGTCCGATTCGGAACATACATGTACACCAGGAGTGGGAAAATAACACAGAATTATTCAGATGTGAATTTAAATTAAACAAAATTAAAACAAAAATTGCAAAAGACACTATACACTATCGTATCGTTATTTGGGTGTTCATACTAGTATACTTTTTCGGCGCAATGATCGGTAATTTCAATGCGACTGCGATTATTACCAATGCAGTGCATTTAATTTAAATGCGGTCGTTAAGGCGTTTACAAAGTGGCGTGACACAATGCACCCTCAATGCATTTTAAATGCAACAACCGCATTTCATTAATCCACGTTGTAAAGGACATTTATTTTTAGAATATGTGTATATAACCACAAGAATAAAGAACAAATCAACTGTTTTATCACTTTGTAAACCTCTGATGTTTCCCATACAGTATACATTTGTATATTATAAACCATGTTACAGTAATTCTAGAGCTAATTAATCGACTCCTTAACTACAGCAGAATTATGGGTAACTTTTCAGGATTTAGTCCGAAATATGGCTTGTTGCCATTCATCGGAAAGCTCTCATCGAGAGCTTTCCGATGAATGGCATCAAGCCATATTTCCGACTAAATCCTGAAAAGTTACCCATAATTCTGCTGTAGTTAAGGAGTCGATTAATTAGAGCATTACTGTATATCCTCTATAACTGTTTATTCAACATCACGTGCTGCAATCCATAAATGTAGTTCCGATTTTGATGTCCGGTTCAGCATTATTATCATCTGGTTCGATAGCAGAAATACGCTGTTTCGAATGCCATACCGTACAAGTTTTACGAGTTACTCTTGCTCAAGAATGGATAAATTTCTAAACCTGATTTTTGGCGCATTAGTTAGAATTATATTTTTGCACAAGAACACACCACAAATATCGAACCGGACATCAAAAGCAGAACCGGATTGTATCGGTTGCAAGGAATGTCAATCGAAACAACAAATCAAATAGCCACGATCTGGGCACCCTGACATTATACCACCAAAACATTCGAAGTATTAGAAATAAACTCGACAAAGTAAAAGATCTTATCAGTGAATATGATGTTCTATGTTTTACCGAAACGCATCTTGATGTCACATACCCCTCTGAAAATTTACTAATATATGGCTTTAGAACCCCCATCCGAGAAGATCGTGATCAATATGGCGGTGGTATATGCATATATTTTGCAGAACACTTAGTATACTCCCGTCGGGATGTCCTAGAATTTGATTCGTCCATAATGTGGTTCGACATCCAGTCTGCAAGATGTCATATCATCTTGGCATTATCATACCGGTCCGATGCGTTATGTGCTACAAATTACTGGAATCTTTTCGACAACACAATTCATGAAGCTCTGGAAATTACACCAAATATGGTCATGCTTGGTGACTTTAACTCTAATATGTTGGACCCCAATTCCAAACTAAGCACAATTATCGATTATTACTCCATTAGAAATGTGATTAAAACTCCAACAAGAGTTACCGAAGACTCTCAGACCTTACTTGACCCAATTCTTGTATGTGGAGATCTAAGTGTCCGTGATGCAGATATTATAGATTTCGAAGTATCAGATCACTATGGTGTCTATGCGGCTCTTTCTTACGACAACTCTGCCACCCCATCCTTCCAAAGAACTATATGGAACTACAAACACGCCGACTTCAGTAGGGCTACCTCCTTAATAAATGATATAAATTGGGATAGTCTCCTCCGACCAACGGCGGATGTTGACACAGCTGTAGCAGTATTTTATGATAAATTCCTTGAAATTATGCACGAAACCATCCCGACCTCGACAGTCACTATTCGAACTAAAGACAAAATCTGGTTCAACTCAGAAATTCGTCGCGAGCTACGGAAACGCAATAGATTCAGATCGATTGCACTCAAACGTAGTACCGATCTAAACTGGAAAAAATACAAAAAATCACGAAATAGAGTAAACAACATGAAAAAACATGAGAAAGCAAAATTCGAAGAACATCTCGATGAAAGAGTTAATGACTCGCCATCATCTAGAGATTTTTGGCAAATCATCAATTACCTTTTGAATAAGAAGAAAACAAACATAATACCACCACTTTATTCGGCTAACGGCGAAGTCATAGCAAATGGAGTTTCATACGCCACCAATGACATCGATAAAGCTAGACTTCTGAACGCAAGCTTCATCCAAAATTCATCTATAAAAGATAAAGGACATCAACTACCAGATTTTCCTCTCAGGTGCGGCAATAAACTCACCGATATTCCCATTTCACACTGGCACGCAGATATTGTTACAGTAATCGAAAACCTCAAAACAAATAAAGCTCAGGGCTACGATGGAATTAATGCTAAAATGTTGAAAGGAACGGCAACTGCTGTTGCCACTCCGCTTCTATTACTCTTCAAGAAATCGCTAAATATGGGCAAATTTCCGTCGAACTGGAAGAAAGCTAACGTAATACCTATATTTAAAAAAGGAGATCCCGCGGACTGTTTAAATTATCGCCCAATTTCACTTCTACCTATCCTTGGAAAAGTTTTCGAAAAAACGGTACTCAAATATATTAATGTATTCTTCGACGAGAACTGCCTCCTATATCGACACCAATCCGGCTTTACTGAAGGACATAATACAACATATCAACTTCTGGATATGTATCATAACTTATGTCAGAGCCTCGACAACAACTTGCACACCTGTGCTATTTTTGTGATATCTCAAAGGCGTTCGAGAGGGTCTGGCACAAGGGTTTGATACATAAATTAGACAAGTACGGAATTTCTGGTCAGCTGTCCATTTGGTTGGAGGACTATCTTTTTAACAGACAACAAAGAGTCTTGGTGAATAATACATACTCTGAGTTCGAATTGGTCCCCGCTGGAGTGCCTCAAGGGTCAATACTCGGACCTTTTCTGTTCTTATCCTACATAAATGATCTCCCGGATAACCTTATCTCAACAACTAGAATGTACGCCGACGACACATGCATTATCGCATCTCATTACGACCTGAACATCCTTGAATTCGATCTAAATCAAGACCTAGAATCAATATCAAATTGGGCGCGCAAATGGCTGGTAAATTGCAATCCATCGAAAACCAAAGCAATATCTTTCTCGTTATCGGGCAAACAAACGAACCCCACACTTGTATTCCAAGACCAAAACATCTCTTTCGAAACGTCACATACACACCTTGGTGTTGAAATTCAATCAAATTTAGACTGGAACGATCACATTAATAATATAATTAAGAGAGTTTCGTCCCGCATCTCACAACTAAGAAGATTCAAATACAGCTTAAGTGCAAACACGTTAGAAAAAATTTACAAAACTTACGTTCAGCCAATAATGGATTATGCAGATGTAGTTTGGGACTGTGCACCACAATACTGGATGGACAAACTTGAACGTATACACGTGGACGCCGCCAGAATAGTGACCGGGTTAACCCGCTCTGTCTCCAATACAAATGTTTTACTCGAAGTGGGGTGGTCCAACCTTAGGGAGCGCAGGGAGAAACACCACCTACAAACACTTTTTAAAATAACTAACGAAGAAACTCCAGAATATCTGACCCTACTTCTACCAGCCGGGGCAGCACATGTATCAAACAACCGGTACAACTTTAGACAACCGCGTTTTTTCTACTCGTACCGCTGGACAACAGCACATTATAGGAAATCATTCTTCCTAAACACAAACCATGAGTGGAATAAGCTCCCTTCGTTTGTCATAGATTCTGAAAATATATCCGATTTTAAAACTCACCTAAACATAATCGCCCCTGCTCCAAAACCCTATCCACTTTATAGAACAGGTCATCGGAATGTTAGTGTCAACCATTGTAAACTCCGAAACTATTGTAGCGACTTAAAGAGTGACATGCAAAATAATCACATAGCTGATAGTCCTAATTGTCAATGTGGTTTTCCGAAGGAGGATGCTAGTCATTTCTTCTTCCACTGTCCATTGTTCACCAATCAGAGAAGAATATTTTACCACAAACTTGAAACAAATAACTTTCATATAGAAAATATTATGCATCTTCTCTGTGGAATCTCTGAAAATGACCACAGAAGAAATATATTGCTATTTCATATTACACAGTCCTACATTAATGCAGCTAAACGTTTTGGGTAACTTCGATCATATATTTTTCTCTGTTATGTCAACCTGTCATTGAAAACAATTAAAAATTTAAATGCCCGGCCTTTTTAGACACAACTTATGACAACGTGAGGGTAAAACTGGACACAATAAAACTCCACTCATAGCACACTCTGTACAAATATTCACATCTGTTTCCCTGCTTAAATATTCACAATTTCATCCTGCCATCTTGTTTAAATGTTATGTTATACCTTATGTGCGGGAGAGGGGCGTCACTAAGTTGACAAAACTTGTTTCCCAATCCCCATGTATATAATTGATATACAATAAAATATGTTTAAATCAATAAACATAAGAAGTTGGTCACTGACCGACATTTGCTATTGCAGAAGAAAATAAACAAATTCTCTGGTGTGGTTTATACGACTATGTAATGCCGACTTAAAAATAAAAATTCACATAAACATCGCATGAAGCGGTCTAACCACAAACTCGGGTATTCGGTAATTCCAAATGTATGAACTATCACCATGATATCCCGGTACATCATTGTCAGGACTGCTTGTACAAAAGGGAGTTATTCTACTATGCATAATTTTGCTATATCATTGTACTCGTACTGTATTGCAATGTAATATATCAGTACAGTACATGTTGTTAAATTGAAAAAACATGTGTGAAAACAGAGAGAATACATGTGCCGGTACTATATACCTCTTTGTGTGCTGTACTACCGGTACTATTCATGTACTACACTACAATAAGAGAAATTTTAATTGATTCTGCTGCCCATGTGCCACAGGCCTCAAACACACCAAACAAGTATCTGTAGCCAGGCCCACCAGTACCAGGCTACTAGTAAATGAAGTACTGAAAGTGTCATATCATTAATCGAGCCCAATCTTAGAACTAATCGTCCTGTGTCGTATTTGGTAGATAAGCTTTGATAGACATACTTGATACTAGTACATGTACATGGACTGTAACAACAGAGAGTTTCAATTTAAATGGGGATAAAGTGTTTGCTTGAGAATGTTCAATAGTTTTGTTTGTCGATATGTTATTGAACTGCCAATAATATACAGTTAAGAAGAAAATGTGGGCGCTGTAAGACAGTAATGTTTGCAACAGCGATGTTGTCGATTAATCAAAATACTGTAAATACTATGAGGCATTGCAGCGGTCGGCGGCATTGTAATTGAATGTGGTTGAACAGTCAAATACCGGTGGTCAATCTTGTTGCGGGGTGGGGTCATTTAATTAGGACATAACTATATTTATGTTAAACTAGTCTCTTGTGTAGTTTGGGTTACTATTAATAAGATATTTAATGAATGTTTGGAATGTATGGTAGCATTGTTACCTGGATCAACATATGCCATGCACAACGCTGGTCATCATATCATCACCACTGTGGGCAGTAAATCCCCGGCGGGCATCAGTAAACCGCTCATCGGGCTATAACAATTAGAGTTTTCCATACCAGAGCTAGTCTAATCAGTTAAAATTAGTCAATTTAGAGGTTATACTAACCAGTGGAAGACGTACATGTATATTCAGATATCAGTTTTCGAGAAAAACCCCATCTTAGTCGAGCGGACTTAGAATATCGGGGTAAACTTAAATTTCATTCAGCAAAACTTTCACGGCAGAATATAAAAATAGTACATTATAATCACTTACAGTACATGTACATGTAGTCCAGGTGCAGTGCTAGCCTATATACTACCAAATCAATCTTCTTTCTCTCATAACGTGTGAAACAATCCATCAGTTCTTTCTATACTGTTAGTTGTCATAACTTGTACATAGCTATATTGTTATAACATATTTCCTTGCTCTTGTCAGTGTTTAATTTGTATATATTTAGTGTTTTGACAATAGGGAGAGGGTGTTACTGTAAGTGGCAGCACTTGTCATCCCATCCCTTTTGCCTGTGTGTATATATGTAATACTATATGCATTGAGCAAATAAAATATGTTTAAACCATACTACCAAAACTTTTGGTCGGTTTCTCGATGCCTGACACTTGTAAACTCTTGAACGAGTATATCGTACATGTATGTGAATTAAAGATCTTATTAGTGACACAACACTTCACAAGAGGCTAGACATACATTTGTAACTACAGTAATGCTCTGGTTAATCGACTCCTTAACCACAGCATAATTATGGGTGACTCGGGGAGAGCTTTCCGATGAATGGCAACAAGCCATATTTCCGACTAAATCCTGAAAAGTTACACATAATTCTGCTGTGGTTAAGGGGTCGATTACTTAGGGCATTACTGTATCTGTTTTAGTGCACATCAAATTTATTTGTTGTCTTTCCTCTTGTAATTTGTCTTCGGTTGTGTTCGCCATTTCGATGGACTACATGTACTGACATCAAATGACTGAAATGCTATGATGCGGGTAGCGCAATTCATAGCAATTCAGCAGGACCCAACCGCATTATAGCACATTAGCAGGAACACTTGAACAGGGGTAAATTTACAGTGTCAAATCGAATGGGCATCTTTTAACAATTTCCTAGAAGTGTACGAAAATTGAGAACTGAATTTATATTTGTTTTTATGAGGTTTCGATTCAACATAGAACATACATGTAAAATGACAGCTATGCTTTAATTAATCAACTCGCCTTATAAAGGTTGACTACCGGGTATTACTGCAGTATTCAGGCGTATTCATGCGATAAACCGCAGTCAGTTATACCGCCGCAGAATGTGGTCCACCTCACATTTACAGTTAAGCTGTATTTTTCATGCGATGTTTAAATGAATTTTTTTTTAAGTTGACATTGTAACCACACCAGAATTTTTTGTTATTGTTTCAAAATGTCTAGCTAGAATTCAGAATTTTTGTGGTAAAAACAATTAACTTGGTTATCACAGTTAACACATATTACTGTGGTAAGATTACCAGCGGATACCGCATGTCAACAGGGACTGCATGCTCTAATTAATTATCAGGTTTAACATGTTTATACTGGATACAGTTCATCGAGACTTAATAGTGGCCCAGAAAAATTTGACGAGCCGACGGTCTCAGACCAAATTGCAGATGAAGATGGATAACTCTAAAATCAAGAGGCTTTGTGTTGATAATAAGGCCAAACTTTGTCAAACAGCATGTTGATAAATATAACGTGTCGGGCAATTTTATACTATACATGTAGTTGACAGTGGTTAGCATTATTTTTGGGCAATTAATCTATTCTGATAACTGAAGCAGCATTTCTAAAAACATGTTGTTGTTGGAATCTGATTATATGGGGACCATCGAATCTGATTGAGCACCTTTAATAGTTAACTATATGAGCTAAATACACATAAGGCGACACTTGTATCCCGGTTCCACAGTAGAGGCACGAGCGTCTGCGTTTTTAGTTGGTTTTTATACGAGAATATGATACAGAGCGATTAATCCAAGGTAGTCTAGACTGGTATATTCTATTTTTTTGTTACTCTTATCATGACATTTGTAAACTGCCGCAAGGTAGACTGCTCTGGATACCATTAGTGATGTTCCACTACCGGAATCCAAGACAGGGGTGCCTCTACTGTGGAACCGGGATACGAGCATCCCTCTGCTCATATGTTTATGGGTATCACAAAACCAAAAAAATAAAGATAGCTTCCAGGAATGAGGAAATAAGCAAACAAAAACAAAAACAAAACAAAAAAACTTAACTTTTTTGTCCCAAAAGAATTTACACGCGTACTGATTTTCATGTGCTGTCGCATCCGGTTCTACTTATGATCATTTACAGATCCATATTTTCATTTATTACATGATCCTACCCTTATTCCATTCAATAAACCCATTCTATAAATTGTGATATTAAACGTTCGTTTAATAACAGGAAATAGTGCCAGGTGACCTTTGACTTCCGGTTTGTCGACCTGTTAACATTCCGTACGCTACGTCTCAAAATACTATGGCTTCCAATATTTTTCCAACAAACTATTACGAATGAAGAGTTTGAAAAGTTATGTCATTAAATATACGCCATTAAATGCGCTAAAAAGTCTGTATTTATATGGGACTATTTCGTTACGCGGGCAAACAACGAATAGTTACGTGAAACGTCATCGCATGCCTTATAGAAGCCGACGTTAATTTCGCGTCACATTTGTCGATTTAAGTATGTTTTGTCGATGTTTTGGATCATGTAATAAATAGAATCTACAACTCGTCCCCAGTTTATAGCGGAACTTACAAAACTCGTCCAGTAAATTAGGTCTGGACCACGCCAAAGGCTCGGTCCAGACCTAATTTACTGGACTCGTTTTGTAAATTCCGCTATAAACTGGGGACGAGTTGTAGATCCTCTATGTATTTCATGACAAGAAATGTCTTGTTTGGATCAGAATTTCATTCGAATCATTTTTTTTCACAATTTTTGTAAAATTTATGTAAATTTCAAGATTTACTTGATATACATTGGGGGGACAATTGTTTTTATTTTTATTTTTTTCCCTCCTGCAGCTACTTTTTTCTCCCCACATCAGCCCACATGTTCGTAAACCAGACTTAAAAATTGGTGTCGCCTAATAGACATTTAAACTTTGAAAATTGCAGGTTTTGCTCTAAATTTACACATTCCCATCTTTAAAAATTACTTGATTTCCTGTTCGCAATACACATGATATCATGATATGTGTATCATTGATAGTGTATCCCAATACAATGCATGAATTCGCTATGAATCATTACAGTCCCACAAAAAATGGGAACTGCAGTTATATCTCAGTGATTTTAACTCAATAACCACCTAGTAAATTGGAAGTTTTCCATGGAAATGGGTGTTGTCGATTAGTCTACTTCGACTTGATTTTTTACTGTCGATTAGTCAACTATGAAAAACCCAAGCCATTTCAACACTAATGCAGTATCTGCTGTTATTAAATCTTACTGCAGTAATATTTTTGATGTAACCAAATGAATTACTGCAGTGTTTCAACCACAGTACACCGCATTAATTTTTCTCATGACCGCCTTTCAACCAGATCAATCTTTACAGTACTTACCATGTACATGTACCATATGTTCTATTTGGGGATAGACCATGATATGTCACTTTGTGGGTTTAGTTTATAAAATTGGTGCTGTTGCACACTGCATCACTGCTTAACTCATTGCAAATGGAGGTCTCTTAATATATTTACATGTGTATAGTTTCTCAGTGCAATTTGGCTTTTTGGATGAAAACCAAAACTCGATAAGTCCATACAATGCTGTACAATGGGGACAATTTGATTGACATTTAAAGCAGAAATATAGCTTGGAGCAATTCATAGGGTCACAGAACCATTACCGCAATTATGTACATTATTACATGTACCTCAATCATATTTATGATGATTCAATGACAGTGCGTTAGACCGAGTGGTCATTACTAGTAGTCCGATGGGTTCGATTGTCAAGAAGTTCAATAGTTTGAGGGTTCAATAGTCCAAAGATTCAATGGTACCCGGGTTAAGAGTATCAATTGTTGTCGTACAAAGTTATTTACTTGAGACATAACATGTATTGTCGATATACATGTACACAATGAATGTTTTATCCAATTGATATTTTATGAATACATCTACTCACAAGCCCCTGGAGAAAAATACAATAATACCAATATGGACTATACCAGTGACTGGTATACTCATCGTATAGTCTATATTGGTTTTTTCCCCCAGGGGTCTGTGTATGTAGATGTACTGATAGATGCTTCGGGAAAGATATTTTGTGTATAATTGGGTGTCTACTATGTTACCTACATGTAACTGTCACTGTAAACTGGGCATGAAGATTACAACTTGGGAGACTATTATTATTGCGGCCTCATTGCAAATGGGGACCTCTTGGACGGTACATGTGTATAGTCCTTCGTTGCAATTTGGATGAAAACAAAAAATCAGTGTCGATACAATTGGAACAATTTAAATGACATTTACTAGTAAAGCAGAAAAATTACTTGGATCAATTCCTGAGGTCACATAACCATTAACTCAATCGGGTTCGATTGTCAGAAGTTCAATAGTTTGAGGGTTCAAATGGTCCAAGGTTCAATTGATGGTACCTGGGTTTGAAAGAATCGATTGTGTTTTACAACACATTAATCTAGTCAGTTATATACATGTATGGTAATAGTATTACCCTCATACAAAATAAATTACCCGAGACATAACATGTATTACCCATGAAAATATACACAAATTAATGCAATATTTATGCAATTGATAGTTTACGCATACATGTACTGATGCTTTGGGGAGATATTTTGTATGTAAATGGGTGGCTATAATTATACCCGACCTGACTGCCTTGCTATAAACTGGGCATGAAGATTACAAATTTTGAGACAATGTACACTCTATAATAACCAAACACCCAGGTTATCAGACTCTCGGACTAATGCACAGTACTCATGATTTCCACTTGGATCTCACATATTTAAAGATAACAAAATTGTTAGGTGAATCAGCTACATGTACTTGTACAGGTACATGTACTTGTAGAGGAAGTAAATTAAAAACATTGATGCACTATTTTCAGGTGGCATGCATGATTCATACCCCTCTGCTAATTTGGTAGTCGGGATTCATTTGCGCAGTTGAACCGGTATTCCGGTATTCAGGATTCAACAAAAAGGCCGGTTCGCAGCTTTTCTAGCATAAAATTAATTTTGTTTTACTATTTTCCAGCCCAAATGACATTTATGATGTAATTGTCCCCCGAAAATTTCGGGGGACTATTAAAATAGCCGGTGTCCGTGCGTCCGGAAATGGTTTCCAGATGATAACTTTAGTTTCGGTTATTAGATCAATAGCAAATTTGGTATGTGAGTTTATCAGACCAAAATAAAGATCAAGTTCGAATATGAGTTTGCCCTGCCCATTTTTGCGAGAGTTATGGCCCTTCTTTTTACTACGAATTTTGTAATTTTCTGGTTTCCGGATGATAACTTCAGTTTCTGTGATCATATCTGAACCAAATGTGGTATGTAAGTTTATCAGACCAAAATACAGGTCAAGTTCGAATATGGGTGTGCTCCGCCCATTTTTGGCAGAGTTATTGCCCTTTTTCAACTTAGAATCTTGTAATTTTCTGGTTTCAGGATGATAACTTCAGTTTGTGTGATCATATCTGAACCAAATTTAGTATGATAGTTTATTATCCACCATTTCATGGGACACTGGTTGGATTGTTCTGAAATGTAGTATCGGATTTAGGGTCCTTGATATTTTTTTCAGACAAGCTGATGCCCCTATGAAGCCACTTTTTCGGGGGACACTGTGGCCGGACGGCCTTTTATTCAATCTACTATCTATAGGTATGTAGAAGTTATGGATACAACTTCAGCAAATACTAGTACATGTATATGAAAACTATATTATTAGTGTAATATTAGTTTTCATTCAATATTTTCTTACTTGTAACTGGTACGCATGATTCAACCTTTTACATTAACTGGTATTGGGGCCAGGGGTGGGGGTGGTGACACATTCCATACTGGTGTATTCAATTGTGACTGGCCTTTATGAGGGTGTTACCCCCCCCCCCCCCCCCCCCCCACCACCACCCATGAATACTGTTTTCTCACATTTGCTGAAATATTATCCAAAACATCAATATATCAAGAGGTATTAGACTAAATTAGATAAAAATATATCACTTGGGTCTGTTTAGGCTGGAAAACACTCCAAATTTGTATAATTTTCTGCTATTATATCTGCATACTAGCCTTTTTGCTGAATCATGAATGCCGGTTATATTGCCGTGTGAAATCCTGGTACCAGATAACATTGGGTATGTATATAGCATACCACCTGAAAATGGCCTGAATATCACATACCAAAGCGGGGTGGGGGTGTGTGTGACACCCTCCTTGATCATAGTCTGTATTCTACAGGGTATGTTAACTGTTTCGAGTTGGTGCAATTAATGTGATTGTTTAATCTCTACTATCTGAAATCTATTTTTTATAGCATATTTTGCTATCTGATCAATTGCTACTGATATAAAAAAGGATAAAGATGGTGTGTCTCTTTCCCAAATGTTCTGTTTACATGTACATTTGGGGGTTTATGAGTCAAATAATAACAGGCAACATGTCCTTCTAACACTAAGAAATAATGTGTTCTTATGAACCAGGACAAAATATGACTATTTCTGGAGCATTACAGCACACTATTACAAATCTATATTTGTAAGCAGTAAGATAATGACAAGAAACATGTCCTTAGACTAAGAAATAATGTTTTGGTGTGTATTTCACATCACAGCTCATGTGTATACTCACATTAGTTTATGTCATTCAAAGGGAGAAACCCATTTAGAAAGTTTAAATGAGACAAAACTACCTCACTTTAGACCTCAATTTTTCATTTAATATATATAGATTTTAAATTTACCTCCACTAAGTTTGAGTTGACTTATTGAAAGTTATTCGACATCTATTATTCTTTTCATTTGACTTCTATGAAGTTGGAATATAGATTATTATTGATTATTAGTTAACCACTACTGATTTTTATTTGACGTATTTTTGACAAAATGGCCGCCGATCTTAGAATTTGCATTTTCCAGGTCCAAATGTGTACAGTCAACATCAAAAGACAACAAGAACGACATAAATTTTAGCGATGAAATAGTCGACATACCTAATCCAGTGGTGACACATTTCGCACATTGGGAGGTTAGTGTATTGAACAAGTAGCATATCCTTGTCCACTTATATAAAAATAGAATATTATATAGGCACATTCACTCATGCTTTCAATCCATCCCACATTGAAACAGCTTGCTATACAATTCTGTCCAACCGCATATAATATATAGCTCCCGTTGACAACTATACGCATGTACATCTATACAAATACGTGTAGTTATCCATTAAGATATATTCAGATAATAAGTTCAACAAACGTCATTTTGTTGAACTTATAATTCTGAATATTTCCCACAAATAAATAAGAATCCTTCATTTTCTATTTGTCGTCTGCTCATATTTCGTGAACATCCATTCAGATGAATAATAGACCTTCCATGTTTATCATTATGACTGCGTGGGCCCGGATAATCCATTTAGTACAGAAAGGGCTAACAAATAGATCGGATCAATCGCAACACCTTTTATGGGGTACATATATGTATACTATATATTACGTACTATAAACTTAATGTACCCATATTATCTTTTCAGGGCGTTGCAAAGTTATTAATCACAGTTGACGACAGTGACATTACTGGCTCAGATAGAATGGGACAATTCACTCTGGATATCCATCAGACTGTTTCTAAATTTCGAAAATATACCACCCTAAAAACTGCCCTTCAACAGAAACAAGGAGCCCAAATAATGTAAGTTGATAAACACTCAGAGACCAGACAAATAGAACTAACAGTTCGGAGCTGCATGATATGTTACTGATAGGATACACCTCAGGACTTAACCGCAGGACTTAACCTCACCCACTCATTTTGTTCCTTATTATGTCCCTCAACTTTGAAGCACCAGGCAAGATGACACCAAACATGGCCGCCGTTTTTCAGACGAGGCACTAAGTCAGTTGATGCAAATTATAGAGAGAGATATATATATATATATCTCATATATATTTTGAAGACCTCTGTCTGTCTGTTTGTTTGTCTGTCTGCCTGTCTGTCATTAATACAAATCTACGATTCTCGACCGATCGGGACGAAACTTGGTACTTGTGTGTAGTTTGACCAGGCGGTGATCGTTGTCGTATTGGCGAGCCCGTGCGACGCCCGTGCAGCGCATGCGCAGACGAGATCTCGGAAACGGGTGGAGCTATCGACTTGAAATTTGGTATGTGAATGTATCTTGCCCCGAATACGAATTTTATCGGGTCGCCGAGCCCGTGCGACGCCAGCTTCGCGCATGCGCAGACCAGATCTCGGAAACGGGTAGACCAGATCTGCATGGGCAGACGATATCTCGGAAACGGGTGGAGCTATCGACTTGAAATTTGGTATGTGAATGTATCTTTCCCCGGATACAAATTTTATCGGGTCGACGAGCCCGTGCGATGCCAGCTTCGCGCATGCGCAGACCAGATCTCGGAAACGGGTGGAGCTATCGACTTGAAATTTGGTTTTTGAATAGCCCGGACAACGACGGGCTCATCGGCTAGTCTCTTATATATTTTGAAACAATCTGTCTGTCTGTTTGTCTGTCTGTCTGTCTGTCCTTTATACAAATCTACGATTCTCGGCCGATCGGGACGAAACTTGGTACGTGTGTGTAGTTTGACCAGGCGGTGGTCGTTGTCGTATTGGCGAGCCCGTGCGACGCCCGTGCAGCGCATGCGCAGACGAGATATCGGAAACGGGTGGAGCTATCGACTTGAAATTTACTATGTGAATGTATCTTGCCCCGGATACGAATTTTATCGGGTCGCCGAGCCCGTGCGACGCCAGTTTCGCGCATGCGCAGACGAGATCTCGGAAACGGGTGGAGCTATCGACTTGAAATTTGGTATGTGAATGCATCTTGCCCCGGATACGAATTTTATCGGGTCGCCGAGTCCGTGCGACGCCAGCTTCGCGCATGCGCAGACGAGATATCGGAAACGGGTGGAGCTATCGACTTGAAATTTGCTATGTGAATGTATCTTGCCCCGGGTACGAAGTTTATCTGGTCGCCGAGCCCGTGCGACGCCAGCTTCGCGCATGCACAGACCAAATCTCGGAAACGGGTGGAGCTACCGACTTGAAAATTCTGGCTGGGTTGAGCTATCGACTTGAAATTTGGTTTTTGAATAGCCCGGACAACGTCGGGCTCATCGGCTAGTCTCATATATATTTTGAAGACCTCTGTCTGTATGTATGTTTGTTTGTTTGTTTGTTTGTCTGTCATTAATACAAATCTACGATTCTCGACCGATCGGGACGAAACTTGGTACGTGAGTGTAGTTTGGCCAGGCGGTCGTCGTTGTCATATTAGCGAGCCCGTGCGGAGCCCGCTTCGCGCATGCGCAGACGAGATCTCGGAAACGGGTGGAGCTATCGACTTGAAATTTGCTATGTAAATGTATCTTGCCCCGGATGCGAATTTTATCGGGTCGCCGAGCCCGTGCGGCGCCCGCTTCGCGCATGCGCAGACGAGATCTCGGAAACGGGTGGATCTATCGACTTGAAATTTGCTATGTGAATGTATCTTGCCCCGGATACGAATTTTATCGGGTCGGCGAGCCCGTGCGACGCCAGCTTCGCGCATGCGCAGACCAGATCTCGGAAACGGGTGTATCTATCGACTTGAAATTTGGTTTTTGAATAGCCCGGACAACGTCGGGCTCATCGGCTAGTCTATTATATATTTTGGAAGATCTGTGTGTGTGTGTGTGTGTGTCTGTGTGTTCGCGATGAACTCGAAAACGGCCCAGCCGATTTCGATGAAACTTGGTATGTGGGGGTATTTTCTGTCGGGAAGTGGCATAGGCATATTAATTTTCAGATCCGATGTCAACTTTTCACGTGCCGAGGTCAACTCTGTTTTTACGCTGTGTTACGGGACTTTCATTTGAGTTCGGTGCTTACAAATCGATTCGAAACAGCGCGAATAATAAAATGCCAGTCATAATAATGACACTGTGAGAATCTTTCGTGTTTCCTCTTTCCAACGATATATAATGCGTATGTATCCGTTTTAGTTATCTGCCTCAATTATCAAGAAGAAGTGGTACTATCTTCCATCAGGATAAAAACAATGCGTAACTTCTATGACGTCGTTAGAGGTCATAACGTTAGATCACGTTAACGCTTAACCGGCCGATGCATTTGACTGTTTCATACGTCTTGGCGATATCTCGGGCACCGATGGTAATTTATCTTTACGTTGAAACTTGATAATTAATGAGCGTGTGTATATGAGGCGCGTTTATATACTTGAGTGGAAATCAAATCGGGTTAAACTGGCGGATTTTTACGGACGAAATTTGATGCATAGGGTATCTCGGTATCCACTATGCCGATTTCCCGGTATCCGCTGGGCCGATTTCCACCATTTTTGGGGTGTTGGTGTTTTGCCCCACCTGACCTTGACCTTCAAAATGGTCAATTCAAGTTCAAAGCCCGGACGAAGTCGGGTCACCTTCTAGTATATATATATATATATATATATATATATATATATATATATATATATATAATTTATTGACAAAGAGCAACTCCAACAAAATATGCATAAATAATAGTGAAGATACTAAACGAAAAAGATTAATAGAAAAAACGACAAATATATGCTAACCCATCTGGGATAACTATCCACCAGATGGGCTGAGCGCTCCTTGTCTGGAGAGGGCATATCCATGAATTGGCTGTATTACTGCCCACCCCAATTAGTCATTAAAATAACACTCTGATCTACATGGAAGCTGCGTGGACGTTGGTATATTATATAGAACGAGCAGGTGACCCGACTTCGTCCGGGCTTTGACCTCGAATTGACAATTTTGAAGGTCAAGGTCAGGTCGGGGTAACGATTTGACCCGTCCAAAACACTCTCCCGACAAAAGTAACCCTAGGTATAAAATTTCGTCGAAATCCGTTAATTTTTTTATTTAATTTGAGTTAATTCTGCCTTTTTAACCAAGAGAAATCATGATAGCCGTCCCGTGATGGTACCCGTCCCTAAAAGAGGTACGTTTGTGGGTACCCGTTTCAAGGTGAAGATCACATCGGGCGGAAAAACATACCCGATGAAAATATCCCCCGTTCCTTGGAACCCCTAAGTACGAAGACAGACATAATAATCACACAACACGCTCATGTCTGGATACCCGTTTCAAGGTGAAGATCACCTTGGGTGGAAAAACTTACCCGATGAAAATACCCCCCCCCCCCCCGTTCCTTGGAACCCCTAAGTACGAAGACAGAAATAAGAACACGCTCATGTCTGGATACAGACACACTCACGTCTGGCCCCAGACATAAGAATCACACTACACGCATACGCTCTTTATCAACGACACGAACGCTCTGTAACTATCAACGCGATTAACCCCACAGTGCCAAAGACGGTCATTTTGGTGACTGGGACTGGATAAGGGGTGCTCGGAGCTTCTCCAAAACGGCGTGTATACACTGCCCGTGGATTTTTAACCTTAGATTGGAATTTTGAGCTCAATCGGTCAAGCCGTTTTCCCGGCCATAGCTAACAGACAAACAAACAGAAGTCCCAAAATATATATTAGACTAGCAGGTTAGCCCGCCACCGGCGGCTTGTCCGAAACATGACATTTTTATATATTTTTTTTAAATTTTTAGCTCCACGCATTTCAATAAGTGAATTTGTACCCGGTAGCTCCACCAGTTTCCAAGACCTGGTCTGCGCATGAAAATTTGTAGCCGACGCAAGATACATCCACATGCCAAATTTCAAGTCGATAGCTCCACCCGTTTCCGAGATCTAGTCTGCGCATGCGCTGCACGGGCGTCGCACGGGCTCGGCGACCCGATAAAATTTGTACCCGGCGCAAGATACATTCACATAGCAAATTTCAAGTCGATAGCTCCACCCGTTTCCGAGATCTCGTCTGCGCATGCGCTGCACGGGCGTCGCACGGGCTCGCCAATACGACAACGACCACCGCCTGGTCAAACTACACACACGTACCAAGTTTCGTCCCGATCGGTCGAGAATCGTAGATTTGTATGAAGTACAACACACACACAAACATAAATATATAAGAGAGATATGTAAATTAGATAGATTGTATCAAAATATATAGGAGAGATATGTAAATGATCTACACACCATTACTGGTGTTTGTCAAAGTTTAGTGGGGTATATCAATACTCATTCACGATCATATCATTGAGGTCCGGAGGGTGTGGGCTATCTCTCGAATACAAGGAGTTCTCAAAATATATAGAAGAAGAGAAGAAGAAGACTAGAAGGTGACCCGACTTCGTCCGGGCTTTGACCTTGAATTGACCATTTTGAAGGTCAAGGTCATGTGGGGTCAAACACCAACACCCCAAAAATGGTGGAAATCAGCCCAGCGGATGCCGGGAAATCGGCCCAGCGAATACCGAGATACCCTATGCATCAAATTTCGTCCGTAAAAATCCGCCAGTTTAACCCGATTTGATTTCCACTCAAGTATATAAACGCGCCTCATATACACACGCTCATTAATTATCAAGTTTCAACGTAAAGATAAATTACCATCGGTGCCCGAGATATCGCCAAGACGTCTGAAACAGTCAAGTGCATCGGCCGGTTAAGCGTTAACGTGATCTAACTTTATGACCTCTAACGACGTCATAGAAGTTACGCATTGTTTTTATCCTGATGGAAGATAGTACCACTTCTTCTTGATAATTGAGGCAGATAACTAAAACGGATACATACGCATTATATATCGTTGGAAAGAGGAAACACGAAAGATTTTCACAGTGTCATTATTATGACTGGCATTTTATTATTCGCGCTGTTTCGAATCGATTTGTAAGCACCGAACTCAAATGAAAGTCCCGCAACACAGCGTAAAAACAGATTTGACCTCGGCACGTGAAAAGTTGACCTCGGATCTTAAAATCAATAGGCCTATGCCACCCCCCAGCCGAAAATACCCCCACATACCAAGTTTCATCGAAATCGGGTCGGCCGTTTTCGAGTTCATCGCGATCACACACACACACATACACACACACACACACACACACCGATCTTCCAAAATATATAATAGACTAGCAGGTTAGCCCGCCACCGGCGGCTTGTCCGAAACATGACATTTTTTTAATATTTTTTTTTTATTTTTAGCTCCACGCGTTTCAATAAGAAAAATTTGTACCCGGTAGCTCCACCCGTTTCCGAGATCTGGTCTGCGCATGCGCGAAGCTGGCGTCGCACGGACTCGGCGACCCGATAAAATTTGTACCCGGCGCAAGATACATTCACATAGCAAATTTCAAGTCGATAGCTCCACCTGTTTCCGAGATCTCGTCTGCGCATGCGCTGCACGGGCGTCGCACGGGCTCGGCGACCCGATAAAATTTGTACCCGGCGCAAGATACATTCACATAGCAAATTTCAAGTCGATAGCTCCACCCTTTTCCGATATCTCGTCTGCGCATGCGCTGCACGGGCGTCGCACGGGCTCGCCAATACGACAGCGACGACCACCTGGTCAAACTACACTCACGTACCAAGTTTCGTCCCGATCGGTCGAGGTGTTGGTATCTGATGCAAAAGACGAAATTGTGAGTGTTGGTCAATAGTCCCCGCCGTGAACCTCATCGTCGCAAAGAGCGGACAGTCAATTAACCCCGTTGTGAACCTCAATCACCAACGCGACGTAAACATGTGTTGCGTTCTAAAAATAGGAAAGCATTTTCTCTCTGCATAATTCTGCAGATGCTAATAACGTTGCTCCCCGTAGGTAGCAATATCGTTGTTGTTGATATTTACGGCTTGGGGGCTATTTTCTTATTTAGCAAGTTTGAGCTCAATCGGTTAGAGTCTATAAAGGACACACTCATATATATGACACTTCCCGTGGGTAGCAAGTTTGAGCTCAATCGGCATTCCCTGGAATTTCCCGTAGATTGGCAGATTCCAGTAGCTTTTTATAACGGTATATCTGGGGAGAAATCTGATGCTATATTCGTGATTATCTGGGATGATTTCGGTATATAACTATATACTGTAAAAACCAAGCGCGCCATCCGTGCTCCCAGGGTTGGTCAGAAACAAATGTTTTTTTAAATTTAATGTATGTTCCGTATATCTCTCTGCAGATGCAAATAGCGTTGAATGGCAAACAGACGCTCTTTATAGAGATGCGTCAAAAACAAACGCTCATTAAATAATCACTTGATTAACCCACGCCGTGCCTTTGCGGTGATTTGAGATTGGAGAACGGGTGCTCTGAGCTTTTCTAAACTGCGACCACGGTCGTGTGGATTCTATGAAGTACACACACACACATATACGAAGTCTCAAAATATATAGTATAGACTAGCAGGTTAGCCCGCCACTGGCGGCATTCGTCCCATGGCTTTGTTCGAAAAAGCAATTGCAACAGGTTCCGAGACACTTGTGCTGCATTTGCACCAAATTTCGGCAATAGTCAGAAACATGACAATTTTAATTTAATTTTTTGTTTTTCAATGAGTTAATTATTTTGTTTTTCAATGAGTTAATTGTGCTTTTTTAATTTTTTTTAATTGAATTTTGTTTTTTTCAATTTTACCCGATTTTTTTTGTTTTTTCAAGGAGTTAATTGTGCCTATTTAATTTTGTTTTTCAATTTTATCCGATTTTTTTTTGTTTTTCAATGGACCCGTCCATGACACTTCCCGTATTTAGCAAGTTTGAGCTCAATCGGTTCGAGTCTATAAAGGACACACACATATATATGACACTTCCCGTAGGTAGCAAGTTTGAGCTCAATCGGCATTCCCTGGAATTTCCCAGTCAATATTCAGCAAGTTTGAGCTCAATCGGTTCGAGTCTATAAAGGACACACTCATATATATGACACTTCCCGTAGGTAGCAAGCTTGAGCTCAATCGGCATTCCCTGGAATTTGCCAGTCACCAACGCGGCGTAATTTTGATACATATATAGAGACCAATTGTCCATCGGCTGACATGTGTAGTAAAGATGTCTTATAAGCCGACATTGCCGTGGGGATGCCCGTTCCTACACGCGTTTTCGATTCTATGAAGTACCCACATATATACACACACACATATATATATATATATTTGCCGACATTGCCGTGGGGATGCCCGTTCCTACACGCGTTTTCGATTCTATGAAGTACCCACATATATACACACATATTAATAGTAGATTGGCAGATTCCAGTAGCTTTATAACGGTATATCTGGGGAGAAATCTGATGCTATATTCGTGATTATCTGGGATGATTTCGGTATATTCTGTAAAAACAAAGCGCGCCATCCGTGCTCGCAGGGAATAAATTTCGAGCGATAACGTTTGCGTTCCCGTATAACTCTGCAGATGCTAATAACGTTGAATGGGAAACAGACGCTCTTTATAGAGATGCGTCAAAAACAAACGCTCATTAAATAATCACTTGATTAACCCACGCCGTGCCTTTGCGGTGATTTGAGATTGGAGAACGGGTGCTCTGAGCTTCACTAAACCGCGACCACGGTCGTGTCGGTGGGATTTGACACTTACATAGGAAGTTTGAGCTCAATATGTACACGCGTTTTGGATTCTATGAAGTACACATATACGAAGTCTCAAAATATATAGTATAGACTAGCAGGTTAGCCCGCCACTGGCGGCATTCGTCTCATGGCTTTGTTTCAGAAACATGACATTTTTTTAATTTAACCAAATTTCAAGTCGATAGCTCCACCCGTTTCCGAGATCTGGTCTGCGCATGCGCGAAGCTTGTGTCGCACGGGCTCGGCGACCCGATAAAATTCGTACCCGGGGCAAGATACATTCACATACCAAATTTCAAGTCGATAGCTCCACCGGTTTCCGAGATCTCGTCTGCGCATGCGCGAAGCTGGCGTCGCACGGACTCGGCCACCCGATAACATTTGTATCCGGGCAAGATACATTCACATAGCAAATTTCAAGTCGATAGCTCCACCCGTTTGCGAGATAACGCATTCTTTGTTTTTCAATGAGTTAATTCATGGTACCCGTCCTCCCCGTCCTAAACTTCAGAGCGGACAGTCAATTAATCCCGTCGTGAAATCCCTCTGCATATAATAATATTTCGAGCTCTTAGATCAATTCTGCCTTTTTAGTTGCATTTCGTCCGCATCCGTATTTCGGACGCATGGGGTCAGTCGTTTAGCCACGTCCATTGGAATCCGCATCGGACGCATGGGGTATCGTTTAGCCACGTCCATTGCAATAAAGAGCGTTGATTGTTAAAACCTCCGTATAAGGTATAGATAAAGAGCGTTATTGCCTTAACCCCCGCCGTGCCTTTGCGGTGATTTGGGAGTGGATAAAGGGTGCTCAGAGCTTCTCGAAAACACCACTACGGCGGTGTCGGTGGGATTTTACACTTACATACGAAATTTGATCTCAATCTGTACACGCGTTTTGGATTCTATGAAGTACACACACACACACACACATATACGAAGTCTCAAAATATATAGTACTAGCAGGTTAGCCCGCCACCGGCGGCTTGTCCGAAACATAACATTTTTTAATATATATTTTTTATTTTTTAGCTCCACGCGTTTCAATAAGAAAAAAATGTACCCGGTAGCTCCACCCGTTTCCGAGATCTGGTCTGCGCATGCGCGAAGCTGGCGTCGCACGGGCTCGGCGACCCGATACAAGTTGTATCCGGGGCAAGATACATTCACATAGCAAATTTCAAGTCGATAGCTCCAACCGTTTGCGAGATAACGCATTCTTTGTTTTTCAATGAGTTAATTCATGGTACCCGTCCTCCCCGTCCTAAACTTCAGAGCGGACAGTCAATTAATCCCGTCGTGAAATCCCTCTGCATAATATTTCGAGCTCTTAGATCAATTCTGCCTTTTTAGTTGCATTTCGTCCGCATCCGTATTTCGGACGCATGGGGTCAGTCGTTTAGCCACGTCCATTGGAATCCGCATCGGACGCATGGGGTATCGTTTAGCCACGTCCATTGCAATAAAGAGCGTTAATTGTTAAAACCTCCGTATAAGGTATATATAAAGAGCGTTATTGCCTTAACCCCCGCCGTGCCTTTGCGGTGATTTGGGAGTGGATAAAGGGTGCTCATAGCTTCTCTAAACGGCGACCACGGTCGTGTCCGTGGTATTTGACACTTACATAGGAAGTTTGAGCTCAATCTTTACACGCGTTTTGGATTCTATGAAGTACACATATACGGAGTTCTCAAAATATATAGTACTAGCAGGTTAGCCCGCCACTGGCGTGCTTGGTCAGAAACATGACATTTTTTAAATACATTTTTTAACGATTGATTCGTTAATTGAACTGAATGGTCAGAATACAGAATTGAAAACGTGAGGAGACAATCAATGAGTTAATTCTGCCTTTATATCAAGAGAAATTATGGTCTCACCATGGACCAATAACAATTCAAGTACAAAAGTTAATTAAATTGTAAATTGTTTTCGTCCCATGGCTTTGTTTCAGAAACATGACATTTTTGTAATTATTTGGTTTTTATTTATTTTTGTTTTTTATTTTTTAATATGAATTTAATGTTTTTAAAATTTAATTTTTTGTTTCTGGCGGAAAAATTTACCCGTAGAAATCCCCCCTTCGTAGGAACGACAGACAACGCATTCTTTGTTTCGTGAAATCTCTCTACGATAACATTGCATTGAATTTAAAACAAACGCTTCCCGTCGGGAAATCTGTCTGCATAATATTTCGAGTCTGCCGTACCCGTCGTAATGTCGTGAAATCTCGACTGCATAATATATAACATTGAATTGAATCTGTTGTTGGCATTCAGGGCTTCGGGCCGTTGTTGTTGGCATCACGGCTCCCCGAAAACTCTCACATTGCCGAAAACGTGTATTTAGTAAAATCGTTGTTGTTGATATTTACGACTTGGGGGCTATTTTCTCGCCAACAATGTCGTTGGCGTTCACGGTTTGGGGCAGTGTGTATAGCTGCGTGAGTTAGCAGGAATCGAGGGGTGTAAGTTTAGAGCTTGTTTATATGAATGTTTCGGAAATAGACTAAGATTTTCAGCCGTAACAAAAAATGTATACATCAGAAAATGTAAATTCCATCGGCTTTCATGTGTAGTAAAGATGTCTTATAAGCCGACATTGCCGTGGGGATGCCCGTTCCTACACGCGTTTTCGATTCTATGAAGTACCCACATATATACACACATACACACATATATCCGATCGGTCGAGGTGTTGGTATCTGATGCAAAAGACGAAATTGTGAGTGTTGGTCAATAGTCCCCGCCGTGAACCTCATCGTCGCAAAGAGCGGACAGTCAATTAACCCCGTTGTGAACCTCAATCACCAACACGACGTAAACATGTGTTACGTTCTAAAAATAGGAAAGCACTTAAGTTTGAGCTCAATCGGCATTCCCTGGAATTTCCCATAGATTGGCAGATTAATATAATTCCAGTAACTTCATAACGGTATATCTGGGGAGAAATCTGATGCTATATTCGTGATTATCTCGGATGATTTCGGTATATAACTATATACTGTAAAAACAAAGCGAGCCATCCGTGCTCGCAGGGTTGGTCAGAAACAAATGTTTTTTAAATTTAATGTGTGTTCCGTATATCTCTCTGCAGATGCAAATAACGTTGAATGGCAAACAGACGCTCTTTATAGCGATGCGTAAAAAACAAACGCTCATTAAATAATCACTTGATTAACCCCCGCCGTGCCTTTGCGGTGATTTGGGAGTGGATAAAGGGTGCTCGGGGCTTCTCGTAAACCAGACTACGGCGGTGTCGGTGTATTTTACACTTACATACGAAATTTTAGCTCGATCGGATCAGTCGTTTTGGATTCTATGAAGTACACACACACATATATACACACATATATACGAAGTCTCAAAATATATAGTATAGATAGACTAGCAGGTTAGCCCGCCACCGGCGGCTTGTCCGAAATATGACATTTTTTAATATATTTTTTAAATTTTTTAGCTCCACGCGTTTCAATAAGAAAAAAATGTACCCGGTAGCTCCACCCGTTTCCGAGATCTGGTCTGCGCATGCGCGAAGCTGGCGTCGCACGGGCTCGGCGACCCGATAAAATTTGTATCCGGGGCAAGATACATTCACATAGCAAATTTCAAGTCGATAGCTCCAACCGTTTGCGAGATAACGCATTCTTTGTTTTTCAATGAGTTAATTCATGGTACCCGTCCTCCCCGTCCTAAACTTCAGAGCGGACAGTCAATTAATCCCGTCGTGAAATCCCTCTGCATAATATTTCGAGCTCTTAGATCAATTCTGCCTTTTTAGTTGCATTTCGTCCGCATCCGTATTTCGGACGCATGGGGTCAGTCGTTTAGCCACGTCCATTGGAATCCGCATCGGACGCATGGGGTATCGTTTAGCCACGTCCATTGCAATAAAGAGCGTTGATTGTTAAAACCTCCGTATAAGGTATAGATAAAGAGCGTTATTGCCTTAACCCCCCGCCGTGCCTTTGCGGTGATTTGGGAGTGGATAAAGGGTGCTCAGAGCTTCTCGAAAACACCACTACGGCGGTGTCGGTGGGATTTTACACTTACATACGAAATTTGATCTCAATCTGTACACGCGTTTTGGATTCTATGAAGTACACACACACACACACACATATACGAAGTCTCAAAATATATAGTACTAGCAGGTTAGCCCGCCACCGGCGGCTTGTCCGAAACATAACATTTTTTAATATATATTTTTTATTTTTTAGCTCCACGCGTTTCAATAAGAAAAAAATGTACCCGGTAGCTCCACCCGTTTCCGAGATCTGGTCTGCGCATGCGCGAAGCTGGCGTCGCACGGGCTCGGCGACCCGATACAAGTTGTATCCGGGGCAAGATACATTCACATAGCAAATTTCAAGTCGATAGCTCCAACCGTTTGCGAGATAACGCATTCTTTGTTTTTCAATGAGTTAATTCATGGTACCCGTCCTCCCCGTCCTAAACTTCAGAGCGGACAGTCAATTAATCCCGTCGTGAAATCCCTCTGCATAATATTTCGAGCTCTTAGATCAATTCTGCCTTTTTAGTTGCATTTCGTCCGCATCCGTATTTCGGACGCATGTGGTCAGTCGTTTAGCCACGTCCATTGGAATCCGCATCGGACGCATGGGGTATCGTTTAGCCACGTCCATTGCAATAAAGAGCGTTAATTGTTAAAACCTCCGTATAAGGTATATATAAAGAGCGTTATTGCCTTAACCCCCGCCGTGCCTTTGCGGTGATTTGGGAGTGGATAAAGGGTGCTCATAGCTTCTCTAAACGGCGACCACGGTCGTGTCCGTGTTATTTGACACTTACATAGGAAGTTTGAGCTCAATCTTTACACGCGTTTTGGATTCTATGAAGTACACATATACGGAGTTCTCAAAATATATAGTACTAGCAGGTTAGCCCGCCACTGGCGTGCTTGGTCAGAAACATGACATTTTTTAAATACATTTTTTAACGATTGATTCGTTAATTGAACTGAATGGTCAGAATACAGAATTGAAAACGTGAGGAGACAATCAATGAGTTAATTCTGCCTTTATATCAAGAGAAATTATGGTCTCACCATGGACCAATAACAATTCAAGTACAAAAGTTAATTAAATTGTAAATTGTTTTCGTCCCATGGCTTTGTTTCAGAAACATGACATTTTTGTAATTATTTGGTTTTTATTTATTTTTGTTTTTTATTTTTTAATATGAATTTAATGTTTTTAAAATTTAATTTTTTGTTTCTGGCGGAAAAATTTACCCGTAGAAATCCCCCCTTCGTAGGAACGACAGACAACGCATTCTTTGTTTCGTGAAATCTCTCTACGATAACATTGCATTGAATTTAAAACAAACGCTTCCCGTCGGGAAATCTGTCTGCATAATATTTCGAGTCTGCCGTACCCGTCGTAATGTCGTGAAATCTCGACTGCATAATATATAACATTGCATTGAATCTGTTGTTGGCATTCAGGGCTTCGGGCCGTTGTTGTTGGCATCACGGCTCCCCGAAAACTCTCACATTGCCGAAAACGTGTATTTAGTAATATCGTTGTTGTTGATATTTACGACTTGGGGGCTATTTTCTCGCCAACAATGTCGTTGGCGTTCACGGTTTGGGGCAGTGTGTATAGCTGCGTGAGTTAGCAGGAATCGAGGGGTGTAAGTTTAGAGCTTGTTTATATGAATGTTTCGGAAATAGACTAAGATTTTCAGCCGTAACAAAAAATGTATACATCAGAAAATGTAAATTCCATCGGCTTTCATGTGTAGTAAAGATGTCTTATAAGCCGACATTGCCGTGGGGATGCCCGTTCCTACACGCGTTTTCGATTCTATGAAGTACCCACATATATACACACATACACACATATATCCGATCGGTCGAGGTGTTGGTATCTGATGCAAAAGACGAAATTGTGAGTGTTGGTCAATAGTCCCCGCCGTGAACCTCATCGTCGCAAAGAGCGGACAGTCAATTAACCCCGTTGTGAACCTCAATCACCAACACGACGTAAACATGTGTTACGTTCTAAAAATAGGAAAGCACTTAAGTTTGAGCTCAATCGGCATTCCCTGGAATTTCCCGTAGATTGGCAGATTAATATAATTCCAGTAACTTCATAACGGTATATCTGGGGAGAAATCTGATGCTATATTCGTGATTATCTCGGATGATTTCGGTATATAACTATATACTGTAAAAACAAAGCGAGCCATCCGTGCTCGCAGGGTTGGTCAGAAACAAATGTTTTTTAAATTTAATGTGTGTTCCGTATATCTCTCTGCAGATGCAAATAACGTTGAATGGCAAACAGACGCTCTTTATAGCGATGCGTAAAAAACAAACGCTCATTAAATAATCACTTGATTAACCCCCGCCGTGCCTTTGCGGTGATTTGGGAGTGGATAAAGGGTGCTCGGGGCTTCTCGTAAACCAGACTACGGCGGTGTCGGTGTATTTTACACTTACATACGAAATTTTAGCTCGATCGGATCAGTCGTTTTGGATTCTATGAAGTACACACACACATATATACACACATATATACGAAGTCTCAAAATATATAGTATAGATAGACTAGCAGGTTAGCCCGCCACCGGCGGCTTGTCCGAAATATGACATTTTTTAATATATTTTTTAAATTTTTTAGCTCCACGCGTTTCAATAAGAAAAAAATGTACCCGGTAGCTCCACCCGTTTCCGAGATCTGGTCTGCGCATGCGCGAAGCTGGCGTCGCACGGGCTCGGCGACCCGATAAAATTTGTATCCGGGGCAAGATACATTCACATAGCAAATTTCAAGTCGATAGCTCCAACCGTTTGCGAGATAACGCATTCTTTGTTTTTCAATGAGTTAATTCATGGTACCCGTCCTCCCCGTCCTAAACTTCAGAGCGGACAGTCAATTAATCCCGTCGTGAAATCCCTCTGCATAATATTTCGAGCTCTTAGATCAATTCTGCCTTTTTAGTTGCATTTCGTCCGCATCCGTATTTCGGACGCATGGGGTCAGTCGTTTAGCCACGTCCATTGGAATCCGCATCGGACGCATGGGGTATCGTTTAGCCACGTCCATTGCAATAAAGAGCGTTAATTGTTAAAACCTCCGTATAAGGTATATATAAAGAGCGTTATTGCCTTAACCCCCGCCGTGCCTTTGCGGTGATTTGGGAGTGGATAAAGGGTGCTCAGAGCTTCTCGAAAACACCACTACGGCGGTGTCGGTGGGATTTGACACTTACATAGGAAGTTTGAGCTCAATCTTTACACGCGTTTTGGATTCTATGAAGTACACATATACGGAGTTCTCAAAATATATAGTACTAGCAGGGTAGCCCGCCACCGGCGGCTTGTCCGAAACATGACATTTTTTGTTTTTCAATGAGTTAATTGTGACATTTGTTTATATATTTTTTTAATTTTTAGCTCCACGCGTTTCAATAAGAAAAAATTGTACCCGGTAGCTCCACCCGTTTCCGAGATCTGGTCTGCGCATGCGCGAAGCTGGCGTCGCACGGGCTCGGCGACCCGATCAAATTTGTACCCGGCCCAAGATACATTCACATAGCAAATTTCAAGTCGATAGCTCCACCCGTTTCCGAGATCTCGTCTGCGCATGCGCTGCACGGGCGTCGCATGGGCTCGGCGACCCGATAAAATTTGTACCCGGTGCAAGATACATTCACATAGCAAATTTCAGGTCGATAGCTCCACCCGTTTCCGAGATCTGCCTTTCTGCATAATATTTCGAGCGATAACATTGCATTGAAATGTCAGACTCCCATCGTGAACCTCAACACGAAGTATCGAGCGATAACATTGCATTGAAATGACTCCCATCGTGAACCTCAAGACGACGTAAAACACGTGTTGCGTTCTAGGAAATGCACTCAATGCAGATGCTAATAACGTTGACTTCGTATATATATATATATAATGACGTTATTAACCCCGGCCGTGCCGTTTGAGCTGATTTTTATGACTGGGAGTGGAGTACGGGTGCTCGGAGCTTCTGGAAAACGCGTGGACGACATCGTACGTGGTATTTTACCTTTAGATAGGAAGTTTGAGCTCAATCTGTCCAGCCGTTCCCGTCCTAATGTACTATTTCGAGCGATAACAATTGTCAGACTCCCATCGTGAACCTCAACACGAAGTAAACACGTGTTTCGAGCGATAACATTGCATTGAAGTCAGACTCCCATCGTGGACCCCCAAGACGACGTAAACACGTGTTTGTTCCGGTATAACTTTGGAGACTCTGACTTCATATATATATATAATGACGTTATTAACCCCGGCCGTGCCGTTTGAGCTGATTTCGATGACTGGGAGTGGATAAAGGGTGCTCAGAGCTTCTCGAAAACACGATTACGTCGGTGTCGGTGGGATTTTACACTTACATACGAAATTTGATCTCAATCTGTACACGCGTTTTGGATTCTATGAAGTACACACACACACATATACACACATATATACGAAGTCTCAAAATATATAGTATAGACTAGCAGGTTAGCCCGCCACCGGCGGCTTGTCCGAAACATGACATTTTTTTATATTTGTTTTTAATTTTTAGCTCCACGCGTTTCAATAAGAAAAAAATGTACCCGGTAGCTCCACCTGTTTCCGAGTTCTGGTCTGCGCATGCGCAAAGCTGGCGTCGCACGGGCTCGGCGACCCGATAAAATTTGTACCCGGCGCAAGATACATTCACATAGCAAATTTCAAGTCGATAGCTCCACCCGTTTCCGAGATCTCGTATGCGCATGCGCTGCACGGGCGTCGCACGGGCTCGGCGACCCGATAAAATTTGTACCCGGCGCAAGATACATTCACATAGCAAATTTCAAGTCGATAGCTCCACCCGTTTCCGAGATCTCGTCTGCGCATGCGCTGCACGGCGTCGCACGGGCTCGCCAATACGACAACGACCACCGCCTGGTCAAACTACACACACGTACCAAGTTTCGTCCCGATCGGTCGAGAATCGTAGATTTGTATGAAGTACAACACACACACAAACATAAATATATAAGAGAGATATGTAAATTAGATAGATTGTATCAAAATATATAGGAGAGATATGTAAATGATCTACACACCATTACCGGTGTTTGTCAAAGTTTAGTGGGGTATATCAATACTCATTCACGATCATATCATTGAGGTCCGGAGGGTGTGGGCTATCTCTCGAATACACGGAGTTCTCAAAATATATAGTATAGACTAGCAGGTTAGCCCGCCACCGGCGGCTTGTCCGAAACATGACATTTTTTTAATATTTTTTTTTAATTTTTAGCTCCACGCGTTTCAATAAGAAAAATTTGTACCCGGTAGCTCCACCCGTTTCCGAGATCTGGTCTGCGCACGGACTCGGCGACCCGATAAAATTTGTACCCGGCGCAAGATACATTCACATAGCAAATTTCAAGTCGATAGCTCCACCCGTTTCCGAGATCTCGTCTGCGCATGCGCTGCACGGGCGTCGCATGGACTCGGCGACCCGATAAAATTTGTACCCGGTGCAAGATACATTCACATAGCAAATTTCAGGTCGATAGCTCCACCCGTTTCCGAGATCTGCCTTTCTGCATAATATTTCGAGCGATAACATTGCATTGAAATGTCAGACTCCCATCGTGAACCTCAACACGAAGTAAACACGTGTTTCGAGCGATAACATTGCATTGAAATGACTCCCATCGTGAACCTCAAGACGACGTAAAACACGTGTTGCGTTCTAGGAAATGCACTCAATGCAGATGCTAATAACGTTGACTTCGTATATATATATATAATGACGTTATTAACCCCGGCCGTGCCGTTTGAGCTGATTTTTATGACTGGGAGTGGAGTACGGGTGCTCGGAGCTTCTGGAAAACGCGTGGACGACATCGTACGTACTATTTTACCTTTAGATAGGAAGTTTGAGCTCAATCTGTCCAGCCATTCCCGTCCTAATGTACTATTTCGAGCGATAACAATTGTCAGACTCCCATCGTGAACCTCAACACGAAGTAAACACGTGTTTCGAGCGATAACATTGCATTGAAGTCAGACTCCCATCGTGGACCCCCAAGGCGACGTAAACACGTGTTTGTTCCGGTATAACTTTGGAGACTCTGACTTCATCTATACTATATATTTTGAGACTTCGTATATATGTGTGTATGTGTGTGTGTGTGTGTGTACTTCATAGAATCCAAAACGCGTGTACAGATTGAGATCAAATTTCGTATGTAAGTGTAAAATCCCACCGACACCGCCGTAGATGTGTTTTCGAGAAGATCTGAGCACCCTTTATCCACTCCCAGTCATCGAAATCAGCTCAAACGGCACGGCCGGGGTTAATAACGTCATTATATATATATATGAAGTCAGAGTCTCCAAAGTTATACCGGAACAAACACGTGTTTACGTCGTCTTGGGGGTCCACGATGGGAGTCTGACTTCAATGCAATGTTATCGCTCGAAACACGTGTTTACTTCGTGTTGAGGTTCACGATGGGAGTCTGACAATTGTTATCGCTCGAAATAGTACATTAGGACGGGAACGGCTGGACAGATTGAGCTCAAACTTCCTATCTAAAGGTAAAACTCCACGTACGATGTCGTCCACGCGTTTTCCAGAAGCTCCGAGCACCCGTACTCCACTCCCAGTCATAAAAATCAGCTCAAACGGCACGGCCGGGGTTAATAACGTCATTATATATATATATACGAAGTCAACGTTATTAGCATCTGCATTGAGTGCATTTCCTAGAACGCAACACGTGTTTTACGTCGTCTTGAGGTTCACGATGGGAGTCATTTCAATGCAATGTTATCGCTCGAAACACGTGTTTACTTCGTGTTGAGGTTCACGATGGGAGTCTGACATTTCAATGCAATGTTATCGCTCGAAATATTATGCAGAAAGGCAGATCTCGGAAACGGGTGGAGCTATCGACCTGAAATTTGCTATGTGAATGTATCTTGCACCGGGTACAAATTTTATCGGGTCGCCGAGTCCATGCGACGCCCGTGCAGCGCATGCGCAGACGAGATCTCGGAAACGGGTGGAGCTATCGACTTGAAATTTGCTATGTGAATGTATCTTGCGCCGGGTACAAATTTTATGGGGTCGCCGAGTCCGTGCGACGCCAGCTTCGCGCATGCGCAGACCAGATCTCGGAAACGGGTGGAGCTACCGGGTACAAATTTTTCTTATTGAAACGCGTGGAGCTAAAAATTAAAAAAAAATATTAAAAAAATGTCATGTTTCGGACAAGCCGCCGGTGGCGGGCTAACCTGCTAGTATATATATATAATGACGTTATTAACCCCGGCCGTGCCGTTTGAGCTGATTTCGATGACTGGGAGTGGATAAAGGGTGCTCAGAGCTTCTCGAAAACACATCTACGGCGGTGTCGGTGGTATTTTACACTTACATACGAAATTTGATCTCAATCTGTACACGCGTTTTGGATTCTATGAAGTACACACATACACATATACGAAGTCTCAAAATATATAGTATAGACTAGCAGGTTAGCCCGCCACCGGCGGCTTGTCCGAAACATGACATTTTTATATATATTTTTTTAATTTTTAGCTCCACGCGTTTCAATAAGAAAAATTTGTACCCGGTAGCTCCACCAGTTTCCGAGATTTGGTCTGCGCATGAAAATTTGTACCCGGCGCAAGATACATTCACATGCCAAATTTCAAGTCGATAGCTCCACCGTTTCCGAGATCTCGTCTGCGCATGCGCTGCACGGGCGTCGCACGGGCTCGGCGACCCGATAAAATTTGTACCCGGCGCAAGATACATTCACATAGCAAATTTCAAGTCGATAGCTCCACCCGTTTCCGAGATCTCGTCTGCGCATGCGCTGCACGGGCGTCGCACGGGCTCGGCGACCCGATCAAATTTGTACCCGGCGCAAGATACATTCACATAGCAAATTTCAAGTCGATAGCTCCACCCGTTTCCGAGATCTCGTCTGCGCGTGCGCTGCACGGGCGTCGCACGGGCTCGCCAATACGACAACGACCACCGCCTGGTCAAACTACACACACGTACCAAGTTTCGTCTCGATCGGTAGAGAATCGTAGATTTGTATGAAGTACAACACACACACAAACATAAATATATAAGAGAGATATGTAAATTAGATAGATTGTATCAAAATATATAGGAGAGATATGTAAATGATCTACACACCATTACTGGTGTTTGTCAAAGTTTAGTGGGGTATATCAATACTCATTCACGATCATATCATTGAGGTCCGGAGGGTGTGGGCTATCTCTCGAATACAAGGAGTTCTCAAAATATATAGAAGAGATAGACTAGCAGGTTAGCCCGCCACTGGCGGCATTCGTCCCATGGCTTTGGTCGATCCATTAATTTTAGTTTTTCAATGTAACCCCGTACAGGACCGGGCTACTCAAAAACCAAATTTCAAGTCGATAGCTCCACCCGTTTCCGAGATCTGGTCTGCGCATGCGTGTATCTGGCGTCGCACGGGCTCGGCACCCGATAAAATTTGTACCCGGCGCAAGATACATTCACATACCAAATTTCAAGTCGATAGCTCCACCCGTTTCCGATATATCGTCTGCGCATGCGCTGCACGGGCGTCGCACGGGCTCGCCAATACGACAGCGACGACCACCTGGTCAAACTACACTCACGTACCAAGTTTCGTCCCGATCGGTCGAGGTGTTGGTATCTGATGCAAAAGACGAAATTGTGAGTGTTGGTCAATAGTCCCCGCCGTGAACCTCATCGTCGCAAAGAGCGGACAGTCAATTAACCCCGTTGTGAACCTCAATCACCAACGCGACGTAAACATTTGTTGCGTTCTAAAAATAGGAAAGCATTTTCTCTCTGCATAATTCTGCAGATGCTAATAACGTTGCTCCCCGTAGGTAGCAATATCGTTGTTGTTGATATTTACGGCTTGGGGGCTATTTTCTTATTTAGCAAGTTTGAGCTCAATCGGTTCGAGTCTATAAAGGACACACTCATATATATGACACTTCCCGTGGGTAGCAAGTTTGAGCTCAATCGGCATTCCCTGTAATTTCCCGTAGATTGGCAGATTCCAGTAGCTTTTTATAACGGTATATCTGGGGAGAAATCTGATGCTATATTCGTGATTATCTGGGATGATTTCGGTATATAATTATATACTGTAAAAACAAAGCGCGCCATCCGTGCTCGCAGGGTTGGTCAGAAACAAATGTTTTTTAAATTTAATGTATGTTCCGTATATCTCTCTGCAGATGCAAATAGCGTTGAATGGCAAACAGACGCTCTTTATAGAGATGCGTCAAAAACAACCGCTCAATAAATAATCACTTGATTAACCCACGCCGTGCCTTTGCGGTGATTTGAGATTGGAGAACGGGTGCTCTGAGCTTTTCTAAACTGCGACCACGGTCGTGTCGGTGGGATTTGACACTTACATAGGAAGTTTGAGCTCAATCTGTACACGCGTTTTGGATTCTATGAAGTACACATATACGGAGTTCTTAAAATATATAGTATAGATAGACTAGCCGATGAGCCCGACGTTGTCCGGGCTATTCAAAAACCAAATTTCAAGTCGATAGCTCCACCCGTTTCAGAGATCTGGTCTGCGCATGCGCGAAGCTTGCGTCGCACGGGCTCGGCGACCCGATAAAATTCGTAATCGGGGCAAGATACATTCACATACCAAATTTCAAGTCGATAGCTCCACCCGTTTCCGAGATCTCGTCTGCGCATGCGCTGCACGGGCGTCGTACGGGCTCGGTGACCCGATAAAATTCGTATCCGGGGCAAGATACATTCACATAGCAAATTTCAAGTCGATAGCTCCACCCGTTTCCGAGATCTCGTCTGCGCATGCGCGAAGCGGGCGCCGCACGGGCTCGCCAATACGACAACGTCCACCGCCTGGTCAAACTACACACACGCACCAAGTTTCGTCCCGATCGGTCGAGAATCGTAGATTTGTATTAATGACAAACATACAGACAAACAGACAGACAGACAGACAGACAGACAGAGGTCTTCAAAATATATATGAGATAGATAGATAGATGACTGTGGTCAATTATAAAATATACAATTTTATGTATAGGATCATTTGGAAATGAATTCGAATCAAGGGAGTGTACGGATGAGTGACCATGCGAGTTTAACCTATATATTTATATATAATGATCGATTGGTCATATCACGCAATACTCTTTATGTATTAGTTTTATTTACAATCATTAATTAGAAGAGCCACGGTCATAAAATTAGGTGAATAACTCGCGAGGTTCCATTGTATGAGATCCAGTCAGAAAGTCATACTTTAGCTGGAGCAATGGACGACGGGAAATGTTATTGGTGTAGTTGAATACTATGGCACAAGAGCCATATACATTTATATAATACATGTATATATACATAATAGATGGGGATATTATTATGGGCAATATGGATTTGTACAAGTTACTTCAGTGGGATAGGAACTAATACATTCACTAATGAACCTTCTCCTGAATATCTTCCGAAAGGGCTCTTCACGAAGCTTTTGTTTAAGTCATTCCATATGGCAGGAAATTTAAAAGTTGGAAAGGAGTCGAGCGATTTGATTCGTGATTTGGCGATTTTGAACAAACCCTTTTGACGCGTGTTCCCTTGATTAATTGCAACGTAAAATTTAAACGATGCAGGTAGTCTATCATTTCTCCAGTCTAACATACAAAGGGATGTTCCAAGTTTGTAAATGTAATTTAATTTTAATATGTTATTTGTACTGAAGAGGGGTCAGTGTGTGAATTATATTTTTTATTGTTGAGAATTCTTATTGACTTTTTTTGAAGTAGGAATAGTTTGTGGGCGTGCCTACCATGACCCCAAATTTCTATGCCGTATAAGAGAGAAACACCTGGTCAAACATCTACAAATGTATATATGTCTGTGAAACTAAGACATAATGCCACATTTTTAGGTATAGGATCTGAGATTCACGTGGGTGGATTATGATAATATACATCATAATAATATAATAATATATCTTATGTATTATTATCCTGCCGGTATATATATACGGGGTACATATATACGTTATTATTTCCAAAATTTAATATATATATATCGTTATTCCCTCCAGCTAGGAGAATATATGATTTAAACAATACATTTTACAATCAAATTATAACATAATAATAAAGAAAGGCAAGTAAATAATAATAATAGCCGACATCAGCATTTATCAAACAGCTGAGTATAAATCATTCACTATTATCCTCGATATGAAAATGTTCGGACCAATTGTCTCAACATGACTATTGTCTACAGTACGATTGTGTGATTTGAATCGCAAATGATGTTCAACTCTATGGAAATATATTCTTTTTGTTACAGCAATTAGATATGTATATATAGTCCGGTCTTGTCGGTTTACAGTTAGTAGTGGACACCCCGCCAATCGTGCAACCACTGGCCACGTGGCCCACGTCACTGCTATAGCTTACCAGTTGGTTATTAATTACTACCATTTCTGAAACACCCCTCCGTGTTCGCAAGAATTTATTCAGTTAAATGTGTTTATAATAATATATACATGAAATAGATCCCATCCACATTTCGGACCAAATGCGGATCAAAACGTAGGTCTTAACTAAGATTATCTTAAGACACCTCACACCGGTCTTAAAGTTAAGACCAAAGTTAAGACCATATTAAGTGAAGACCTTGTTCGTGATACGCACTTATGACTGAAGTTTGAACTTATAACTATCTTAAGTCCCAACTATGTCATAAGTTGCCTTCATGAAACTGGGCCCTGGACGAGTCTGGTGGGGTCCCAAAGCAACGAAAGGGGTCTGGGTATTTTTATGCTGCTAATTTTTGTGCAGTAAATGGGGTAGTTGTGGAAATACAAGATTTTAGTTTGAACAAAATACCGAAATAGCGCATTTGTTGCCACCGAATGGTAAATCGGATGATGTGTTTTTAAAGGAACACTTAACCAATTGAAGTTCAAATAGGCTTCACCCATCGCCGACAGGATTTAAAAATTACAGTTAACACAGTCGCATATTCAAAATAATTAGGTGTTTGCAACCTATTGGGAGAGAATTGATATTAATCGAATATCGTTCAGGGCATGGAATTTGAAAACACTGATAGACACAACCTGTGTTGTTTTGTTGAGCTATTATCTTTTCATACCATTCAGACTCATTGTCAGTTCAGGCGAGAAAAAAAAACATTAACCCTCAACTTCAACTTTGACGGGAGGTGCAATTTTCTGAAAATCACACAATTTTGTATAAATGGATGGGCCTTTAATAACTAAAATAGCACGATCGAGGTAATAGAAGTTACCTAATTGAAAAATATTCATCTCTTTGCCACAACAATTATATTATGTACACGTTTTCTGTCTGATCATTTCCCAATCATGAGTAACGTGGATTAGCTGTATATTGAACTGACAACGGGTATAATGGGTCGATTGAAATGAAATCTAGTTTGATTTAAAGGCACGGGCGGTGTTCGTTGCAGAAATATTCACATTTGTTCAAATCGCCATCAACAGAAGGAATATTAGAATATATAGAATTTTGTTCATATGCCAAACATAATCAGCGCGTAAATAGTATATTGACGTCAAGACGTACGATGGTGTACGTAAACAAGAGCCTGCTCGTGTTACATACGTTTTGCTTCTGTTTACATAACGCAGCTGAATTCTATTGGTTAATCACACACAAATGATATAAACGCTCTTTATTATTTCCATATCAGGAAAAAAGTAACAAATAACGCTCTTTGTGTTTACCATATCCTGATCTAAACAAAAGCCATGTTCTGTAACGTGTTTTGCTTTTGTTTACATAACAAAGGAAAAACAATTGACAATAACATACTGTTTATGCCATATGTTCTGATTGGTAAAAGAACAAGGTTTGTCTATGTTTTACTATTCTTTATGTTTGTGGCGGTTTTTGACGGAGGTGAATATTTTAACAGCATACCCACCACCAACGCCGACCGTATCTTTAAATGCGATTGTTGATGGCGCCACTAATTTGATCTTCGCCTTCCACAGCGCAACGATACATCCGGTATTCCCGAGTAACAATAATTTGCAATGTACGCGATATTTATGATTGGTATCAGAACTAAATATGTCTATTATATAATATTCTTTCTGTTTATGGCGGTTTTAGCAGATGTGAATGTAGCCCTTATCTTTAATTTACCAACTCCAATGAATAAATGTCCATACTTCTGTGCCAGGGAACTTATGTTGTTGTCTGTGTCAGTTGAAACAGGGTTAACATTTTGAGCAAATGTTTCTAGTCAGAGCTGAGTCAATAGGATTGAACCACACTTTCCGGCTACTGCGTGAAAACTAAGAATTCTCTGTCACAAAATTTCAGTTTAGCCATAAATTGTGCAAGCGTACTCATGGGTTGTGTTGATCCATACGGGAATATCTTAGGGTCTGATTTCTTAAGGGTTAGTTGTGGAGACAGGTTCTTACAGTCACGTTCATCGATCACATTTATACCAGCACCCGAGTGAGCTATTAGATTGGTCAAAGTTCCATTTATTTTAACAATAACATCGGTTGTTTTGTGGTGTTCATGGCGAAAACTTATTCTGCATCATCACTTTGTTCGGATTGCTGATCATCGATATTAACATTTCCCATTTTTGTTCTCAGCGTCCTGCCATTCTGTTTGTGATTATGATCACAGTGTCAGTTGATTTTTACAACGGTATCGGTCGGTCATGTGGTCGGTCATTTTACATGCAGATTTTCTGAAAATGATTGAAACTCGAACATGCCGTACACTGTTTACCGTATGTAGGGCAAGCTGTTCTACCACTTGAGCGTGGCTAATTGTTACCGCATAAACCACATCGTTGATGTTGCTGATACTTCGATGGAGGTTGGTATGTATTTTTGGGATTTTGTTTGATTTGTTTCTGATTTTGTGACACATAGTTGACATCTTGTCTTTGGTATATATAATGATAACTATCTCGGTTTTCGCTTTGTCGAACTGTTTAATGTCATATACCTTTGTCAATGACACGAAGTGCTTTCACGGATAATCTGTGTTTTTTTTATCTCGCGACCATTCTTCCCATCGTATACCAACAACACCTGCATCAGAATTCGGATTATACCCTGGACAATCTGTTATCTGTTTGCCATTTCGATATATTTTAATCTCTGTCGCCAGTGTGATGTATTGGGGATAACTTCGAGATGAATTACAATCGAACACGTTTAAAGACATAGTATGTATTTGTTCCGGTGCGTGAAACTGATAAGTTAGTATTTAGGCGCTATGCCAACTGGAGGAATGTAGTATTCTACTAACATCACCGAAAATCTCAAGCAAATCGACGGTACCACTCAATAGAAAACATTGTCTGAACTATGCTAAATTGTAAATATTTACTACTCGAATCGAGACGTTTCTATCAGTGATAAACTAACGAAAACGATTCCGCCATCGGCAGTCACTGCATTCAATTAATATATAGGAATGACTGTGTGTGTTGTAAATTTTGATATAATATTTGTAAAAATAACTACTTTGAACAAGAGTATTCTCCATTTATATTTGATCATCCTACTGGAGTGTTTCACATCACTTTAAGATTTCGTAAGATACGGGCGCAGACATATTGGTTGATAAAAAAAAGTTAGACACGCCGGCGTCCTGGTATTTACCGGCGAAATAACGCGTAGCAATAAAAGCATATGCCTATTGCTTGAAACTGACTGTACGCATCATATTATGCTATAATGCTGTATCAACACCAGAAAACAACAGAAAACCATATCTAAAACTAACAATAACTTCTCAGCACGAGCTATCGTCTGTGGAATCGAGTCTGTGTTGCTTATGGTGTTGCTTGTGGTGGTGGTTTCTTCTCGAATGACGGTAAATTCCACCGTTTCTGAGAATTTAGATCAATTTCTGAGAATTTAGACCAATTTCACGGGTGATTTCCCCGTAATATTTACGGGAATTTTCTATGAGTGTTGTCGAGTGTTATTTATACTACCACTTTGAGAAAATAATTTCTAATTTTATAGGGTCCTTGGGACTTTTTAATTTTCAGATATTTTAGTGCATATGAGAGTGGGCCTGATCACGCGCTGTATATAATTTCTATTTCAGAGTATTGCACTTTACGATTCACCAAAAATAGCGGTATGTATATAGACGGATGTTTGCATCTTTGGATTCTTGTCACGTTTTATTTCAGACTTGACATTTCAACACTAGTCGTCTGTGACAACAACTATTACGGTAGCGACTGTGGTGTGTTCTGTGACCAAATAAACTCTAAAGCTGGTCACTATATGTGTAACACTACAACAGGCACCAAGGAGTGCTCCTCAGGTAAACGAAGTATTCGTGCAGCGACTCGTGTTAAATGGGTTAAATCGAGATTGATCTTCACATTTCCCGCTAAAATTCAAATGAAAATACCATCAGTCAGATGCTCGTAACCCGTTTATATATAACCATGGGTATATGCGAGAAATACACAAGGACACCACACTCCACAGATTGGATCGATAATCATTGTCCTGTGTATTTTGATGTTGTGTTTTTTGACGATCGGTCGTCCGTAACATTGTGACAACACAATTATCTCCTTATAGGGTTACACGACGTTACCGTGTGATCTCGACGGAAGCATTTTTTATTTGGTGCACGGTCCATTTAAAAAAGCCGCCGGTGCTGTGTATTGTCGAATATTAAAGGAACTATGCCGAAGGCAAAAGCAAAAACTCGAGGGGTACCTCGGGTTGAGTCTGGGGTTATTGGCACCCCACGCAAAGGACGCGGTATCGCATTCTCGGAAGATGAGAAAGCATCAATATTGGACTTTGTTGGCAGTGATATTGCTACTTTGGAGAAGAAGACGCCAGACAACAGGAACCAGGGGGCCAAAAACCAGGCATGGGCTCTGATAGTTTAAAAAATGCACGAAAGACACCCGGATAAACCTAAACGGAAAGCTGTCGCGTATAGAGATTTCTGGCGAAGAATCAAAGGCAAAGCGAAGCAGATAGTTCGCTCAAAGAAATTGGACGTGTGTACAATCTATACAACCAATGACGCCTGGCATCTCAGCATGTTAAAAAAATCCATCTTTAATTATGTTGATTTCCTCTCCACTTGGCTTCTTAATAAACTGCCCCTTGTTCATGCCGCCGTAACCACAGAAGTTGTGACATGCCATGCAAATCTCCGGCAACTGTTTGGAAACAGACAGTTGCATAAAATCGCAGTGCAGCGCACAGTTTTAAGACAGCAGGGACGGCATGATTTCTTTCCGTTGCACTCTCTATGTCAGGGACTATACGTCCAAGTAACTGGAGCGTTACTTCCTTCGACAATCGATATCTCTGCAAGAACTCTTCTTCATCGAAATGTTCCAATGGATAAGTTCGGTCTCTAAATACCCTTAAACCCACATGACGTGCTCTTTTCTCGCACTCCTGCTGTGCAAATTCTAGTATATTTCAGATATTGTTCAAACATAAAAACTGACCACACACGACAAGACATAAAAACCGCTAAGGCCATTATCAATTTAACAACACAAGCCGGGCATATATATAATTACCACTCAAGCAATAACACTGTACCAGGCTATATACGGTCAACCACAGGCACAAAACCATAGCTAAATACACAGCCAAAAGAACGCTGTTTTTTTTTGTAGGGTTATATTTTGTATATACCCATGGTTATATATAAACGGGCTACGAGTATCTGACTGCATGCCTTTAATGAAACCACATTAGCCTACTCGTACGTGACCAAATTTATAGGAATGCAAGAAGTTTGAGCAGATAATTATATTTTCCAAGTTTGACGGAAGAATGAATTATTATATGTTACCACCGTCCAATGCCACCAATGATGATGCCATCGTTGTAGAAAATACTAGAGGAGCTCGTACATAAGTTATCTTTTTATGATTTCAAGGCGTCTTTCTGTGACATATGCTGTTCACAGAAAGGTCGTTCAGGTATTCATCGACCTATTTTGATACCGGTATAAATTCAAAAGCGAAAATTATTATGTTTAATTTGGAGCTCAAACCGCAACGTGGCTTTAAATCATAACATAATGAAATTTAATATTCCAATAGACCAAAGCCAACTGCAATGGAAGTCAGTTATATTTCACGGAATACTCAACGCACAAATCCAAACGGGCTCTGATAGCGACTGTGCCAGAAAGGTCCCGGCGTTCTATACGTGAAACAAAAATAGTGACCTTGTGTTTTATTGTCACATTCTTTGCGATTTATTACACATACAAATGACAGCACTCACAATATTTTTGAATATAATACCACATAACGCGCACGAGGGCTGGCTTGGCTTCTCGAAACCGTAATCGTTAACTACGGATTTGCCAAAACGACAACAGATAACAAAAAGCACAATTTATAGTGATGTGATGCACTATTCGTAATTGTTATCAGTAGAAGTTCATCGTGTGTAGCGACATCGTCAGTTATTGTTTCGCACATATATATGTGATATCTCAAGTTTCACGCATAGAGCTTGTCATCTGGTACACCATTGACACCTTTCGAATAATGAAATATACTATTGATAAGAATTGCGAATAGCTAATAATAGTCGTATTATTTTCGGTGATGGTCCAAAAATCTTTTCGCAGGACTAACGATACGAATTCGTTTGTGAGAAAATAGTGCCGCTAAGACTTCTTGCCACTCGCAAGTAAGATAAAATGTTATATGTATCGTGTATGTTGTACTGACTCATGTTGTTGTCAGGTCATAGTCAGTGGTAAGTTCGATGATTGCATGCAAAGCTCGCGTACACATTTTTGACTTCATGACTTGACTACGGACATATAAGAAATGAACGGCGGTTTCAATGTGGTCATGGGATTTTGACCGCGAGAAAAATTCAGCAAACGGCATGAACCCCGAACCCCATGACCACGTTGAATCCGCCGTTTATTATTTATATTTATGAAACTTGGGATCGTCATTCCGCTTTATAAAGGAGACCCCAAGCCTAAACACAATCCGGACAGCTATCGTACGATTACACTTCTATCATCAATATATAAACTGTTCGAATCTGTGCTTCTATCGCGATTTCTGAGATCGGAAACCCTTCAACAATTTCCACATTGCCTCCAATTTGGATTCCAGAAACACGTGGGATGCAACATGAATTCATTCGTTGTCGAAGAATCAATACACTTCGCATGTGACCATGGTTCTAAACTCTATGTTTGCTTTTTAGACTCTCAAAAGGCATTCGACCGAGTGTGGCACGATGGACTTCTCATCAAACTCAACAACCTCGGTTTTAAAGGCCAAATTCTTCGTGTAATTCAGAACATGCACGAGGAGTGTACTAGTCGTGTTCTCTACAATGGCTGCCAGTCAGAACCATTTTCCATATGCCAAGGAAATCGCCAAGGATCAGTGACCTCGCCGTTCTTTTACTTGGTGTTCATTAATGAACTTCTCACTGAGCTAGAACAGTCGAGATTTGGTCTCCGGATCGGAAATATAAACTGCACATCCCCAACCACTGCTGACGATATTTGCTTAATGTCTCTGCACAAGTCGGGCCTTGATCATCTATTGAGCCTCTGTTTCGATTACAGCATCAAGTGGAGATTCAGATACTCAACAGAGAAAAGTGTCGTCATTGTTTTCAATGAAACGCGCACTCAACATGAACAGCGTGATAGGACGTGGTTCCTTGGAACAAATAAACTTGATGAAGTTGCGGAAGCTCGCCATCTTGGCATAATGCAGCACAAATTTAACAATTGTACCAACCGTGCCTCGCTGATATCTGACGTCATGCGAAAATCATATTTTTCAATGGCTGGACGGAAGGCCTTACAAATGTGTACACCCGTTACAACGAAGAAGCTTCTACACCGTATAGTGCTTCCCAGGGCCTTATATGGTTCCGAACTCCTGTACACACCGAGTGATCAGGCAATCAACCAAATCGAGAAGTCATTTCGTACGTGCATCAAACATATTCAAAACCTCCCCCTGAGGGCAGGAACGAGGCTATCGCCCAGTCTCCTTGGTACTTTACCAATGGATCTTCAACTACATATGCGGAAACTAACATTCCTGGCTGAACTTATCCACTTACCTGTTACAAAGGATACTCCGCTGAAAAATTTTCTTCACAACCTCTACAGGTACAAACTCTTCCATAGCAACACATCAGGATTTGTTCTTGACATCCTCCAAATTCTTCAACACTACGCCATTGACTCATTTCTTACAGTTTTTCTTGAAAGTGGCTTCTTCCCAGAGAAGGCTATCTGGAAGCGCATCATCACGGGCACTATTCGAGACGCCTATTCCTTGAAATGGCATTCTGCTACAAACACAGATACTTTTGTACATATGTTAAACGTTCACAGCGATCCTCTCTCCACCTGGAGTATATGGAGATTACTTGCTGACCGCCCTGAAAACTCACAGGAACTGAGAAATCTTGCACGGCTGTTGAACAGATCGATGTTCAATAGCAACTCGAAATGCGGTGCCTGCAGTTCAACGTATCACAACGAAATTGAACATGTATTATTTATATGTAATGCGCCAGCCATGCATCAGTTGAGATACAGTTTCTGGTCAATCTTCGTTGACTTCTTTGGAGTAGAATGTTTTGTGTTTATCGATTCTCTCTCGCAAAACCATCTATGTGACTTCCTACTCGGCGGCACAACCTTCGTTCCTCCACTCGCTGTCATCAACGCTTGGGGAGATATTATCACTTTCGCCGCGAAATTCATGTACAAAGGATGCCAACTTTTACGAAACATTGCCCGTTAAAACTATAACCGACTGCTTGCGTGTGCTTGCTGACTGCCAGAAAACCAAGTCTTGTTGACATTAAAATGTTTGAGGATGAAAAGGAGCACAACTTAGTGAACATAAGATCTACATCCATACGCATGCGATATACACTTTCCTTATTTAAATGTGCTCAAACTCTAATATTGTACATAGACCATACGGCTGTGATTTATGGGAATTCAGTGTTGTTACTTATTTTCCCCCATTTTCTATGCTCAAATATTGTTTGTATATATACTATATAATGTTTGTAAATACGAAACGACCTTGCTCACCTTTATGTGTACAAAACGCCCCAATTCGTTTATACAACACATACAATGTATTGATGTATGCTCTCCGTTAATGGAGGTTAATAAAGATATATATATATTCAGTTCGGACAGTTTGAATCCTCGCTTTTTAGAAAACCAAACATTGTGAGAATCCGTTGACGAAGAGCGGAAAAACGCAATTTCACAGTAAAGTATACACATACGACGAAATGTCTTGTTTAGCTTGTAATGAGAGTAGACGTGTTGATTTCAAGAATTATTAACTAACAATTATGCTTCGGCTGTGGATAAGATAGAAATTGACAACACGCCGTTCTACCATAATGATATATTTGTGAGGTCGGTGGAATATATGTAGCGGCAAAGAAAATGATCAAACTCTACTGAGAAACGCGGTTATTTGAACATCAACGCTTAGTGACACGAAACGTATTGTATGGTCGTTAGGTTGTGCAGTATTAGCTGCAGTATAATGCTATTGTGCAACTATGTGGTCCATGGTGCTAATGTAAAAAGACCCAATAGGAACCTTACACCATAAAACGAATTTACTTCGTTCGCAACACTATATACGCACAACGAATTTCAATTGCAAATTAAAAATGATAATTATGCAAATGGTCAAACACCATTGTTCGCGATGTTTCGAAAGTTGTGGGGTTATAAACAGAGTGTAGTCGTTATAGTATAACACAGTTGTGAGGTGAGAGATCTCCGCATTGTACTTCTCATGGCAACAGTTGTCGAGATGTGTGTTCTGTAATCAGAGGAGTTTTAGGTGCAGGGTAACAACACTGATTTAATATAGACCAAAACAAATTTCTTGCCAAATCCGGACGTACTGAATACCCAAACAGTCGTTAAAGTCCGACAATCCCCGGTGATTTCCGGGATCAATGTGTTCATAAACCTATGAACGACATTGAAAGTGACGTCACGTTACGTTCATTTGTTTATGAACACACTGACTCATCAGGGGGCGTGTCTACCGTAACGCTAAGGGGAAATCGGAAGCGCTATTAGGTGTACATGTATGTAAATATAACAAAATGACAAGATTATATTGGCGTGCCACGCTATTCGTAATTCTCATCAATAGTAGTTCATTGTGCGAAAGATAATTTTAAGATATCCATTATATCTATCAGTTAATACGGAAACCAAACAAGATATATCTCGGGTCCACATTAACAATTTTATCCAATGAATGACTCCTATCTACAATTCATCTACATACTTATGGCAAATTCATATGCATGTTAATTGACCATCTGTAAAATCCGCCAGATAAACAATTCTAAATGCCGACTCGTACGGCTTTGAATATCGTCCGCGCTTGAAAACGTACCATGGTAAAGTACAAAAGTACAATGGTAAAGCATTGTGTTTTTATATGGGTTGGTTCCAGTTAGAGATGGGTTGTAAGTATAGATCGATAATGTTGTGAGGCCACTAATAACGCATTCTGCGATTTTGAATGAGTTGAGGTAATACCATGCTGTACCATATGGTAGTGTACTTTTTTTTAGGGATGTTTCATATTTCCTGACACAAGTGATGTAATTGTATTAGCATGTTGTTATGTTAGCTATGTTATACGGTAGTAATATAAGTATGGCAAATTAGAGAAGGTAACACAATATCACCATAGTGGTAGCATGATATACATGTACCATGTTATTTGATAACTATAGCATGATGAAATACCTTAATACAATATACAATGCAATCATGGTGCTACTACGACAAAAGATATTACACAATTGGTATTACCATGGTAGTATCAACTGCAACATAATTGTATAGAAGACCAATTCTTCTCGGTCCACAACAGCTTGGATATATAGGTTGGATTGATGCTGTTTTGGAGGTCCCGCCCCGTTACTCTTATATAACAGAATTAGAGCACATAATCGTGGGCGGAGGTTATCTTGCTTGTAAGTTTTTGAATTAGGTCAAATGACGATTTGTGTATATGGACATAAAGGGCAGCCTTTCCCAAACATGATATATCAAACATGCTTATATCAGAGGTCCGTTGAATGTCAAAGCAGCGAAATTTATAATTTATGGACAAAGCCTTGCTTTTCAGAGAATTTCGATTTGTCAATATCAGAAATTGTTTCGTAAACAACATATTAAACGATCTTACCGTCCCTTTACCCTTTTCTATCAAGGTAAGTGAAATATCATCTTGAAGGCAGATTAATGTACATGACAGATCATTAACCACATTCAGGATTTCATGTGAATGCCCGGACTCCACGTGTAAATGTAGCATGTCTTTTTAATGAAAGTCAGTTACAGAAGAGTGTCGTGACGGGAATCTGTCCAAAACAACATCAACGCATCCAATATCACAATTTATTGTGGATCGAGACGACTTGCATGGTCTACATATATAGTAGAATAGTCTTGTCTAATATGACAAAAGACACAACGGCATCAACTGTAACATGGTAGAGTACCCTAGTACAGTTACATGGGACCATGGTAGTACCATTGTAAATATCACTTCACGATGGTAATACCATGGTAGTACCATACTACCATGACAGTTCCATCTATAACATGTTAGAGTACTTTAGTATAGTGCCATGGTATAGTACCATGGTAAATATCAATTTAACAGGGTAGTACCCTGGTAGAGATATATGGTAGTAGCATGTTTAAACCATGGTAGTACCACTGTAGTACCAAAGTAGTACCACACTACCATGGTAATATGGTAGCACCTTGACAGTACCATGGTAGTACCATGTTAGATTGCCATGGTGCTTTTTTATCTGGAATACCTTGATTGACCCTAATGAAATAAAACTTACCCTAGTATTACCATTGTAAATTGAAATTTATCTTGGTACGGTAGTGCATGGCATGGGGAACCTTACCATGGTAAATGTATATTTACCATGGTAGTATGATCGTTTAACATATTATGTAATAGTTATATAAGATAAGAACATAGTAAAGTACCTTGGTTCACATAGTAATATAAATTACCGTGGTAACCAACATTTTACTATAATCTTACCATGGTAAACGATGATCTTACCATGATAAACGATAATTTACCATTATAACACGGTGGTACATTTTTTTCCATGGTAAATGTCTATTTACCTTGACATTTTGGTAATATTGTAATATTATATAATAGTGCGAGAATAGTAAAGTACCTTGAATTACGTAGTAATATATAATTTACCCACATATATTGTAATCAGCATTTTACTACGCTGTTACCATGGTAAACGGTAGTTTACCATGGTAAAACCAGGACCTTTTAACATGGGTATAATATGGGATAATATGATGACTGTAATGTGAACGATGTCTTGGTCGCTATTTGAGCTCGCATTGCACACATGGACTCAGGTGACAAATTCATTTCTTTTTACTTAGGGTACATTGGCGCCAACTGCGAGATAAGAGATTTCTGTGCACAGAACAACTGCAGTAACGGTACTAAATGCATCAACGGGGATCACGGATTTACATGCTTAACAAAAAGTGCAACGACAACCCAGACATCGCCAATGACTTGTACGGACACATTCTGCACAAAGAACGGAATTTGTGCTGAGTCTGACACAGGACAGTTGGAGTGTTTATGCAGCGATGGCTACAACGGAACGCGCTGTGAACACAAGATATATTTCTGTGCTTCCAATCCCTGTTTGCATGGAGGGAAATGTGTGAGTGGCAACACGGCATATGAATGCCAGTGTGTTCCTCCATACAACGGAACACGATGTGAACAGAAACTAGACCATTGTGCATCGAGGCCATGTATGAATAATGGTACTTGTGTCAATGGGGATAATCTATATACATGTCGTTGCATACTACCCTACAACGGAATGATATGTGACCATAAGATAGACTTTTGCGACCAGAATCCGTGTTTGAATAATGGGACATGTGTTGGTGGTCAAAATGGACATACATGCAAATGTGCACTTTCCTATAACGGTACGAGATGTGGACACAAGATAGACTTCTGCGAACCGAATCCTTGTTCGAATTATGGGACATGTGTTGGTGGTCAAAATGGATATACATGCAAATGTGCACTTTCCTATAACGGTACGAGATGTGAACACAAGATAGACTTCTGTGAACCGAATAAGTGTTTGAATAATGGGACATGTGTTGGTGGTCAAAATGGATATACATGCAAATGTGCACTTTCATATAACGGTACGAGATGTGAACACAAGATAGACTTCTGTGAACCGAATCCGTGTTTGAATAATGGGACATGTGTTGGTGGTCAAAATGGATATACATGCTATTGTTCACTTTCATATAAAGGTCCGAGATGTGAACACAAGATAGACTTCTGTGAACATAATCCGTGTTTGAATAATGCGACATGTGTTGATGGTCAAAATGGATATACATGCAAATGTGCACTTCCCTACACCGGTACGACATGTGAACATAATATAGGCTTCTGTTACCCGAATCCGTGTTTGAATCATGCGACATGTGTTGCAGGTCAACATGGATATACATGCAAATGTGCACTTTCCTATAACGGTACGAGATGTGAACACAAGATAGACTTCTGTGAACTGAATCCGTGTTTGAATAATGGGACATGTGTTAGTGGTAAAAATGGATATACGTGCTATTGTTCACTTTCCTATAACGGTCCGAGATGTGAACACAAGATAGACTTCTGTGAACAGAATCCGTGTTTGAATCATGCGACATGTCTTGATGGTCAAAATGGATATACATGCAAATGTGCACTTCCCTACAATGGTACGACATGTGAACATAAGATAGACTTATGTGAACTGAATCCGTGTTTGAATTATGGGACATGTGTTGGTGGTCAAAATGGATATACATGCAAATGTACACTTTCCTATAACGGTACGAGATGTGAACATAAGATAGAATTTTGCGACTCGAATCCGAATCCATGCCTACATCATGGTACATGTATTGGTCGTGGTACTGGATATGGATGCCGATGTGTTCTTCCTTATAATGGCACTCGATGTGAAAATAGAATAGATTTTTGTGAATCGAATCCATGCTTGCATCATGGGACGTGTACCACTGGTGATAGCGAATATGTATGCAAATGTGATCTACAATACAACGGAACGAGATGTGAAAACAAGATAGACTTCTGTGTTCCGAGTCCATGTTTGAATCACGGGACGTGCATTAGTGACAATAACGGTTATAGTTGTACATGCGTTCTTCCATACAACGGCACGAACTGTGAACATAACATAGATTTCTGTGACTCAAATCCGTGTATGAACCACGGGAAGTGTGTCAGTGGTGATGATGGATTTACATGCACATGCGTTCTCCCATACAACGGAACGAGATGTGAACACAATATAAACTTTTGTGACTCAAATCCGTGTCTGAATGATGGGACATGTACCAGTGAAGATACCGGGTATAGCTGCCATTGTGTTCTACCGTACAACGGTACGAGGTGTGTACACAAGATAAACTTTTGTAACTCAAATTCATGTCTGCATCATGGTAAGTGTGTCAGTGGCGATGGAGGGTATACATGCCGATGTGTTCTTCCTTACAATGGCACTCGATGTGAGAAAAAGATAGACTTCTGTGTTTCGAATCCATGTTTGAATCACGGGAAGTGCATCAGTGGTGATAATGGATATAATTGTACATGCATTATCCCATACAACGGCACGAACTGTGAACATAAAATAAACTATTGTTATACAAATCCTTGCCTGAATCACGGGAAGTGTGTCAGTGGTGATACAAGATTTACATGCACCTGCGTTCGTCCATACAACGGCACAAAATGCGAACATAGGATAGATTTCTGTGACTCAAAATCATGTCTGCATCATGGGAAGTGTGTCAGTGGTGATAGCGGGTATACATGCCAATGTGTTCTTCCTTACAATGGCACTCGATGTGACGAAAAGATAGACTTCTGTGTTCCGAGTCCATGTTTGAATCACGGGAAGTGCATCAATGGTGATAATGGATATAGTTGTACATGCGTTCTTCCATACAACGGCACGAACTGTGAACATAAAATAGATTTCTGTGACTCAAATCCGTGTCTGAACCACGGGAAATGTGACAGCGGAGATGGTGGATTTAGATGCACATGCGTTCTCCCATACAACGGAACGAGATGTGAACACAATATAAACTTTTGTGAATCAAATCCGTGTCTGAATCATGGGACATGTACCAGTGAAGATACCGGGTATAGCTGTCATTGTGTTCTACCGTACAATGGTACGAAATGTGAACACAAGATCAACTTTTGTGGCTCAAATCCGTGTATGAACCACGAGAAGTGTGTCAGCGGTGATGGTGGATTTACATGCACATGCGTTCTCCCATACAACGGAACGAGATGTGAACACAAGATAAACTTTTGTGACTCAAATCCATGTCTGAATGATGGGACATGTACCAGTGAAGATACCGGGTATATCTGTCATTGTGTTCTACCGTACAATGGTACGAAATGTGAGCAGAAGATTAACTTTTGCGACTCAAATTCATGTCTGCATCATGGGAAGTGTGTCAGTGGTGATGGAGGGTATACATGCCGATGTGTTCTTCCTTACAATGGCACTCGATGTGAGAAAAAGATAGACTTCTGTGTTTCGAATCCATGTTTGAATCACGGGAAGTGCATCAGTGGTGATAATGGATATAATTGTACATGCATTCTCCCATACAACGGCACGAACTGTGAACATAAAATAAACTATTGTTATACAAATCCTTGCCTGAATCACGGGAAGTGTGTCAGTGGTGATACAAGATTTACATGCACCTGCGTTCGTCCATACAACGGCACAAAATGCGAACATAGGATAGATTTCTGTGACTCAAATTCATGTCTGCATCATGGGAAGTGTGTCAGTGGTGATAGCGGGTATACATGCCAATGTGTTCTTCCTTACAATGGCACTCGATGTGACGAAAAGATAGACTTCTGTGTTCCGAGTCCATGTTTGAATCACGGGAAGTGCATCAATGGTGATAATGGATATAGTTGTACATGCGTTCTTCCATACAACGGCACGAACTGTGAACATAAAATAGATTTCTGTGACTCAAATCCGTGTCTGAACCACGGGAAATGTGACAGCGGAGATGGTGGATTTCGATGCACATGCGTTCTCCCATACAACGGAACGAGATGTGAGCACAATATAAACTTTTGTGAATCAAATCCGTGTCTGAATCATGGGACATGTACCAGTGAAGATACCGGGTATAGCTGTCATTGTGTTCTACCGTACAATGGTACGAAATGTGAACACAAAATCAACTTTTGTGACTCAAATCCGTGTATGAACCACGGGAAGTGTGTCAGCGGTGATGGTGGATTTACATGCATATGCGTTCTCCCATACAACGGAACGAGATGTGAACACAAGATAAACTTTTGTGACTCAAATCCATGTCTGAATGATGGGACATGTACCAGTGAAGATACCGGGTATATCTGTCATTGTGTTCTACCGCACAATGGTACGAAATGTGAGCAGAAGATTAACTTTTGCGACTCAAATTCATGTCTGCATCATGGGAAGTGTGTCAGTGGTGATGGTGGATTTACATGCACATGCGTTCTCCCATACAACGGAACGAGATGTGAACACAAGATAGACTTCTGTGTTCCAAGTCCATGTTTGAATCACGGGAAGTGCATCAATGGTGATAATGGATATAGTTGTACATGCGTTCTCCCATACAACGGCACGAACTGTGAACATAAAATAGATTTCTGTGACTCAAATCCGTGTATGAACCACGGGAAGTGTGTCAGCGTTGATGGTGGATTTACATGCACATGCGTTCTCCCATACAACGGAACGAGATGTGAACAAAGGATAAACTTTTGTGACTCAAATCCGTGTCTGAATCATGGGACATGTACCAGTGAAGACATCGGGTATGGCTGCCACTGTGTACTACCGTACAACGGTACGAGATGTGAAAACAAGATAGACTTCTGTGTTCCAAATTCATGTTTGAATCACGGGAAGTGCATCAGTGGTGATAATGGATATAGTTGTACATGCGTTCTCCCATACAACGGCACGAACTGTGCACATAAAATAGATTTATGTGACCCAAATCCGTGTATGAATCACGGGAAGTGTGTCAGCGGTGATGGTGGATTTACATGCACATGCGTTCTCCCATACAACGGAACGAGGTGTGAACACAAGATAAACTTTTGTGACTCAAATCCGTGTCTGAACCATGGGAAGTGTGTCAGCGGAGATGGTGGATTTACATGCACATGCGTTCTCCGATACAACGGAACGAGATGTGAACACAATATAAACTTCTGTGATTCAAATCCGTGTCTGAACCATGGGAAGTGTGTCAGCGGTGATGGTGGATTTACATGCACATGCGTTCTCCCATACAACGGAACGAGATGTGAACACAAGATAAACTTCTGTGAATCAAATCCGTGTCTGAACCATGGGAAGTGTGTCAGCGGAGATGGTGGATTTACATGCACATGCGTTCTCCCATACAACGGAACGAGGTGTGAACACAATATAAACTTCTGTGACTCAAATCCGTGTCTGAACCATGGGAAGTGTGTCAGCGGAGACGGTGGATTTACATGCACATGCGTCCTCCCATACAACGGAACGAGATGTGAAAACAAGATAGACTTCTGTGTTCCAAGTCCATGTTTGAATCACGGGAAGTGCATCAGTGGTGATAATGGATATAGTTGTACATGCGTTATCCCATACAACGGCACGAACTGTGCACATAAAATAGATTTCTGTGACTCAAATCCGTGTATGAATCACGGGAAGTGTTTCAGCGGTGATGGTGGATTTACATGCACATGCGTTCTCCCATACAACGGAACGAGATGTGAACACAAGATAAACTTTTGTGACTCAAATCCGTGTCTGAATCTTGGGACATGTGCGAGTGAAGATACCGGATATAGCTGCCACTGTGTACTACCGTACAACGGTACGAGGTGTGAACACAAGATAAACTTTTGTGCTTCTCGTCCTTGCCTTCATAACGGTTCGTGTGTGGACGGAATGGCCGGCTTTCAGTGCCAGTGTGCTCATGGGTATTTGGGGCGAAGGTGTGAAACTAAAACTGATTTCTGCTCTGGCGAGCTATGTCCTGATAGTAGGGTGTGCAAGTCGACCGCGACGGGTTTTATCTGCGTGTGTAAAGAAGGCTTCAATGGTCCGAAATGCGGACACAAAGTAACAGCATGCGACCAAAAACCTTGCATCCATGACGGGAACTGCGAGCCCGATGGGGCTGAATTCGTCTGCCACTGTAAACCGCCATATACAGGTACGTGTATATTGTTACGTAAACTACGAAGTATACTTTCCCAAATAATCGAAATGACTCGAATAAGGGAGAGTGCGTATACAACATTGACTTCATACAAGAGTGGGACATGTGTATTTAAGCACCCCGCGCGTTAAATAAAATAATCTGAAAGATCCAGGGCCACCGAAGTGTAGAATATTCAATGCTCATGTGTGTGTCTTTATTTTCTTCCATATATATAGTGAAGAGTTATCAAATACAATGACGAATGAGTGAGAGCTTTCCGATGAATGGCAACAAGCCATATTTCCGACTACATCCTGAAAACTTACCCGTAATTCTGCTGTGGTTAAGGCGTCGATTATTCAGGGCATTACTGTATATACTAATAAGAATACACGAATAAGAAGTAGTATAACACGCAGTATATATTTACATAGTTTCAACCTCACGCACAGATACGCCTATCGTTGCATTAGTTAAGTCACACACCACCCGCACTCCGTCCATGTACATAACATAGCAAAAATAGCAACAAATTAAATCTATTCTGGAATGGAGTATTAACAGCATAATTATGCTCAGCTCACCAGTGAGCCTTCATTATATAATTAATGCATGATGTAATAACATGTAAAACACAATTGTACCAAACAAGATGAATAAATTGATTTTAAAACTATTTACACTATCATATATTCAGGTAAACACTGTGAGTCACAAGTATCGACGACGACAACAACAACTACTACAACAACAACTACAGCAATAACAACCACAGCAACAAAAATGTCGACCACAACAACCACTAGTGCGACTACGATGAAAACAACAACAACTAAACCACCACCAACTTCAACTAGTACTCTTTATACTACTATCAGTACTACAACAGCTGCTGGTATGATGATGACAAAATCACCACAAGCGACAACAATGCATCCTGTGACAACAACAACGACAACAACAACAATGAAGAATACTGCCATCAAAGTATTATCTAAGTCGCCCTCAACAACAGCATCTACATCTGGATTGACCCCACCAATAACCTACGAGCATGATATATTGACCACACTATCAACAATGAAGCCAACATTGAAACCGACTGTATTGAATTGTGATAAAGGTGTCGCTACTACCGGACCATCTCTATGCTTGTATGACCATTACAGCTCAAATAAGAAGGAAGTCATACAGAACGGCCTTTCCAAGTTCTTTGAGAAGGTGTTCGGTCAGAACGTCGTTGTGAAATTGCGACTGGAGGATGGGAAGACCGCAGATAAGTGAGTTTCATTGATGCTTAACCCTTTCAGTGCCAAGTCCGATTTTTGTATCAACCCATATTTCCTTGATCATTTTCAAATTTATTGATTATAAGAGCTCTTTCCATCAATGTATCACATTATTATAATCAATAAATTTGAAAAATGATCAAGGAAATATGGGTTGATACAAAAATCGGACTTGGCACTGAAAGGGTTAATTAAGGATATGGAGATAGGGCGAGGGAGTGGGTTGTGTGGGAGAGTGTCTATATGTATTGAAGAGTTGTATGGGAATTTGAGTACATCATTCACGTTGACCTAAAAAGATTTTATTCAAAACAAAAAGTATGTTCCAAATTATGCTGGAAATTGTCAAATGCTCTCTGATAGTATCAAAAGGTTTATGTTGACAGTACTGATTGTTTTCGGTAATTGGTATTTACAACATGTTCTGCACTTGCTTAAAGTCACGGAGAGCCTTGGTTATAGGTTATCATTTAGAAATACAAGTTACTAAATTATGAACATTTCCTCAACAATATACTAATAGAATTGTTTAATGATAGTATGAATGCGATGTTATTCACAAAACACACTTTGTGTGAACCGAACATGTGTTTATATACAGTATGTAAAGAGTGTGCGATAAGCAAAACACTCAACACGGGAGCGTTTTTTTTTATATTTTTTATTATTGAAATATTGTCAGATGATTTTACATTCATAAATAATTCTTATACATGTTGGATACAATATAGAACATTCATTCGACACATACACTCAAACATACACTCATACGCGCGATCCCACTTGCAGTTACTTACGCCCATCATTTTTGGGAGTGATTCAAGGTGACCCATTCAATACCGAAATTTTGAGTGACGAAGTTTAGCTAGCGTAATATCGGTATGTTGTGAACAGTACGGTAGCAATTAAAAAAGTTTACTTAATTGGGTATTTTTGCATAACGCACACTTTTTACGCACTGTATTATATTATAACGTGCCTTTTGTTTACTAACGATCTTGAAATAACATGCTAATTATGCGATATTTATGATTGGCATAAGAACAAATATGTGTGGGTGCGACTATTTTAACAGCAATACCATCGTGAAGGCCATCCGGATCTTTAAGATCTTAGCACAATAGGGACCCTCACATAATCATCAGTCCTAATTATGAGTCAGTGAACATGTGATTGTGTTAGTGTGTAGAGTATATAAATGGCATATTTGTAATTTCTACAAACGGCCGTATGTTGAACTTATTACCTGAACATTTCCTACCAATTAATAAAAATACCTGTGCGCTTGCACTATTGCTTCGTCTGGTCATTCTAGTTCCATGTACACTTTTACTACTGAATGGAATAATCCATGCAGTAAAGAATGGGAAATGTTTGACACGATTGAAGAAGTAACTTTCTAATTTAGTAGCTTTTCTATAGGAATCACTGAACTAAATGGTTTCCCATAGGCGACAGTGTTAACGTTTCGGCCAAATTTACTGAATTGAAGCATACGGGCCATACCAGTGATGTTTACCCAGCTAGATTGACACCAGTTGATCGCGAAAATGCAAGAAAAATCATAGGTCATGTGTTTACTTTTAAAAATAAATCCCCAAGTCGACGACACGGCTATCTCACAGCCAAATTTGATCTGGAAAAACCCAGGACTACAGCAGCTAGTTAAATAAATTTCCCGCTCACAAAAATCCATTCCCCCATTCATTCACCAGTTTAAATTATTTAGATATTATGTACAAATCAAATAAACGCGATGTCATCCTTTAATAACGTGTCGCATGTATCAGGTGAAGGTCATTCTTCAGTTACCTTCACCTTTAGCATTCCACGGTGTACTCGCTCCCCGACTGTAGAACACATTTAGCTCCCTGATTCCTATACTCTGGTCCACTCGTTTTACTCTGATTTGATTTGATTTGATATCGTATACCATAGTTAATCCGAATAACTTCTATCCCCCAACATATCATCGCGCAAATACGCACATAAAATCGATATATAATGTAGTTACATAATGTGATTATTAGATTCTGAACTAGCCAGATAATGGAGTCATAGCCGTTATTTCGTTATATGGCGCGGGCGACAATGAAAACACATATTAAAGAGCGTACATCTTAACAGTTGTGGGTTGGCTTATTTGTGTCATTGTCCACTGCATTGTCCGAACATAATTTGCTTAGAATCGCCTCATTATAAGTCGATAAAGTGACTAAAATGATATAATTTTCAGCACATTATTGACTCAAAATGGAGCGATTCTAAGCTGATTATCTACATAAAATAAATTCTTTATAAGCCGATAATGTGCGTATTTTTGGGAGAATATGCTGTATCCCAATTCACACACGGCGTCTTGTAGTTCGATGGTCGTGATATCGGTTGGTCTGTACGCTTGTTTACGTCGAACATCCTTTTCATTGTTGCTTCTATACAATAATGTATTTGGGATTTAGACAAAGACGAGGCGACAGTTGCATGGGTTCCCATCCAAAGTTGGTCAACACGTTCTATAGTTGGAAATGCCACAACATCAGTTGGAAATAAAAGAACAAATAGGCCGGATTCGTCATGTCCGGTTTAAACCTCCGAGTTTAAACCTACATTGGCGGTCCAGCCAAACCGGGTCTAAGTGGGCGTTTTTGTCGTTCAGTTACCAACCAATTGACAACTCGATTTGGTGATATGAGCATGCAATCAAACTACCCTCTTACCTATCGGACCAAAAGACAAGCCGATATAATGGTTATTGACGTGTCATAAATTATCGCGAACGCGTGCACGCTCATTGGATTTATTCATTGAGAAATAAGTATAGCTCATGGACCTTTAATCTGATCTCTTTGTGGGTTTAACTCAATCTGACAAAGGGCATTTTTCTCAACACGAGTTTCACGCGCTGTCTATCACTTTGTGATAGATTTTCTGCAAGATGCTTTACCCGCAAAGACAAAATTTGTTGTAAAAATCATATTGGAGGAATAGAACATCTCCATATGTGAGCAACGATCGCGTGCGAATGAATCAACTGTGACATGATAACACCAGTCGGCAGCTGCCACTTAGACACGCCCTCACTCGAGATAATTTACAATCAAAATATGGTCGCTGTCGTAATTATTGATTTTCGCAATCAATAAAACGAGACAGTCCGTGTGAGGAAAGTACAATTAATTATCTCGGCGATACAGAGACACTACTGCTAAACCACTGGTTTGGCTGGACCAGGTTTAAACCAGAGACGACGAATGCGTCACTTAGATCTGCGGTCGCGGGTTTAAACCACGGATTTGGTTACTCACGGCGGTTTAAACCTAGAGGTTTACGTAGACCAGGTTTAAACCTGAGATGATGAATCGGGCCAGAAGGTTTGAAATTGGCCTGATAGTTTGATTATACAACCAGTAGTTGGTGTGAAATGTGTTTTTTAGACCAAAAGTCATACAGTTCCCCACTTTCGTACACATGTTTTTACTAAATTGCCATTAGTTGAAAGATGTCCAACCTTTAGGGGTGTTGGGCTAGACATTTCCAACAATTGGAAATCATCCGCCACCGGTTGGAAGTGTCCAACCCAAGCGGTCGCAAATCTACTTTTACGAACTTGGAAACATCGGTCTAGTTTGAGGAGTCTAAAGTTAGAACTTAAAAGTGGATACCCCACAACAGAGACCCCCTAGCCATGTTCCTGTGTCTAAGATCCTGCAAGAAACGATATTATACTATATTAGACTATATTCACCGTTGAACATTCTGAACAAGTTTTAGTGATTACAGTTGTTGTATTATTTCATGTATAGGGTTGGCATTATTGGTGTGTATGCCGATGTGACTCTTGGTAACACATCACGCCATCTTACGCAACGTGAAGTTAAGGAAGCAATCAACAAACAGACACCTGGTGAGGTAGCAGCTCTTGTCCATTCACGAGAGTACGATGGAGTGTTCGAAAAGAACGCAGCGAACGACGAAAACAAAAAGGTTAGCAGTGAAACTCGGTTCGCGATACTCGTGTATTTTGTATATTTCTGCTGTGAACATTTTTTTAATTGAACAAAATTATGCATGTATACTTTAAATAAGTACTTAAAATGCATTTTCTCCATTTTTTTTGCAATATACTATATATTCACATGTCACGAAGTCGAAATGCAAAGGTATATTATTATGTTTTCATGAGTATGGAGGATCGAGTATAAGAAAATTGTCATTGTCAATTAAACTGATAATATTAAGAATGATATCATTTGGAAGGATTTGTACATTATTTCTGAAGAATGTTCTGCACCAACAGTAGTTTTCAAATCCATGCTCAACATATCCGAAAAATTATATCCAAAGTACATACAGTGTACGTGTACATACACTTATTAATCAAATATCACGTTTGCCTTGGGCGACCTATTAGCGACCTGATATCAGACCAAAACTCGGCTGATAACACACCAACTAGTTGTTGTGACGTCATCAAGCGAAGGGCCTTTATACATTTGGGGGACGTAGTTACAGTGATATTAAGATATAACGAGAACTTCTATATTGACTTGAAGTAATGGCCCCATGCCATTCCAAACTGAGTTTGCTCCCTAATGTCAATGGAAGTCGTACATATTTGCCAGGCCATAATGGGCATGGTCATACACAAAGTTACAACTCGTCAATATCTAACGTGTTTAAAAATTTGTGATATCGATTACAATCTACCTGCTGTCAATGAATCGGAATTGATAGCAATGGTATTGTCGTATATTTTTGTCTAACTAATATTAGGTTAGTTTGATGTCGGCCGAGATATACAGTATCAGCACTTGGTAAGTTACCACTGACTGACATCTCGGCTAATATCAAACTGGCCAAGTGCGAACCTTTAAATACCAGTTTAGTTCCAATTCTCTGAAGTAAAGAGCGGTTTTAAATAGTCCGGACGAGATTATTTTTATATACATGTCAAAACTTATTCCCGACATGACTTATTTGAACCTCCAAATTATGTACACGTAATTTAGAAGGAGGGCGGATAATATCATCCGATCTACAGGTTGTAAATTCTGAAAAAATGCCGTATTAAATATTTCTCACAAAAGTGAGACAAACGCTATTTGTTTTAACCATATAAGGAATAGACTAACAATGAGCGCCCTGTATTGTTCCATTGTGACGTTTTTCGAGAGTCCATGATTTGAGTAAATAGTTCAGTGCATATAAAGTCTGTTTACGAGCATTTAACCGTTTAAAAAAATATCCCATCAGTTATAAAAGTATACATTCGAATAGTCGTCTGGAGGGATATTCAAGAAATATAACCAGACAGATGAACAGATAATACAAGTTCAGTATGATTTCTATTCTTTTGTGAACAATATTTTTAGTCTATTTTCGACGTATTTTGATTCCGGAAAACGTACCGGGATGTATCAAACGCGAGCTTAATTGGATAATTTCAGGTTTCTAAATGTTAAATAAGAGTTCACTTAACATGTATAAAAGTAAGAGCATGGATGATCTAATATTCTTCACCTGTTTCAGGATGTTCCGACCTCAGTAATCGTCGGAGTTGTCCTGGCTTCTGTAGCACTGAGTATTGCAATCCTGCTTATGATCATTTACAGCAGGTAAGGATCATATGGGCCAACTTCATATAACTCTGCAACCTGTTCATACCAGCATAGCTAGTTCATACTCTATATAGAAATACCTGTATTTCCTCCGTAAACAGGGAGCTTACATTTTGACAGACAACAAATAAGAACACAAAACAAGGAAAGTTAGTATTTACAAACATTTAACTCGAAGAAAATCAAACTTATGTACATGTACACCACACATGAATGCACACACGTACAAACCACAACCGCCCTTAGTTACTCACATACACAAACCCTTGAACACACACTCTGGCGTGCATACACGCATACACACATGTGTATACACACATATACATACATATACATACACACATATGGTCATGTACATAGACCCATGCACAAACACACACGCTCGTGCATGCGTTATTTATTCTTATGCCATGTGTACAAAGAATTACAAAATAAATAACAAACAATAGCTGCAATTTCAGTCAACTTCATTCCAATCTGAATACATGGACGTCCACACAACCCTGGACGTCCATGTTGTGGGACGTGACACCAACAACTGCCATACGTCCATTCAATATACTAGGTTTTATTCCAGCGACCGTTCTCTATCGAAATGGCACGGGTTGCTTATACACCAGCATTTCAAATGAACACGACACCGGAATATATATTATAGTGTATCTGCTTTGTTCCTTTCGCCATTAGTTGCCTGTTCCCGACTAACCAGAATACCGATGCGGATACGAGCACCGTCCTGTTTATTTTTTGTATAATAAAATTTAACAAGACGATGGCACCACAAGTATGTTTTTGGTTTTGATGGGGTGTACCTAAAATGCTGAATCAACTGATGATCAGAAGATATCCAGATTTCAGTTTTTCCTCAATTATAACGAATATAGTCGGTCGTAAATAGTATCGTGTTAGTTCGTTGTGAAATTGATTGTACGAATTATATGTAGTAAGAGAAGGAGTGGACGAGTAAGGAAACAAAGGCGCGAAATCGATGAGTTTTAGCGCCAACCATAACACATTGGTCTTCTCCATCGAAGACAGATGTTGAATGCCGAACAGGAACACAGTTTATTGTAATGACAGTCACAGAACTACAATCTTTCATTCAAAGCGGTTTTTCAATTTTATCTTACGTGCTAACACGAATTCCCAAACGTCCCGAACAGATAATTATCACTGAGTGGTACAACTATATATTTACAGGGATTGTCTATACTGCCTTCATTTGTCGTTTCATATATGTTCTAAATTATATTGCAATTCCGCCGGACTTATGCCTCATCAATGGGCACATATTTTTATAGTATACTTCATATCCTCGGAATAATTATTTGATCAGCATCGTCTGCGTTCGTTTTGAGAAACCAATTATATCATGTTTGTCCACAAAATCTTTTTAACTCATCGATTTTAGTTTATGTTGCAAGCCAAACACATTAATGAAGGCAATACACTTTTCCGTACCCTCTGTTGCGATGCGGTTGCCACCACCTGTGCCTAAATCAATGTTACATGTCGGCCATGAAAATCTTCTTCAGTATGATTCTCATATGAATTATTATTCATTTCAGTTTTGTGTTTTGTATTATTTTGCTCGATGTTCTCCTGATCTGCAATTCCTAACTGATTGCGGTCTCTTTTAAACTTTTTATCTTCCTTGTGACATACACTTTTTATCTCTCCAAACCATCAAACTAAAAATTATAAATATGAGTCACTGTAGACCCGACAACCAATTTACAAAACATGTATACATGTATGTAACATAAAAAGAAAATAATTAATATAACCAGGTGTGTATATTTCCACCCTAAGCTATAACTCGGTTCGGGTCGCGTGTCAATTGTTAAACAGAAGCTTGTCCACGCTGTCATGTATAACGAAATTACCGGCTATATAGTTTCCCGCTAACTTAATTAGCGTGAATCAAGTAACTATACTCTTTAATGAGCGTTCATTAATTTTATCAAAGAAATGCTATGGCCGGATTCGTCATCCCCGGTTTAAACCTCCGTGTTTAAGCCTGGTTTAAACCTACATTGGCGGTCCAGCCAAACCGGGTCTAAGGGGGCGTTTTGTCGTATATATGTGTATATATTAAAGGATATAGAAGCTGTATATCTGTATGTCCGTTTGTATGTTCGCAACTGTTCTAAAACTGATTTAAAAATAAGAAAAATTTAATTTTAAACAAAATGAAAACAATTGTGTTTTTTAAATTGAGCAAGAAGTTGTATGTAACGAGAAACAATATTTTTAAATTTATATTAATATTTGTTTGTTTAAATTGAATTAAATTTTTTTTTTAATTAAAATGTTCAAATGATCAAAATGTGCGCAAATGTGACGCAGGCTCCTGTCGCACGAAAGGGCCGCAGGCCCCTCTGATGCTGAATAAAGGCTCCATAATCGAGTCAATCCTGGACCAAGAGGTCAGTCAAGTAAAAGCAATTAGCTTATGAGTACATACCAGAAGCGGCATCTGAACTATTTGAAGTGGGCAACTATACAGAGGCACAGCTTTTATTAAGAAATATATTACATGCGTGGCTTTTTTTTTCAATGTAATAAATTTTCCGTCATGCAGAAAATCAAAAAGTTCCCAGGTTTTGAACTGGTGGAATATTATGGGAATTTATGGGCGGAGCCAATGTAGAGCTTTGTGTCATGATCTACATCAAAATAAGTTATCAAATTTGACTCATATAGCAATATAAGTTTAGGATTGCAAGCTATGTGAATAGCATATCTGGTCATCGTTTTGGTGTCAACATTATAACGTTGAACCATTCAAATGAATTCGTAGAAAACACCAGTATTTGTGATTGCCACAAGCCAAAAAAAAACCACAAGATAGTTGTAAAGTCATACTCAATTCAATTCAATATGTTTATTTCCCATTAAACTGTAAAAACAGTGTTTGAGAATATAATACATAATATAACAGGCGGGGTATACATTGACATAGATAATATATACATAATTGTTACGATGTTACAAAACGAAAGTGGATTCTCTCTCCTTTAAGTATTAGTATATAACTTCGACTTACAAGTAATCAACAAAACAATTTGGAGATGACCAATTTTCATTTCATCACGACAGAGTTATTATTGATAATTTCAATAACAAGCATATTGATCCACTGTATTATTGGATATGGTCAACACATTTTGCTGTATAATCATAAATCAATACAATTTCTGGTATAATGTATAAAGGAACATGTCTATATCTGAGCAAAGCTCGCGTACGAATGAATCAACTCTGCCACGATAACACCAGTCGGCAGCCGCCACTAAGACACGCTCTCACTCGAGATAATTTATAGCTTATTGCCACAAGCAAAAAAAAACCTGTTCGATTGATTGTTTGACAATTCTAAACCGCGATGAAGAAAAGACGGATTCGTCATCTCAAGTTTAGCCTCAGTAAAGCTGGTTTAGCTGGACCACCGAATTAGATGGTTTAGTTGCCGGTTTAAGCTTATAAAACGCAAACAAAATATCGAAATTGACAAAAACTGCTGTGTAGGTGTGAGTGCTTCTCGCTTATAAATTTTCAATCAAAATATGGTTGCTGTCGTAATTATTGATTTTCGCAATCCATAAAACGAGGCGTCCGCATTAGGAAAGTACGATTAATTATCTCGACGATACAGAGACACTACTGCTAAACCGCTGGTTTGGCTGGACCAGGTTTAAACCAGAGATGACGAATGCGTCACTTAGACCTGCGGTCGCGGGTTTAATTCACGGATTTTGCTGACTCACGGCGGTTTAAACCTAGAGGTTTACGTAGACCAGGTTTAAACCTGAGATGACGAATCGGGCCTATGGGTTCACGCGTATGTCCGCCTATATAACTAGTCCGACAGAACCTGCCGCATCCGCCATTTAAACCTCCCGACAAACAAATTCATATAATCAAGTAACTACTCATCGGGTAAATCAAACATACAATAATCAGCTGGTATTTAGTAACCATAAATTTATTGAGTAATCCATGCAACATTGAAATATGTTCTGTCTTCATATCTCAAATATGTGACGAGTTATTCATCTACGCGAAGCACAACTGTAAATCTGGTTTGATTTGCAGGAAACGGCAAAGGAATGGCAAGGAAATTTTGGATGATGAGAATGTCAACTATGGATCAGGAGAACGTCTGTCGGTTCTAGATGATGACAGCACCCTCCAAAGTAATGGCGCTTATTTCAACATGCGCTCTATTTCGAGTGACGACTCCACGGTTCTCGACTGAAGATTTATGTGATTCAGATTCAAATTAATTTATTTATCAGATAACTACAGTAATGCCCTAAATAATCGACTCCTTAACCACAGCAGAATAATGGGTAATTTTTCAGGATTATTCGGAAATATGGCTTAGTGAGAGCTTTCCGATGAATGGCAACAAGCCATATTTCCGACTAAATCCTGAAAACTTACCCATAATTCTGATGTGGTTAAGGGGTCGATTATTTAGGGCATAGCTGTATACATAAAAGCACAGGTATTTGGCCAAAAAAAAAAAAAAAACAATTAATAAAAATATCTAAAGGTAAGTATCAAGGCTGATAGTGAAAATAGGAGGTCAAAATTCATCCTCACAAAGCAAAATATTTAGAAAATTGATCTGGAATTCTAGCATTATGTGCCCAAGTAATCATATTTTTGGTTAAAGTTTAGCTTTCCGTCGTACTTTAAACAAGCGAGCATAGAAAATTATTCGAAGTTGTCAATGAAATTTATTTTTTGGTACCCGAAACGTCCGTCCAATGAAAAATCAAAAAATCAATTAATCCAACCCCTAAATCACCGAAACCTATACTATTATCATGGAACTAAATAGCCCTCTTGTCAAACAGACGTTGTTTCACGAAGTACAGCTAATTTGGTGGTGGTACTCAACATACATGGAGTTTAATAACGATTTATGTCCCTTTTTTTAGTCAGTTTTTCAGATTTCTGTTCGCGGGAGGCCATTTTGGAAAACTGAAAGCGAAACTAACTTGAACTTTATTAAATTAATTTTAATATCTCTCTTTTAATTGATATCCGGCATTCGTAATGACAAAAATCATGCGGTGGATATATAATACCCATGCACCATAGATAAAATATTTTTTTTTATCAATGTAAAATTAATTTATTTTGGAGTCATTTACTGCAGCGTTTCTTGAGTTTGTTTCGCACTTCCAAAATGGCCTCTCGCGAAAATAAATCTGTAAAACTGACGGAAAAAAAAGAAGACAAAAATCGTTATTAAACTCGATGTATGTTGAGTACCACACCCAAATTAGCTGTCCTTCGTGAAACAACGTCTGTTTGACAATAGGGCTATTTAGTTTGATGATTAGGTATAGATTTCGGTGATTTAGGGGTTGGATTGTTTGATTTTTTTATTACTCATTGGACGGACGAATCGGGTACCAACAAAATAAATTTGGTTTATCAACTTTAAATGTTTTTCTATGTTCACTAATCTCAAATACGACGGCGAACCAAATATTTTTAAAAACTATGATTATTTGGTCACATAGTGCTGCAATTACAGGTCAAGAAAAAAATAAAATGTTGCTTTTGTAGAGAAAAATGCTGACCTCTATCAAAAATGAGATAGATACCTTTCCGAGATTTTTATTAAATTAAAAAAAAATTGTGCCCAATACCTGTGCATAAAAGTATAACAATATGTACATATTAAACAAACATAGATATCTGATGTGAGTGTTTACTAGAACGTATATTTGACTTTAATAAATTCCATTTTGTGGAATGTTATGAAATGGCAAAAGGGAACTAAATACTGTACGGGTTTTTTTCTCTTGTATGTCGAGTTTCTATTTATTTTCCCATACCAATTCAAATTGTGCGTGAAGCCTTTTTCTGTTTTCTCATTAAACTGTTACAGGATTTTGCATTCCCCAAAATTTCTATGACATATAATAAAAACAGTGTTAATGTGAGATATATGGGTTTCAGACATGAATGGGGTAGAACATTTCTGGCTCGGTTATTGACATGTACAGCGAATGAGAAATCTTTGTTGCTATTGATGATTCATAACTTTTAAAAGTTAGATTATCATTCATGGGGATTCCAAAGAATTAAAAAAAAAAATTGTGCAATTATCTCTATTATTTGACCATCAAGTTTCAACTGGCGAATTCCTAATCGATATTTCTCTCCAGGGGCCTATACTATAGAATACAATTTGTGTAATATCAGCGTTAATTTGTGATTTACAAATTTTGTAATACATATTTTGTGTTCTATAGTATTCGACTGTATTTCTATCAGTGTATTTCTTTCATTGTAGATTTAAACTCAACATATGCCCAAAACTCTTTATATGCAAAATACATTGACATGCAATGACTTATATGATCTTTTTTGGCGAACCATCTATATACCGGGATTCACTTGACCGGAAAATCTTTGCATTTGGTGGAGAAAAAGGGGGCCTGACAGTTTCATCTGTTCATGTTTTCATAGTACTCGAACGCTACGGCTTTGTAATATGTAAAAATTCGCAATACGGAATGATAAAGTACGGGCTAAGCGGGTTCTATAGTACAGCGATAATACTATTTTTGTAAAAATTCCGTATTAGATTACAACGGCATAGGCTACATAATTGATTTTTCACGCCGTGACCACGACGATGATCCGTGCGGATAATTGTGAGTGCGATTAGCTGGGTACGTGTTCTTTGTAATGCAGTCACGGAATCTCAATTGTTAACCCATTGAGGTGGTTTACGCTCAATGGAGTTGAAAGGAGATTTTAATTATGAACGGAATTAAAGAGTTAAAGTTGTGGGGCTTGGGCTCAAAACGTATAAACGATCTTTGTGCGAAGGTACACGGATACGCGGTGAATCGGGGGTGGTGGCATTTCGTGTTGAAACAGTTACTGATAATTTCAGGCTAAGTTGCGTTAAGAATCAGTGGACCCCAAATATTTACCATGACATTATGAAACATATTTGAACCGCATGGCATTTGTGTGCTCAAGAAGTTTGCATTCACCTTGTGGTCTAAACAATTTAATTTGGCCAATAGTGCCGCACAGAATGTTCCATGAGTGAATTCTTAGAAAAAATCGGGGTCTCATGATCCTTAACTTACCAATGTAGTAGTGCGTGTTGGTTATAAACCAAATGTCATATGTTGACCTAAATTCAGCCGCTTAGTTGGGTATAAATGGAATGTACCATTAATTAGGTATAGTTTAAGTAGATGGTGCTATATATATGTTTTAAAATCGAGGTTGGATGTCCCCGGAGACCCTGGACGAGGGAGTGTTCGTCCACATTGGAATTTCCAAATGAACACCCATCCTTGACACAGGTCGAAAAAACCAAGTCAGAGAACAGCCATCGCACCCCATCATGGGTTTGAATTTTCCCAGATGCATTGTACCTCAACCTTTTCAACTATTAAGGTCTAGATGTTGCCACTTCTAATATTTCAGCCGCTGTCCCAGCCCTAAGCTAGCTAGACAAATCAGGTTCCATCCTTGGTAATATTGCTATATAAAGTTGATGTGGCCATTTGAAGGGCAACCGATATGTGTGCTTGTCGACCCTTTTCGAAAAACCGTTAATTTCAAATGTTTCATGTTACATGTTTATGTAACATAAACCATCTGAAAATGGTAAATATTCCATACGATACCGAAGGAATTACTTTTCATCGTGCGCAATTGTGGTCAAAATAACCCAAGTATCGGAAACTAGTCACACATTATGTACCTTTATTCATCAACTAAATCACTCACCAACTGACACAAATAGGCATTGCCATATCATTCGCATATATTATTAGAGTAATTTCCCTTGATAAAATCACAAATGTTTAGATGTGCGTTTGACGAACGGTGGTCGATAGTACTCGATTTGCCGTCTTTTTGTGATTTACAAGAAATCGCGTTAGCTGCTAGATTACAGTGGTCCATAGTACTCGACACCTTCTGTACGGCTCAAATAAGCCTGCTATTACAAAAAATGTATTCTATAGTATAGGCCCCAGTAGGTTGAATCAACCTAGTTTTTTCTCAATATTTAGTCATAATTATGTTAGCTTTACGCCACTATATATGTTAGATTGTTTAGTTCATTGTTGGCTCTCTTGGAAATATTCTTGTGTCAAGTGCGGTTGATAATAGATTAAGGTCTATACTTCTGTGATTTTCATTGACATATACTTGCGAAGTATTCATTAAATTCATTTGCAATTCTCTCGGGTTCAATAATCTATTGTCCATTGAGTATATGTTTTATGCGAGTCATTTGTTTTATATCTTGTTAATATTGTATGATAGTAAACCTGTTTAGCTTTTCTATTGAATAATTTACAATGATCTTATTTTCAATTGAATAAAGAAATATTTCCAGCCGACATCTGTATAAGTTCCTTCTTTACCATCCATGACTGTCGTTTTTTTAAATCGTTTGAGTATTGTCATCGACCTCACTGGGAACGCTACATTAGAGCACTTTGATAAATTTCAATATAAATATTAGAACTCTATAATTAGGACATTCACGGGTGTACGTTTTACCACAACTTTGTCTGCTGAAGACAGAATTCTTTTGAAGCAATAATTAACACTTTAAAAAGTAAGTCCCCCTCACACCTTGCATATCTTATGTTATTCGCCCATCGCGTTGAAATTGTGAACGAATTGAGAACATTGTAAATGCAGAGTCAATTTTTTCCTCTTCTGAATGTTGCATAATTAAAAATTTGGCCATTTTCAAAAATCACACTTTCAACTTTGACGCTCAACATAATCGCGTGTTGATGGGTTAACAGCGTAATGAGTGGTTGTTATTAAAGTGTCATCATCCCTTTTAATGTGGGGGGGGGGGTTCTTGGACTTGAATAGTTGTCAATCTGTGGGAATTGTAGTAGGAGCATGATTTTGAACTACCCCCATATTAGTCTGTTCGACAAACTCAAATTTAGGGTAAACCTAGACTCAATTTGGACTAAGTCATTCCATTTTGAAGAGGAATATATATACCCCTATAACAGTTCCAAAATCCGCTTTGAGCTTTTTGTAATCAAAGTCCATGATGAAAGATGGTATTGAAAAATTCTGAATTTCTGTGGTAGGTGCACTAACTATTACCATATTAGTAATAAAAGAAAATACACACAAACAATGCTTAGTCGTAAACCATATCGGTAGAATGTATGTCCCAAATTGCCCCCCAAAATGGAAGAAATCGAATTAAATTTACAATTTGGGAGAAATTTAATATCGCAACTGTTCTCCCATACCCCTGGACCGATTTCAACCAAATTAGTTGTGGTGACTCTGATGGTATAACGGCGTTAGGTTTTAAAATATTTGATTTAAAAATAAAAATAATTTAATTTAAATATTATGGAATATTATGGGAATATATGGTCGTAGCCAGAGTAGAGCTTTGTGGCATGATCTACATCAAAATAAGTTATCAAATTTGACTCATCGGGGGGGGGGCCGTAAAAAGTGGGGGTTTTTTGTTTACATTGCCATTTTTTTACACCCACCCACCCTTTCTTCCATTTTTTTTACATAAAATTTTAGACACCCACCCCAAAACCCCAACGCTTTATGTTGGTCCCCTCTGTAAAAACGACCAACCGCTCTATATTGGTCCCTTCTTTGAAAGACCAAATTAAAAGTTACTTCCTGTTTACAAACATATACAAGACCTGACAAGACAAATATTTTCTTGGCTGATAATTATGCGATAATCAGCAGTAATCAGCGATAATCTCAACCAAATTGAACTCTAAGCAATCAACAAAGGTAGAATATGATGTGATTATATCGGTAAATTTATAACCCAGCCTATTCATCTGTGTGAGTAGATGAAAAATATGTTGAATCCCCGGGAATAAAAAAATAACTAGGGCCAGTGTTAGGGCCTATAATAGAATAAAAAATTACACAAAATTAAATTTATCTTTTTTTCGGACATCAACCAGCATCAACTAGTAGGCCTAGAGCCTATAGTAATACCAAAAAGGAAAATGTGCATATGAATTAGCTTTTATGTATGCCTGAATGACCACCAAACCGACCTCGCATTACGACTTAGTACTAGGTCTAAAATAATGTTTAACCCTTTGAGTTTGAACGCGGATGGTCAATTTAGTGCCAAATCCATATACACGGATGTGCACGTTAGTGACATGTGACCGTGGAGATGAGGTCACAGTAAGCGTAACGTCATTGTGTTGGTGTAGGGAAGATAACTCCAATTTGGTCTTCGGTTTACAGTATACGGCGGCTGTACTCTTGATTTATGTCTACCTGTATCTACTATATATTATTAACTATACATTATTCTGATACATTGAGAATACCGGCGGTTATTTGAACGAATGGGAGCCCAGCGCCAGGGTGCTACTAATGCTCTGGGGCCATAGTGTTCGAAGGGTTAAAAATAAAATGAGTTGCCCTGCGTTGATTGTCACATGGCCATAAGTGTATCACATATGCTGATATGCAATCAATTTTAGTGTACAAACACTGATACAAATACTTATTTCATACATTACACTCAGGCATCAACTAACTGTATGAATAAAGAGTAAAATAATTATTGTAATTAATATTCTGTCATGAGTTGTTAGCTGATATTGTCAGACTGCATTAAGTTCACCCTACCCTAGAGCTATCTGAAGTATTTTTTTTATTGAACTACACCGTGAACTAGACAATTTTCATTACAAAAACTGCCAAGCAAGCTGAAACAGACACAATAAAAATAATTTGCGCGCAAAAAAAATCAATGAACATTTTGCGACCCACCCCCGCAATATTCACTATTTTTCCATTTCATATCAAGTTATGGGGGTAATTATAACAATATTGAATGTATTAGTGCCTCTCATATTGCAACAAGCCACGACATATAAACAAACATGTTTAAAACAATTGAAAATATGTCAATGAAAAAAAAATGCAAAAAAGTGGTCAAAAACTGTTTCCGGCCTCGGGTACCCACCCACCCCTACCTCACGTCTCGTAAAAACAATTCGCCCCCCCCCCCTGCTCATATAGCAATATAAGTTTATGATTGCAAACTATGTGTATAGAATATCTGGTCATGCAGTAGCATCGTTTTAGTGTCAAAATTAAAACGTTGAACCCTTCAAATGAATTCGTATAAAACACCAGTATTTGTGATTGCCACAAGCCAAAAAAAACCACAAGATAGTTGTAAAAATCATATTGAAGAAACGTGTCCATATCTGAGCAAAGCTCGCGTGCGAATGAATCAAATGTGACATGATAACACCAGTCGGCAGTCGCCACTCAGACACGCCCTCACTCGAGATTATTTACAGCTCCACCCTTTGACTGATTGTTTGACAGTTCTAAACCGCGATGAAGAAAAGACGGATTCGTAATCTCACGTTTAGCCTGAGAGAATATCATCGGTAAAGCTGGTTTAGCTGGACCGCCGAATTTGATGGTTTAGTTGCCGGTTTAAGCTTATAAAACGCAAAAAAATATCGCAATTGACAGAAACATATCCCCGCACGCTTTATATATTGGTGTGAGTGCCTCTCACTTATAAATTTCCAATCAAAATATGCTCGCTGTCGTAATTATTGATTTTCGCAATCAATAAAACGAGGCGGTCCGCATTAGGAAAGAACGATTAATTATCTCGATGATACAGAGACACTACTGCTAAACCACTAGTCTGGCTGGACCAGGTTTAAACCAGAGATGACGAATACGTCACTTAGACCTGTGGTCGCGGGTTTAAACCACGGATTTAGCTGACTCGTGGCGGTTACGGCGGTTTTAAACCTAGAGGTTTACGTAGACCAGGTTTAAACATGAGATGACGAATCCGGCCTATAACAACAACCATGCCCATAATGAAGTTGTGGACCTTTCCGACAGTCTCGCACTAGTTGACGCGTGGAGGTTATTTAACAAACATGAAAGACGCTACACGCGGAGCAGGAAATCCCCAGTTAAAATGGCGATGCCAGATTACTTTTATTTCTGAGGTCCTCTTTAATCTAACGGTCAAATATCCGACAATTTTACCTAGGTAGAAATCAGATTATTCAATTATATTTCACTCTCATTAAACGTCAGTGACATCAAGACTGGTCCGTTGTTTTTTTGGAAATATGTCGATTTAGTAAAAGCAATCACAGCTGAACACAAAATAAGATCGATTTTCTTACTACTCACATGAGAACAAAAAGAAGACAAATTGCTCAATTTGAAAACGACTATTCCTCGGCGCAGTGTCCTTTGGTGTCAGAGGCGGCACCATACACTTTTCCGCAAATCGAAACGTGAGGGAATAAAATTGTGAAAAATCTTACATCAAAAGGCAAAAATTATATTTCAGACATTAAGCATCGTACATAGAACTCTGATGAAAAACGGAAAATAATGGAGGACTTAGAAAAATTAGTAGCTGAAATTGAAGCAATGCAAAAAGAAACTAAAATTGATAGAGGAAGGCGAAACCCCAACAATTAATTTTCTAAATTTAGAAAAAACATAATTACATCTCCAAAAACACTGACCAGCTTGACAGTTGCGAATGGTAACACACTCACAAAACAGACCGATATCACGAAAGAAGCAAGATATTTTTATCTTAATGTATACTCATATAGGTCAATGGATTATCGCGATTTAAACTTCCATTTTAAAGATGGAACATTTCCTAAACTAAGCACCATACATGCATCAAGTATTGAAGGACATCTAACCTTGCAAGAATTGACAGACTCGCCTAAGAACACCAAAAATATAGTGAAAGGCCAGGGCCATCAGAATACCCATATGAATTTTATAATTGATTTTTGTCTGACATTGGCCCCCTTTTAACACAGTCGCTCAATGAATAATCTTCGATGGGAGAGCTATCCATCACACAAAAGCAAGGTATTATAACCTTGATTTAAAAAAGGATAAAAATAGGCAAATGCTAAAAAAAACCTAGCGCCCCACCTCCCAGCTGACTCATGGCGGTTACGGCGGTTTAAACCTAGAGGTGTACGTAGACCAGGTTTAAACCTGAGATGACGAATCCGGTCTATAACATTTTGAATACATATTACAAACTAGTCTCGGCGTGCATATGGGCCAGCATAAAACGTGTGCTCGCATCTATAATCGACCCCGATCAGCCTGGGTTTTTAGCGAGTAGATATATAGGTGATAAACACCGACTAATATATTATATGACACAATTCACAGAACAAAACAAGAAAATAAATCTAGCCTACTACTCCTTGTCGATTTTGAAAAAGCGTTTGATACTTTTCCTGGTCATTTATAAGAAAATGTCTTGAACTTTTTAATTTTGGAGATGCCATAAAGAAATGGCTATCAATTTTGTATAAGAATGTCAGCTCATCCAGTCTGATTGATTGTCATATTTCTCAGAGATTCATGTTAGGGAGAGGATGCCGCCAGGGTGACTCAATATCCCGCATATCTTCCTCCTCTGCGCCGAAGTTTTGGGGCTGATGATACGCCAAAACAATACGATTAAAAGGATTTTCCACGGCGGTTCAGAATACAAAATATCACAATATGATGACGACACGACGATCAAACATGATGGTTCTGAAAATAGACTACGCACATCGTACTAAACACTGGACGAATTTGTTCGGGTATATCGGGTCGGCGCATAAATCCTGAAAAATGTCAAGCAGCATGGATAGGGATAGGGTCACAAAATACAATGCGACAAGTTATTACGGAATTAACCTGTCCACTGTAAATACCTTCAATTTTCTAGGGATACATTTCGACACTAATTTAACAAACAGAAATATAAACTAGAATTAATAGGGAGAATATCTAGAAAATGTCAATAAATCAATAAAACCTGATGGGGATTTTTTGTATTATTTCCACAATTTGGGTATTTGGAAAGATAACAACATAAATCTTGTGAATTTATGATTGGTTCGACCTAGAATCGAGATTGCGTACACAATTTGTTCATGCAGTGACAAGAAATCTAAATTCTAAATCGAATTTTTCGATTTTTAGTGAAAATGTCCAAAAATTTGGGAACATTTTATTTATCAGCATTCTATATGCCCCGTCACTAACTCGCGGCCATATTGGATCCACCAGGCCCGGATCTGTGGTTTCTGGAGAAGCATTCCATATATGGATGTAATGAATTATTCATGACTTCTATATATGGAAATCCTACATCAGAACTTTGACCGGTAGCACTAAAACCACGGAGCTGGGTCTGCATGAATCTCTGAAATCATGGAACGGAGCTGGATGAATCCAATACGCCCGCGACTCAGTGATCTCTCTTGTTGGCCATATTCCAAATATGAAACCTCGGAAAACATTTATTTTGTTGGATATGCTCTTTTTGACCTCCTTTATGCCATCTGGTGGACATTTTATAGAGGATTAACAAAAACTCGCCACAAATGCTGACACAACAGCTTGAAACATGTTATCATTTCCAAAATTTGAGCATTTGGAATTTGAACAGTATGCATCTTGCGAAAGACCACGTATGGTATGGAATGGTGTTAAACTTGACAACAAAATGCCCCTAGCAGTGTTCGCGCTGGACTGAAAAAAGATTTAGCCAAAAGTTTAGCCAAATGATAATTTTATTAGCCAAATGGAAAAAAAATTAGCCAAATATTTTTTGGCCAAATAAAAAAAAACTATGGCCAAATTAAATAATCTTTTTATGGTCGGTTCACAATTAATGACTAAAAAGTCAAATCTAACAGGCACAAGTAAAATACACAATAATTTAACTAATTTTGATGAACTAGAAATATTTTTATATACTAGTATGTCATTTATTAAAAATTTAGTAATCTTTATGTGAAAGAGTGATTGTGATTTGGAGGGGGGGGGGGGGTGTAACCCGGGATTAGGTATACGCGGACATTTCCCCACCGGACATTTCCCCACTTTCTTCTTTTAAATCATTAAATATTAATTATCCTTGCGAAAATATCTAAGTGACATCTGGAAACTAATAACTTAATATTGTTACGCCATTATCAAATTACAATCTGTCATAAACGCATGCATATTATTTTGAATGTATCGATATTGACGAAAAATAGCCAAAAAATATATGTCGTGATTCACATTTGGCTGATTAAGCTATTGTCTTACACTTGGTGCTCATAAACCTTGGCCGTCATAAATACAATGTCATCATAACCATGCATTGTGCAGGAGCTCCGTGAGTGACCAGACAGACAATGGGGCCCCCTAGGAATGGTATTTCACTCAAAACACCAACAACACGTGATAAATGCCATCTACAACACAATGAGGTTTGAGTAAGTTATTTACTGAATATGTTAACGACACAAATCGTATATCCCATTGAAATATGTCGCTTAGCATCTGGTAAAGAATGCAAAGCTATTTTTGAATGCAGACATCAGAACTGTGTTCAATCAACAGCAACAAATATCTCGTATATTGGCGATGTTATTACAATTGTCGAGAAATATAACCTTATGGATATCGTCGATAAGAGATCAGGAAACCTCGTGTAAAAACTAACATACAAATTGCCATTGAGGCAGAATGGATCCTGAGAATGACGTCAGACATAGCTTTCACCTGCTTTCTGATAATTCATCATACGCTCATCAGTATGTCCAAACTCCGGCGTTTGTGCCGAAAATGTTTACAAAAAAACGATGTTACACCACGACAGCACTGGTCATCAATAGAACCACTTGCCGATGTGAAGGGCGATTCCCTAACTGTGAACGCATATCATTATGTCGACAAATTCAAAACAGATCCTAATTGACTGTAAGGAGTTGACACGTATACGAAACAACATGTTTTTGGCTTAACCCTTTCAGCGCCAGGGGCCGATCTCATCGGCCCTAATTTACGGTCTGTAAAATCGGCCCTAAAAAAAAAATAAAAAAAAAAAAATTATTTTTTAGATTTTTTTGGGTTAAATGTTTTTTGGGTATGCTTAAGCATGCTATAGTGAATTTAAAAACAAACTGGATAAAACCTTAGGGGCATGTTATAACTCAAAACTATCACCAAGTATTCATAGTAATAATTTTGATGCCCATGAAAAACGTAAGATTCCCTGGCACTAAACCAACAAAATAAGTCTGTTAAAGAATATAATAAAAAATTATTAAAATTGTAAAAAATTGTAAAAAATAATAACAAATGATGAAAAATTGTTAGGCCAATGCATTCTCTTATATATGCGAGGCGACCTATGGTCGACTCGCATATATAAGAGAATGCATTGGGACAGGGTATATGGGTTGATACAAAAATCGGACCTGGCACTGAAAGGCTTAATCGACCGGTATGGTATACTTTGTTTCATTGCCGTTGATGAACCAACTCATTGGGGCACGATATTCTTTTATCTCACGCACGTCAGTGATCGCGTACAGCATGTTACTGATGATATGGATTGTTTTACTACATGTAACTACATAGATGATTTACTTCACAACTGTGTTTGGCGTACAACTCTCTCTCTCTCTCTCTCGCAAGCGAACGGAATGAATACTACCTATCCCAATGTTCAAAATCAATTAACACGTGTTTGAAACCGTCGTGATCATACCCTATCAGAATTATGTGTCCATTCTTCTGTGAACAAAATTTGTGCATGAAGTACACGTATTATGTGTAATGTGTGATATACAACATCATCATCACCACCACCACCATCATCATCAGCAGGATCATCATAATCATCATCAGCATCATCATCATAATCGTCATCATCATCAGCATCATCATCAGCATCATCATCATCATAAACAAAAATATCCCCATCTTCTTCCTCATCTTCGACATCATCCTCATCAACATTATCATGGTTATCAGCATCAGCATCAGCATCATCATCATCATCGTCGTCATCATCATCATCATCATCACCATCATCACCATCATCATCATCAACATCATCATCATAATCACCATCATCATCATCATCATCGCCGTCACCATTTTCAGCATCACTGCCATCATCGTACCATGTTAGTCGTCATCATCACCATTATGGTCATCATCGTCATCAGGCCCATCGTACATACGTGTAAATACATCTTGCTGCTCATATTAATTTATATTCCTCTTCTGTAAAATTTATTGATGGTATTATTCTGTTCATTTTGATGTGCATAACAATGTTATATTCTTTATGAAATCTTCAATAGCGAGCTTGCGATACTCGTCCGACGGGAACGGGTACGGGTAAATTTGTGAACTTCGTCACTGTCACTTGCAGCACATACAACGATAGTGGTATGTAACGGTATAGATGTGTCCCATTAGCCGGTAATCTTTCACTAAGGTTTTCTCACCCATAAGTACATGAATTCTATGAAATAGAAATCAGCTATCCATTAACCTATTTATTGCAAGATATCATCCGCAAATCGTATTGATAAACTTGTTATCTGAGCCACGTTTTATGTTCAAACCCTCGAGGCGTTTCCTAGCACTTAGCTAACTATGGAAACCCAATATTTTCAATGACAACTTTGTTCTCTCCAATAAAGAGAGAGACAAAGACAGGGAGTGAGTAGATGATTGTGCGAGATGCAGTATCGACCCTTGGATGTATATAGGCATTGGGATATCGTGGAATCAAAACATGATCATGACGTCACTACTTTGTTCGCCGCGTCCGGTTAATACATGTATTGGATAATTGATAGTACATTATTTTACAAACAACGATCCATTAGTTTAATAACGGGTGCTCAATGTCGAACTTAATGGACGGTTATTTCACTGTGAAAGATTTCATTTGATATGACTCGTATGTACATGTATGATACAAAAATATATATTAGATATCTATGCATACTAGACGAGGTTGACACGGGTTCTGACCCCGACATATATGGGCGAAACTCAGGGCCGCTTTTCTTGCTTGGTCTGAGTTGAGGCACATCTCAATGTGCCATTCCGATCGATACATGACCATTTCGATAATACATGAGAATATAATGGTGCTCTGGCAGGACAACTGGAAGTATATCAGACGAGTATATCCATATAGCCTCTTCTGTCATTTGCAGAATGAGGTCCCCAGCGGGTGAATTTAGTGATGCTACCCCGCATTGGGGATGTCTAACATCGAATTCCAGGCATTTAATTTAACACTGTTAAAATTCGCATACCACGTGCACAAATCAACCATTCGATGCTCCGCCATATCAGAAATACGACGTGATAAATAATTGCATACAATTGCCGAAATGTAAGAGCAAAAACGTCTTATTTAGTCAAAGTCAAAGCAATGGGGTACTGCCAGTCCATTATGTTGACAACGTGTTAAGCTGTCACGACAATGAACGGGTGGACAGGGACGACCACATTGTACAACTCATGTGTGTTGATCAGATTTTGGGTTTATCAATTCTGGTCAGAGGTGACGTTTTGGATCAGGCCATGTTTTAAGTCGGATAATAGCTTTAGACTGTGCATTATTTCAGCGAATAGAACGATCGCGTCCTGCGGTTTCGATGGATCCATTCGCTGAGATAATATACATTTTTCAGGCATTATCCTATACTTATACATGTATTAAACTTTTGGTTTAGTTACTTTATCGTATGTGAGTGGTGACTGATACTCATTTTAACAGATCTTACCCTTTAAACGAACATGGCGCTTTTGAACCTCAAGAATAATGATTATTGTAGTGAGTATAATAATTATATGTTGATACAGACACGTCGCGTATACCGATATATAGAACTCTTATCATAGTCTGAGTGAGTATATCGAAATATAAAACTCTTAGCATATTCTGAGTGAGTTTCATCTGTTACCTGTCCAACTCTTTAGTCATTAATCGATCGGTCTATGAAATCATTTGTGAAATCCAATTGAAAATGTTACCATAGTGATTGAAGAAAAACCCCAACCCCTTCCCATGCACTGTCGCCTCGTCGTTGATGAATGCAACAGATTATCCAGAAGTCCATCGTCTCCATAACACAGGCCCCTGGGTAAAATACCAGATATACCAATATATACTATACCAATGACAAGGTTCAAAGGTCCGATGTTTGGAAAAATACACTATTTAGGATAGGATATAGGATATAGAATATTTTATTTCAATATACACATATTAATACAGAATACATTTTACATATATTGTATTGTATATTCGAGGGGGTGGCATAGTCAGGCTAGACTGACTTACTGCCACCCCCTTAAAGATGAATATATGTTATGATAGGTGGTCAAGATTTATTGTACAATGCAATGCTATATAATTATGTATCGCGTAATGGTTGCATTTAAATGGATTATATGCATGGATGGTATACGTATAGATAAATCGCTTATGGGCTACTCGATGGTTTGTCTCTTTCTAGTTAGTGGCAATATATGTTCCTTGAAAGTCGAGCAGGAATGTTCTATCTATCATATTCCTCATAGATTCTCAAAACCATTCATCTCAGACTCAATATATATCAGTGTGTCCTCTTGGCCATGAAATTTCCTTTATTTTGATAAATCGCCAGTATCAAACTAAGGGAAGTCGAGATATCGTACCGAAAGCTTGCAAAATCTACTGGAAAAATGGGAGTAAAATATAGTATATTTATGGTATATCTGGTATATCCCCCATAACCGGGGCATGTGCTCCATAACGGTAAGTATAATGTTGGGCAATAAGGCGAATGCGAATAACAATTTCTATATATATAGCATATATCAATTGTGTTGCAGTTGGCTCACCATACTTTACCAGTCGGTGTGGTCACTTACACGTGAAACAGTTTCAGATTACACAACGTGTACCGGCACGGGCAGCTAGCTACCCATATGCGTACCGGTTTGAACTCGCAAACTCGCTAATGATTGGAGGAAAAAAAGATATAATAATATTGTTTTAGAAAGCAGGTGAACTACTATCCTGGTACCATTTCATCCGAACGAAATTATCAGGATCGAAACTGGGAATAGAACCCTCTTTACTTTGGCCGAATTGGTCACTCTCGTCGTTATTTTTTAAGTGTGATTAAGAGACCCGACGCCTTCGAAGTGGGTTCATGCGAAATAACATAAAAGTAAAACAACAAGCACACGGAAAATAGATTAACTTATACTCATTGTTAATAAATATCCAATACTGAGATTTGAATGTCAAAATCATTATTATGTAAACATAAATGTTACAGTGGAATTTTCGACATAAATTCCATTAGTGCAATAAGATACCAATGTGTAATTAAAAACTTTGGAAAGGTCAAAGCATTGAAAAATATGCTGAAAATCGTATTCAGACTAATATATTTGAACTTACTTCATGATCAGCGATGTGTGTAGATTTGTTTACATGCCAATGGTTTCAACAATCGAAATTTCGTTATTGGAGAACTCTTAGTAATGCATATAAGAACATATATGTTCTACTATAGTGGTGGTGTTTTACAGACTTATATATATATTTTTTCACATTTACCCACTGCGATTGCATTGAGTCCCTTTAAGTGACCCAGATTAATTAAATCAACTTTAGTACCGTTATGATCATGGCCCTTAGTCGGCCTTAGACTATTGCTCAAGCAATGATAACCTAACACAATATTCTCCAACCTTGGTAAATTTATTCCAAAAACCGACGAGTCAGACCTAATCAGCCTTAGTTATGAGATGTAATAGCTTCATATCTGTAACACGTATTTCTCAAGTGACAAGTTATGGTCCGTCCGACCTGAAACTGCGGTGCGATAATGGTGGAGCAATCGATGATCAAGCACGTTCTCTAGCGACATGAAGTACTATGACGCATATAATACCAGCCAATCAATACCCTCCAAGGCGGGTTTCTTTCTCGGCAAGTTTAGGTTACATCCATACCACGTTCTGTAAATGTTCCATTGTCTCATCGGTGTCAACCTGGTCTGTGTCTCGTTTAAGTCGTCTTGTTCACATCCCATTTTGACGTGCTCGTTATATCAAGCAGTTGGAATTAAGTTGAAGTCGAGAGATGAACAACTGTGTCTGGTCGTTGATCCTGCTGCTGACAACCATAGGAGGTAAGGACCGAACCGAAATATATATCATGTGCATATATTATATATACCAGCCTACATAGCGAATTTAATCACGGAATTTCCGGATATACGTAGTATACGTTTTTTTTTTTAATTCAAGCTGAGATATTTGTTTTCCCAAGCTTGATTGTCAATTTGAGTTGTTACATTTGACTTATAAATGGTAACAGAATGTAACATTTAGACCCGATAATTCAGCTGTCAACCGTTCTGTTGGTGTACCGCTAATAAATATCTGCGTCCGCACAAAAAATCGTAAGAATATAACCGAAAACTTTCTAGATATTGTACCATACCATACGTGGCGTATGTACGTAGATAATTTAACCGCGAGTGGGCGGATGGGTGGTAGTAGGAATACATGGAAGATCCGGTTTTTTTTATTCAAACTGAAACATTTTGCTCAAGACTTGGTGTGGGTGGATATGAGGGAAGCATTACATTTGATGATTTTATAACAATAGGTGCCAATTTATCCGACAAATATTTCAAGGCCAAATGTCAAGGCCAGATACAGCAATACCGATATATTCCATGACAGGTCAATGCCAAAGGTCAAGGTAAAATAGTTTGATATTAAAACACGCACATGTATCATTATGTACAACATATTAGACCCCGAGCCAACATATGGATCCCCCTCTCTGAGGAATTTTGAAGACCAATTATTATTATAGAGCATCATGCTATTCCGCATCTTTCTAAGCATGTTTACCATTCTGATAAGTGTCGCATTCAAATTGTATGGCACTTTTTAAGTTTTATAGTATTTGACTAAATTCAACATTTTTGTGGGATAGGGGTATATTAACATGGATATACTATTGATTTTTTCGCAAATTAAAATTTAAATTATTTCCTAATTTTGTGAAGAGTGTGAAAAAGCCACACTGGCAGTATTCTGGGGGTCAACGTGGTCTTAATGTCGATGTCTATTGTTATTCTCCTATTTTGTTTGTAAAGAGTAATTGCTAAGGCAGTTTTATGATAAAGTATAATGGGCAGAATTAAAAAACTCTGACTCACGGATGGAATGTCAATATGCCAATTATCTTTTGGTAGACATTTTGATGGGGTGAGGGTAAGTATCTTGGTCATACGAGATCAGTCTCCTGGAATGTCTAATATGGAAATAGTTTTGTTGTGGAGCAATTGATTATACTTCCCAACAATGTATCAATATACCGAAATAATTAGCAAAATGATTTATAAAATATTAAAACTATATTTTTTTTACGTGAATTTGATACTGAGAATCACAAAAATAAGCATTCTGCAACCACAGATTGCCTTGTAATGACATATGTTTGGAATTATTTCATTGTTTTTCATAACATCTACTAATGACAGTCTATCGAAAGAAACTGGGCCATATATTCGATTGTTATGCCCTAATAATGCAGTAGCGGTGTTGTTCTTGCTGAAGATATAGTAGATAGATGCATGGTGGTCCGGACACTCTTATCACAACCCAATAAACGACAATGGTGCACTTTTCTCACAAAATAAACTTATTTTTATCTCATGCGGATATGGTTATGTTTGGTCTGAGATGCCGAGAATGTGTCCATACCTCCACGTACAACTACAACATATGCTATTCAATAAAATTAATGATAGTTTGGAATTGGAATTTTCCCATAACAACTATTGTCAGAAACTGCAGATGCCACTACACGCTGGATATATCGTCTCGCCCGATTCGACTGTTGCCAGGTAACCCGTTTAGCGTGTATTCAATTGTGCATAAACGCCACAAAGACTGAGAAATCCCTAATGTGACCACACTCTCGAGTAGCATATCCTTGATTTAACAGCCACTAAAGTATACCTGTACAACCCGCCCATAACCATACAATCACTCCATATATACACAAACACCACACAAATGACAATGCAACCACAAAATACCCTACACATCAGCCATAACGATGCAGCCAAACCTGGTATAGCTGTACACCCTCACGTGACCATAGATGATTCACCATGAAGGTACACCAGGTATGCTCCTACACTCCACCTATGACTCTTTAGTCACTAACTGTGTGCCTATTTACCACATTAGTGACCATACAGTAACTCCCAATATACACATTCACGCCAGTCACTCCCTGTCAACATACCCATATCACATATGACAATACAGCCATCCGTGTATGCCTATTCGCCTCGACCATGGTCATATAGCCACTCCAGATATACATATACACCCACACATGACCATACAGTCACTCCAAATATACATATACACATTACCAATGGACATACAGTCATTCCAGATTTTAGAGGATTTACAACCAGTCCCCAGCTTATAGAGGAATTTACAAAACGAGTCAAGTAAATTAGCTTGAAGGCGAGGTCCAGACCTAATTTACTGGACGAGTTTTGTAAATTCCGCTATAAACTGGGGACGAGTTGTAGATTCTATTTATTACATGATTCAAAACCTCGACAAAACATACTTCAATCAACAAATGGGACGCGAAACTAACATCGGCTTCTATAATGCATGCGATTACGTTTCACGTACCTATGCGTTGTTTGCTCGAGTAAAGAAATAGTCCCAGAAAAATAAAGACTATTTGGCGTATTTAATGGCGTATATTTAATGACACAACTTTTCAAACTCTTCATCCATTATAGTTTGTTGGAAAAAAATATTGGAAGCCATAGTATCTTGAGACGTAGCGCACGAAATGTAAACAGACGACAAACTGGAAGTCAAAGGTCACATGGCACTATTTTTTTTTAAACGAACGTTTAATATCACAATTTATAGAATGGGTTTATTGAATGGAATAAAGGTAGGATTATGTAATAAATACACATATACACCAGATCAATGCAAAACGCCAAAACCTGTATACCTGTGCACCAACAAATAACATGCAGTCACTCTTTGTATCTTTGTATTCACCTCACACATTATCACACATCAACTCAGTGTATAGTCATACACCTCAGTTATACATAGATATACATGTGCAGCCACACATGCCATATAAACACTCCTACAAGTATATCCACATAATTCATCACCATACACTAACTCCCTGTATGCATATTCACTTCACCTATGACCATACAGTCTCTCCCTCTATACATATGCACATCAACCACAACCAAATTCCCACTCAAGATATACATTTACACTCCACCCATTACTATACAGTCAATCCAGGTATACATATGCACACCACCAATTGCCATACGACCCGATCAAATATGTAAATACACTGCACATTCGACTGGTCATCCTCTCCAGAATTGCGTAAGTAATATGTGACACACAGCCGCATACAACAGCAAATAATGGAGAAAAATTATTACTCAATAAACGCTCTCTAAATCCGAAGAATTGTTTTCAACTCAAGACTAAGTCATCATTACTATAATTTGTTTTATCGACAAACTTCGTTTGAAAACTTTCCACGTAGATCATGATTTACAAGAATGTTGTCGAATCAAGCACGTACGACAAGTTTGTCGTATCAAGTACGACCAACAAGGACATATTGAATTAGTAAACGCCCTTGAGATCACGGTTTTTCATGGTTTTTCGACGAATATCAAAACTTCGCATTAACTATGTGATACTATCATTTGTTTTATCGACAAACTTCATTAGAAAAGTTTCCATGTAGATAATGATTTACAAGAATGTTGTCGTATCAAGTACGTACGACAATTATGTCGTATCAAGACTTAGTACGATCAGCAAGGACATATTGCATTAGTTTTTCATGGTTTTTCGCACAAATATCAAAACTTCGCACTAACTATGTGATATGGTGTCAATAATTGTTAGTAGAAATTGTAAATTGTAAGTAGAAAGTTTAATACGAACAACATGTCGAAAAATCAAACATGTGTAGTCTATATTGTTAGTGAATGGAAAATATATACTCAGAAAAGAGACCAAATTTGGGTACCTCTCTTCAAATGATAAAAACCCAACAAAGCGACAATTGCCAGATGGCAAACAACCAAAATTGTAAAAATTTGTATCATATCCGCCAACATTCCGCATGGGGGTCTACAACTCAAGGTATATATCGCTAGTTTTTAATCTACTTACATATACCTGATCGATATAATATAACAATAATAGTTCTCGTTCCACTAGCTAAGCTGCCATGTTCAACGCGTATTCATTCACTTCATATTTGTTTTATGTTCACATTATTCTTGTTATGTTCAACTTGTATCCGTGTCAATGAATACCCTCCAAGACAGCCAGCCGTTTCTTTCTCGGTCAGTTGCTCCATTGTCTCACTTGGTGTCAGCCTGTTCTGTGTCTCGTCTTGCTCACATCCCATTTTATCGATTGATGAAAATCTTTGTCTGGTAGTTCATCCTTCTGCTGAAAACCATAGGAGGTAAGAACCGAACCAAAACATATATTATGTGCTCTACATGTCATACGTGTAGCTAATATACAGGTATACCGTGCGTGGTCATTGTTTTTCTTCATACCACAACTTTCTTGTCAAGCAAGATCTACAGTAAATTATTGGTATCAGTTCTGGAATAGATCTTATATGAAATTAAACAAATAATAATGAGGATAACTTAACCTTGAGTTGCAAACAATTATTCGAATTTAGAGAGCGTTTCGTGATTATATATTCGTTCCCAATTATTTGCCGTTGTGTGTGGCTCTGTATCATACATTCACAAGTTCACAGAAAATATATTGATTATATGTTATTCGTGAAATATAGTCAGCTGATATCTAGTTTCGTCCTTATGTCGAAACAGCTTTCCCTCCGTTGACATAACGAGCGATTTGTGACCAATGAATTTGAAAATTGGTCCTGGTTTGTTCTCAAAATATTGCCCAAAGTGGCTATACTCACATATGTTTCAGCAGAATTGAAATACTTGTTATATAATCAGCGGTAAACTGATTCACGTGTTATGTGTCATCCGTTGTTTTTGAATGGTCAATTCTTTAATCTCATGACCTATAATACATAGGTATCGAGATAACATTGACTTCATGAATGCAGTCTGCCTCTTCAGTTTTCATGCTCCCTTGTTTTCACAATCCACCTATTAGCCGTGGTATACCATGAAAGCTGAATCATATATGTGTGGTATTCCATTGCCATTTACTGGGACAGGGGTTTAAATTTAAAACATGAACAAATCAGGTATGTTATTTTTCAGCCAGCTGTTGTCAAGGTCCCCATATTTTTTGGTGAAACACTATCTAAATGAGTGTGTGTACCATTATATACTAGCCTTATTTCTGACACCCACAAGTGTTTTGAGACAGTTAAATGTAGATAATTTGTTTTTAATATTTGCATGTTGATGCTTCTAAATGGTTTCAGGCTGTCGTAGGCTCTTCAATATGTCAGTCGGTCTCCAAAGGTTAGAAAACTAACGTTTTGAATCTGACAAGCGCTTTGGTAAATTGTTCCAGACTGCTTGCTGTCAATCTTTATCGAAATAAATTGTGTATGTCCATGTATAATGGCCTTTTGTCACCGTCACTCTCAGCTTGTTGTGGATATAGCCAACATCTTGAGACTTTAGTTGGTTGGAGCCTCCGAATATGCATTTCGTTATCCAAAATATAGAACAATAATTCAATGTTTTGTCAATTCCCATCCAAGTACCGATTAACCCTTTCTGGTCAATACTCAGGAGTTCACAAGAGCTGACCCCTTAAGTCCGTGGTATACTCTGGAAGTTGGATATCAGTGATATCTAATTGTCACACCCAAATATCCAACGCTTCGGTCAATTATACATTATGACAGCGTGCCCATTGTGTGTGTATAGTCACTGTTACATACAATTTATGACGTCACGTACATGGATAAACTCCAAGGAACTTATAAATTGGTGAATGACACGTTGTGAGCTACAAACTGATATGTCAGTATAAAATAAGCTACCTCTCTCAGTTCAGAAATCCAATTATAAACTAAACAATATCAAACATGTTAGTTATTTACTTGATTGTAAGTTGATAGCGTGAATTTCAGTATTTGCTATCAGTTGTACACTATAAAGTGATGTCAGACAGGATGATAGTCAGACAGCAAGCATTTATTTGTGCCTGACTTTAGTCCGCTTGAGTCGGACAATGTTACACAGTCATTTGCAGACTTGAACCGCGATATATATCACAAAACTTTGCAATATATATAGCCCTAAAGTAGATGCCGCTTTCAGCCTCGTCGCCATTAGCCATATCGATTGGCAAGTGTCGCTGGTAAAAGTTCCAGCAGGAAGGGGACGTTTGGTGCTTAATTGCAAACAGCTGAATGGAGCACTCAGCGTGATACACAAAAAATGCGTTTACTGTCCAGGACATACATGTTGTTCTGGAATATTGTACATCAATACTATGAGACTGGTGGACGCTGGAATGTCACCAGAGATAAGAATTGGAGAGGTTGTCGAAATATAGTCTTTAGTTAATCAAACAACGTTCTATTGAAATGAACTTTATCGAAGTTCCCTGGATCTTCCTGGATTATGGCGTTCTCGTGTTCTCTAGTTCTCACTAGACCTTGAAAGTTTCCCAGGTCTGTATTGCGAATATAACTATACATATGTTCTAAGCACGGAACACCAGTTACCAATTATATAGATTAATGCACCTGGATGCTCTAACGCGAACTACGTTTAGTTTAAATCGGTGATTATGCATGTGTTGTTTGAACGGAGAGGGCTTTCAAGTTGGTTGGGAAGGGTTAATTATTGCCTGGGAAGGGTTAGCTATTTCCCGGAAAGGGTTAATTATTGCCGTGCTTATCGACGGACGTAAAAGTTAACGAGCATATTGTATACTCGGACTAGTGGTTCGTTTCATGTTTGGTGTTGGTAAGAAGTGGGGACGCGTTGGTGTCCGGCGAATGGACTTAGACACCTAATGGGAGCGTCTGTTTTTTATCGTTGGTGCGTGATGTCATTTAAGGAACATATCAATTTGCTCTATGAGAATGGGTGACCTAGTTCGGTTGTACTGGTATAATGCGCTTTTGGGAATCGCCCAGTATATCACCCAGAGGAAGTTTGAGCACCTATTGATTTTCTGTCAGCTTATAGCAAACAAAATATCTAATTTGTATACGTTTACAAAAGAGTGTTGTTATTTTATCCGCTAACCAACAAATGAGTGTTGTTATTTTATCCACTAACATAATATCCCTCTGTACATATTTGAACATATAGGTAAAACTCTAATGATAGTCTCAGCAATAACACTGTACTTCTAGGAACAAGCTTGTAATAAAATAAAGAGCACGTCGTTCGGTTGTTCAATAACACAACCTACGACAACAATATCCAGTGTGACATGTGCAAATCTACTACACGGACGAAATGTACCACGTGTTGTACTCCTGAAATTCACAATTAATAGTCACAATGGGGTACTGGTATATTGCACGGGATGAAACTATAAACCGTTTTGGAGTCTTGCCTTACCTGTTTGTGGGTGGTCACACGCATACGGCTTTCCAACAATTTATACTGGGGAGCAAAGAGTTATGGATAACAGACCTCATAGCTGAACATAGAGCTGTCAATTGGTATCTTCTCGATCGCGAAATTTAAGGGTTTTTTATTATTTCCACCGAGGACGGGAGTTTCTCGTCAGAATTAAGTATGTCGTGCGTCAATACATATCAAGTGGCGTTTTCTCGAGACTTTTAAGCCCCCAATTGATTCTACCCAGGACATGAGTTTCTCGACTGAATAGAGGAAGAAACACCGCTAAACGTCTTTCCGAGGAAGCATTCAGGAGTCGATATGAGATAGACTGATAGAGATCTGACTCGGATGTGCTCGAGTCTTTTGCTCACAGAAACGAATCTCGCAATAACGTTGGTATGTTTTACAGTGTTATTTCAATGTAATTTTATCGATTATCGTAGGCAATTAGAGTCATGTGATGAGTACCAATTGGACAGAAATAGATGGTTAACTGTTTTTTATTATCAGACAATCTCTGACGTGGGTTTCCTGTCCTCATCTTTCGCGTCAGCAGCTATCAAGTGCATGACATATCCCTGAGACTTTGATTCCAGTGAAGACGGAAGTTGCACGTCTAAATAGAGCCAGGAGTACTACAGAAGTATTTTCGAGGAGAAAACCAGAGCAATGTGATAATTTCCTGACTCGGTGTGCTCGAATTTATATCTCATACAACAGAAACTCGCGTTAAAGCTCATTGAAAGGGCACTTCTTCTATATCCATTTCATTTTACAAAATTAATGTAACCGACTTTGCATTTGACGGAATCAGATTTCAGCGTTGCTCGCTAAAAACAATATCCAGCGTCCACCACCATTAGCTCTTTGAAATCGTAAGTGTATCTAAATAACTATCAATTCAAACTATACCGAATCGTGCCAACCCATTATCCAGTGGATATATAGGGGTCCTCACTCATCGGTGGCTCGGTGCACAAACTAAAGAGAGGATATATCGTGAAAAAGAACACATGAAATTTTGAATATCTATATATTCTGAACAAAATAAGTTGAGAAAGATACATTTAATAAATTGTTTATTTAGATTATATTATACGTTTAACAATGAACACTTGTTCTCCATGTTGCTTTCTATAATTTGCATGATTGTGCCACAAAAAACTAAAGTCCAATTATTTTAAACAACGGAATAATCCACATGTTTAGGTTGTTGCCAGTAAGGGAACTTGGTTTGGTATTACCATATTTGATATGCCATTACAAGGAGTTAAACTAATTCATGATACGCTTATGTATAAATGCATGTTTATACCTCCAAATGTGATCACCTTTCAACCGTGTTGATCCTATACTGCTCTATATAGGCAGCTGAACAAATAATTCAGAAATTTCAGGCCCCGGTCATGATATTGATAAATTTAAATTGAAAAACGGAATAAACATAGAATGATAGAAGACACTTAATACATCAAGTTGAAGATTTGAAAAATGCGAGTATACTTACATCACGCGGTTGGTGGATATTTGCGAAGTATGTGATTTTTGGGCACGTGCAAGTATAATCACCTGTTACAAATAAACATTTCACCAAATGACTTTGACCTTAATGTGTGACCTTCACAACACTGTCTCTTGCGGTTTCTATTATTAAGTGGCCAACAACTTGCACTTCCAACACACATACTGATATCAAACAATACCAATTAGATTTGGATTTCACTTAGTTCAAAGAACGGATGCTCCTAGTTTCATGCTTTAGTCCGACCAGTCACAATTGTGTGTTAATTCACTGGACTACTATTATGGGCTATGCACTTTAGCTATTACGCTGAGCTATGTCATGCTTGGCTGGTGCATTTTGTGTCAACCGTCAAAACCAGCATTTTGATAGCTTTCTTCAACACATTGAGCTGCTTGTTATGTGAAAATGTTACAGATCGACCCGAACTCAATTATTGGTGTATTTTCATTTGACAAGTATCTTTTATTGGAGTATATATGTCCATAGGATGTTTCAAAACAATGGAAAACCAGGTTAATATATTGTTTTGGCGATAAATCCAAGATGGCCGCCAGGGGGCGTCGTAAAAAAATGGAAACATGGATTTCCAAACGACGTAGGCTCTATATTTTCCAAAAATACACGGGGCCAAACTGCTAATTGTAGAGGATTACATAAGGGACCAATTCAACTCGAGAGTAACACAAGTGGCCATGCCCGGGAGACCCATGTGTATGTATCTGCATATATTTAGATCCTAACACCAACGGTGAATAATAATAGTTTTCGGGTACAGCCGATATTCAATGTCACAATCTGCACATGTGATTTTGGAACCATCTCATGTTTAATATCAAATTTAAGAGAACAAGCAACCGAAACTACTATCATGCCACTATCATGCCACTATCATGTTACTATAATGTCTGGTAAACATGTATAGACCTGTTCATCGGTACGCGTATGGTCTATTATCATCAGTTGTCGCGCTTGCGTCCAGTCGTGGCGACTCTTACGGTTGAACCGCTAAATAAGAATACACGAGTTCAGTTGCTGCTCTCTCATATGGTGGTAGCCGTTTCTTTCGCCGGCGGTATTTGGTTCATACTCAAGTGCTTGGTCAATATAGTCAATGGTCAAATTCCAGTCAGCAATATCATCACAATTCGACCTTAAAATAAGTTTGTGTGCTACTGTATAGTCGGTATATATGGTGACTGTCACCGGCACATGGTCAGGTAGATAGATATACTTAAAATAACTGGTTGACAAACCGATAGTTGGTTGCTGATGAGCAGTTAGTGGGACGTACTAGTCATACTCGTGCAGTCATGGAGCATAGCAGGTTGACGAAACCTCTTATTGTCCGGAAGTTAACGTCAAAGGGACGCCGTTTCTGTATGAAAGGTCAAAATTGGATTCTGGGGTGACATCGAAATTGGCAGGGATCTCAGAAAAGAATCTGAGAGGGGATCACTCCAAACGAGTTTTATTTGGCGTGCATGGGGATCCAAAGAGACTTATTGTGGAGGCACACTACCATTTTACAGTATTAGTTTTTGGCTTCGATGCGTTGGGCACGTGTTGTAATTCCGTTAGTTGCTGATTCGGCGGCTGCGTGTCATAATATACAACCCTATGCGCGATACAACATAGTGTCTCTCTAGGGATTACAATAATTGCCTATTTATTTATTGGACTCATGGTACAGAAACGATCAGTCATATGTAGCTAACAGGATTACGGATCGATTGGCGAACACATGCAGTTGTGATAATTATAGGTCTGCAGTAAGAAAACGTGCAACTAAAAGTCACCGCGACAAGACTCAATCACGAATGGTCATGACAATAGACCTGCACATATTTTCTGACCAACGTCAATCTTTCTCATTTCCGCCATTTCACAGTGATATTCTCGGCAAAATACCAGTTTATTTACGTTGAGCGCCTTGGGGCAAGGAAAGCAGAATACTGTTGTCGTCAACTAGGAATGAGCTTACTGAAAATCAACAATATGGAGGAGCATGATGACGTCACGAAGTACCTCGAAGATTACAGAGTGGCTGCCAGGTAAGTTTACATATACCCTTATGGCAACCGAATATTCCAAATTCGAACACTATAAATCAGCAACGCGTGGTCGTGTCAGATAAGCTTTATACATTATGAGGTACTCTTCACACCTAATCCGAGTAAGATCAAATACTGTGCATGTATTGCTGATATAATTATAGATTAATTGATTAAACACCAATCAAGTGGAAATTAACAAGAATTTGTGTAAAAACAATACAATTATGACAACGCGTTGGTGGGTATCGTATCGTGCGCCGTGCCGTTGACAGTCGATCATTATCCACATTATCATTTTAATATCGATAGGTAATAAAGGACAAAATGCATGTCAAACGTCGTCAAAAAATAATAGCATATTGAAGCCGACGAAAAATATTACCGGCAGCATTTAAGAATCAGCGCATTTGTGTAAACAGAAATGCGCACGCCGTGCATTTTGTATAATTGTTACGAATTCGATCTCAATATCCATATGCCCATTGTGCATTATTCTGGCATTTCTGTCAATCGATACCATGATACACGATGCTACCACATTCATCTTCACTATCATACATATATACGGGAAGTCGACGATAGAAAATGTATAACTTGCATTTTCTCTAGTTGTCGTGTATAGCGTGGTACACGTACAAGTTCATAGACGGGACAAGCGCAAGCCTGAGATTCGCGTCGAGTTCAGCCACCCGTGCATGCACATAACTATACAAGATATAACTCAATTATAACGTGTGTGTCCATTGCCAACAAATATCACGTGACTCGTCATGAACGTGACCAAGTCGCCTGCACATAAACGATCAAACAATTTAGAAGGTTCATTTTCCAATGTGCTGATGTGTAGCCCTTTGAAAAGCTCCCCATTTCAAAACACATCCCATTTGTTGAGACCGGGGGTACATATAACTGCATTATTAGATGTGGGCGAATAATTAATCGACGACGCTGCAGGTATGGGGTCTTGTGGTTTGATATCATTCTTGTTAGTATTGTGAACTTTTGTGGGCCGGGTAGGCATATGATTTCACTGCAGACATATAGTTTCTAATCTCTTGCAGCTATACGTGCGAAATCATCATCTATGCATATTTATTTGTTGAATTATTTGTAAATCTCGCCTTCTAATTTGTACTTGGTGTGTAACTTTAATTGTCTTGCACTGGTGTATTTGGTTGGCTAAAACTAACATTCAGTTTGTGACGCCGTGTTTCGTTGGTCACTATCACAAATAGCAACAAACAACCATAGCAATTGGCAACTAGCAAAAAGCATGTGCCTTTCGGCTTTCCATATATTTGGTATCGTAAAATATTTTGGTTACTGGTGTCGCCTCTCCTTGCATCACGATCTGTCAGACAATAAATTTGGAAGATGCTCTAACTTAATATAACATGGGATTCTTGAATCTCAGAGACAATATGTCGAGCTTTTGGTTCGGACTAGAATACGCAGCGTCGAGCTTCAAGTGGACAGATGGGGCGGGCTTGAACTCTAGTATCGACTGTTGGGGAGCCGGAGAACCAACCAATCTCCACAAACAGACGTGTGTGTATCAAGCATTTGGAAAGGGGCGACCACCCTGTGAATGGCATACAGCTCCATGTGACACAGGAAAGAAATATATATGTGAAGGTAAGTCGATCTTCTCGATTTACATACTTTACTGTCTTCGTGATATACGGGCATAACATAAAATGTCCGGTGCCAAGTACGAGGGGTGGAAACCCACTAAAAATATCTACTGTTCTCTCATCTATGGTGTTGGTGCTCTGTCTGTACCTTTTTGTGGATTACTAGAACAATACATAATCTTGACTACATTGCTTAGATAATATAAATATAATTATAATTGTATCGAACGATAGGAACGTTTTGATGGCTTTAACCGATGTGCAATTCGCAATACTGTCCACATGATGGAACTCGTGAGATGTAGTGAGGCGTCCCTCAATCGCTTTGACATCAATTTATATTATTTATATTATGGCCCCAGTCTGCAAGTTATCAGCGACCCTAGTGATGCTGAAGGGGTCACTCTCACCAAAAAAAGTGCTGAAGGGTACACATGATTTTCAAAATGTGCTGAAGGGTACACATGGTTTGAAATGTTGTTCTAAAGGACATTCAGTTTTCGTATCTGCCATGATTTCTGTTAGAGAATAATTGTTTACGTTCCAATGAATATTAAAATGTACTGAAAACAAACTGCTAATGGGCGCCAGACTTTCATAAACACAATTTAAGTAATGGTGTTCATGCCGATCACAAACCCTGTGTACCCTTCAGCAAATGTTCAAACCCTGTGTACCCTTCAGCACTTTTGGTGAGAGTGACCCCTTCAGCCTTAGTGATACACTGTCACGCATGGTAGTACTTCGGGGATATTATATAGGTCGAATCCGCTGTTATCTACATTATATAGATGTGATATAATATCATTTTATATACCAGCAGATTTTTCCGGCGTTTCACGGTGTGATAGTAACCAAAACTTTTGAAATGTTTTCTATCGCGGTTAGGAAATAAATAACAAATACATGCATGTACATTTAACAGTTTTCTAACTGGTTCTCTGGCAATGCTAAAGATTAGCTTGTATTCCTAACTTTCGTCGTGCCCCGACACCATCCCCGACTAGGAGGGTCCCTCTTAGGGATAGTTAGACTACACTATCAAATAAATACCTATATATATTGTATCATGAGGAAATGATGAAGTTTGGTGAAGTGACTGAAATCAGCTACAATTGTTTAAACAATGTCGGTGCCCCTTCGCCGACATTCATTCCTTATTGGGACAGCACCACTTTGGGAACACTAAACCAAATATCAGTTTTGATTCCTCGTTTCTTGTATACCACTGTACCTGACCCTAACAGTGCCAGTTTGGCAACTTTGATGCACATCATCAGATTAGACCTGGAGTTTTTATCAATTACTGTGCCCCATCTCAACCCCACACCTGATCCGCGTGTCGCCACTTGAAACAATTTAAAATAACCCATTATATGTGTCGCGCACGTGCTAAGGGAAGTTTATATACATAAATTCACTCTTGAACAGTTACTCAATGTTTGTATCCATATACCTATACATTTCGTGTCCTCTTTCTAGAGTCACAGTACCTCGACGCTGAACCTCTAGCCGACAGAGCGACCGCACACGAGTTATGTCAAAGATACACGATATCCACTGGAGGAAGCCGAACTTCATCCCCATCTGGTAGGCCATATATATGTTTCGTGTGGATCTAATCTAAAAGTGGGAAATTATTGAATCGTATTCCATTAAGTTTACTTTATTCCATTGTTACTAAGAATGTTTCGCACCGATATGAGCTTTTCACGTGTCAACGATGTTGCAACTCAAAAAAAGGTTCACCAGTTAATCGGAATATGTCGGAGTAAACTCGACTCGCGTTTAACCATCTCTGGGAACATATTTACCGAACCAACTCCCCAAACAATACTAATTTAGAATCCAATGGACCCAGCTGGAACACCTCCCTTTGTTATCCCAGCATCAGCAATGTTTTCCGTTGAAATGGATCCAATACCAATATACAGTGTAGAATAGTTCTCAACAAATATGAAGATGTTATGTGTGTTTGAGGTGAAATGTAGTGCTATATATTAATCACATGTAGTGTCGTGTCTGTAAATCTTAATTATTAAATGCGCACTTAATTTTCGAGCCCCCAGATTACATTATATAAAATATATGCCATATTATATACCATTTGAAAGAGGAAGCTCCAACACATTGTATTATCAACTTATCCGGTGTAATAAACTGAGGACATGTTGTTTTTGTTGACTTGCCAACGCGTTTTGTCATTTAGATTGCAGTAAAAGGCAGTATTATTTGCAATGCAGTGGGAATAACTCTATATATTAAAAATAGAGTTCTTCTCCTTCCATTGAAAAAGTTGAATTCTTTTGCATTCTAGGATCCAAAGGGGGGATTTATTAACCTCATCCAATTTTACAAAAGCAAATTATACGTATCCCAACATATCCCCTGCATATCCAGTGAGAATCATTTTCTCCTGTAAGCTATTGAACCGAGCATGTGTTTTTGGCTATTTGGCTGTAATACAGTTTAAGCTCATAACATATCAGGACAGTGAACTCAATCTTGACTTTTGTGTCACTGTGACATTGTGTAGAATTATCCATGACATATCAGTTGTTAAGCTTCAATTCAACTATAGTTGACATATTTTGAAAATAAATACATATCTAGAGAGGATATTTACCAGGCTGCAATTGGAAATATTATTTTATAGATAGATGATATCTGCAAACCTGGGTCATTGTGTAGGATTCACACAATTTCATAATTTCCAACAATTTCTGATTAGTCTGTCAACCAGCCCATTATCAAGAATTGTTCTATACCACTTTTGTTAGTCTACTGGGGCAACTTATTTTATACTAAATGACAAGCAGTCACTTTGCCAGACTTGGATACTTTGGGTGTTGTGAGGGGATACTGATCATCTGAGTTGATTAGCTTAATACACTGATGATAGTTATTATCTAGTCATTGATAGTCACATTAATGTCTGAGACAGTTGCTCGCTCTTACTCCATGCAAATAATGATCTAGGCTTAAAGGTCTTAGTTACAAGGAGAAGTTTATTTATTTCAGTTTTACATTTCTCGAAGCTTCTTTCAAAGGATGTCGGGAAATAAGTTTTTCACCTCACCGTCCCATATGCAACACGTCATTTAACGTCACCTCCACTAAGGCCCATATAAGGTCACGTAACATAAATAAGGGGTTTTGTAGTTATAATATGTTTTAAACTGTTACAAACGTTCATAATCGAGAATGCATGTTATTGGCTATATATGTATACCGCCTTCGAGAAACGAAAACATGGACGCTCTTTATCATAGACTCTTTATCATAGACTATCATTGAAGCCTGGTAAAAATTCAAAACGTTGAAAAGGTACTAAATCCGATTCCATGGTCCCCAAATATTCAGATTCAAACAGCAACATTTTTAGAAATGCCGCTTCAGTTATCAGAATCGATTAATTGCCCACAAATAATGCTAACCACTGTCAACTATAGTATAAAATTTCCCGAAACGTGTTATTTATCAACATGTTGTTCGACGAAATTTGGCCTTATTGTCAACAGAAATCCTCTTGATTTTAGAGTTATCCATCTTCATCCGCAATTTGGTCTGAGACAGTCGGGTCGTCGACTGTTTACTGGCCACTTATAATTCTCGATGACTTCATAAATGGATATCTAATAACTCTGAGCTTTGTGAGTTCCTCAACTCGAATCAAGTATTTTTTACCCCCGAATCAAAATAAATAGTAATTTAGGGGCGCTTAATCGGATTATGAATCTTTAAAGATCCACCGTCCGATTTGGTAGCTACTTTGTCAAACTTTCTTATATGGTAATGTTCAGCTTACATGGTAAAAGAACAAAGTAAAATACATACAATCAACGTCATTTGTATTACACAATCATCTCAAAAACCCACAAAAGTATCCGTCAACGATGCAAAAAGCATGGTAATTATAATAAAAATGTCTCGAGTCATAAACTCATTTTCATTATAATTACCATGTTGTTTGCATCGTTCATGGAACCAGAATTACATGGCATTGGAAATATATGCGATATATACGAGCTCAGATACACCCACCCACCCTGGAATTTTCGTTACCCCCTAGGTTTGACGACAAATCGCTTTTTTCAGGTGCAGGTCAAATGTTTTTCGGTGTCACGGACGGGAATCTTGGCTTGGATGGAATGATCCAAGTTGTCGTCAAACAACTGCCATGCATTGAAGATTGTGCAGCAATCTGCCTCAGGAACAATAATTGCAAACGATACACTTATGTTGAAGGAAACGAGTGGGACGGCTGCAAATTATATGGATAGCACCATGCATTCACACTATAGGACATGCGTGATATAAAAAATGATGCACAGTAATGCCCTAAGTAATCAACTCCTTAACCACAGCAGAATTATGGTTAACTTTTCATGATTTAGTCGGAAATATGGCTTGTTGCCTTCCATCTGAAAGCTCTCAGTGAGAGCTTTTCGATGAATGGCAACAAGCCATATTTCCGACTAAATCCTGAAAAGTTACCCATAATTCTGCTGTGGTTAAGGAGTCGATTAATTGACACGGATAACATAGTTCAGGCCTCGTATTAGCTAGCTGTTGTCACTTTGGAAGTAGTGAGCAAATAGGTCGATAATAATATGAAATACTCATATATCGATAATAATGCTTATGAAATACTCATATACAGACTCTATATGTACTCTTAAAAGACGAACTGTCGTGACAGCAACTTATGAGCAGTTTTTCAACTTTCCGCAAAAAGCTTTCTATCATTACCTGGCTAATCTATAATCTTCATTACTAGATGCTAAAGAAAAAATGGATATTTGTTCTTCTTTCTGCGACGATTATTTCTATAATTTCAACAAGTTTCCCCCTATAGACATATACAGTCAGTTTGTATGTATACACTGAGTCGCTTTCCATGTTACCGTTTGGTTCAATTCATTTTTTTAATGTTAAAATTGGTACAGTGTAGAATACTCGAGCACCACGAGAAAAAAATGTGTTAAAGACAAATCCATCCCGCCACATGAACAAATGAAATAATGACCACTTCATGCAAACTGCATTGTCCGCGGCATGACAGATCGTGTCACTGGGGAAAACAATTCGCGCATATCCTATAGTGTGGATACATCAAGAGAAGTGTGTGCATTTTACTTATTTCTCCATTCGTTTCATTGAATCATCACCTTTTTAATTTTCAAGTTGATAACGTAATATAATATAAAGTTATTATACAATTTATACAGTATGTGTTTTTCTTGTACGAGTCCAGGTTGATGTGACATGTTCGACGAGTTTATCAGTCATTGAAATCATTGTTAGATTATAGCCGTATACGTGTGCGGATTTCCTCCACCATTAAAACTGTCAATGTCGTGATATGGCCTTATAGTTGCTGAAAGCGACATTAAACACAAAATAAATCAATCAATCGACCAGGTTGTGGTGAACAGTCATATTGGACGAGACGGGTAGCGTCGAGTCCAATATGACTTTTCACCACAACCTGGACGAGCACAAGAAAACAAATACTGTACACAACATTGTATAATGACATTTTTATTATCCATCTGTATGTTTATCCAAATGACGTCAACCGGAGTCCCGATCACTTTCGGGAGTGCAATCTGACATTCGGGAGTCCAATATGACTTTTTCCCGGATTATCATGTGACGGCTTTTGTCCAATCAGAAATAGTGTTAGTTAAGGGATGGATAATAATATAAAATAATTTTGTGTTTCACCAATATATTACCATTTTGCATTAGTGTTGCATTGACCAACCTTAACGCACATTATACGGGCGATTCCAATATATACATTCAACTGATTTATTGGACATGCATATATATACATTTCGTATATACACCGTCCTATGAGCCATATGACCCCGTGATTAATATGGAGACTGTCCACACAAAAAGGACAGCTATGGATTGATTAGACGCATATTGTTTTATTACGACTCACAATAAGTCGGACCCCATCATCGATCACCGATATTTTGTTCAAGCATGTTATTTGTTTGCATTATTTTGGTGGGGAAATAAATATTGTTTACAATAAAGTCGTCATGGTTAAATACAATCAGTGTAAATATTATTCGAGAAAAAAGGTTGAGTCACCTGAACATACAGTCTCCATAGAGGCGTGGTATTGGCCCCAACGGGGCTTATTTTTCGAGTTTAATATTTTTTTTTACACACAGAAAAAATATATATCATATGAAAGTAAAAGATGTCAGCTTTATGTCCCGTCCTGCTGTAAAATTTGAAAATGGTGCCGTTGCCATGGAAATGGCGTGTAAACAATGTGGACACATGTTCAGATAAAACCCTTCAGCAGATGGTAAAAACGAATTTAAGCACATTCTAAGGCAGACACATACGTTAAAGATAATTTTTTATGTTATTTTTCCACGATAACTATTTTCCAACTATTCCATTAGTAACTATAGTTGGACACCATAATTATATAGGTTGGAATTGTTCTAATTGTTTGATTTTCCAACCAGTAATTAGTGTATGAAATGGTCATCAGTTGGTAATTTTCCAATCTTAGGGTGTGTCAGGTTGGATATTTCCAAGGGGTGCAAGTGGAATTATGCGAACCTGTGAGTTTGACGTTTGGTTCAAGGGAGTGGAGGTTAAGTTGCGAATTTGAAGGTGCACCCATCCAACCACCCCCACCCCGATGGGAACCCTATAGCCACGTCCCTAATGTGGGAATTTAATCAAATAAATTGACATTTCCACAATATAGTCCTGCGATCCTAGAATAAGGTTTGCATTTGTGGTTGTGCGATTGGGAGATGCAGCTCACGTGCGGTCACAATACCACACCATTAACTAAATGTGAAAAAAATTCCAACTAATGCAAAGCACGTTGGCCAAAAAGTGCCTGTGTTTCGGCTCTACAGAGACAAAACGACTGCATTTAACGAAATCATATAACCCTACTCTTTCTTGAATAAGAATTAAGTAACATATAATTACGAACAAAGCAAAAGCCATTATCCAGGTTCACGTGAATTTTATCAATGGTAACGTTATCCGCCGAATTTGAAATCGACATGCGTCCGGGTGGTATTTTATGGATGGAATGATGAAATGAACATGATGAAAGTGACAAATAAATTGATACGACTTTGCTTAAAAGTTCGCCACCAACCGAAGTGCTTGAAATACTGCTTATACTCATATATATTTATTGAAGACTCCAGCTTGAAACAAGGATTAGTAAACATATCTAACACACTCCCGTGTCTTTGAGAGAATTGAGTTAAATGTTCAAAGTTTGTTGAAAGGTGAACTTATGGAATGTCTGTGTCCTGTCCATATATTATTACTGAATTCGAATAGTCCTATGGTTATATTGTAAAGTCCACAATATTAGAGTATCATGGTCCATTCCCATTGGTGAGAACTTCCACTAAGGGATGAAAGTGATTTTTTGTGCTATAACATCTTGAGTTTTTCTATTAATAACTGCTGCTAGGCTGAATCTGGTTGCAAGATCTATCATGTGCAGAAAATTTATCCCAGCGTCCCATTCCTTCAAATCTATAGCACCACTTCGTTGAACTGACTAGCTAGCAAGTGGCAGAGACACAACTGGTCTAGCCGGAGTCTTTTTATATCTCCTACATACATCACATGAGTCAGTCACTTTATCCACACATCTCAGATGTTCCTCTGAATAACCACCTGCATCGTTCATTAATGTCTTCAGTCGCTTTGCAGAAGGGTGTGCAAATTGTTTATGCAGTTTTTCGATCACATCATCATTTTCACCCTTTTGTGATGATATCAATGCTGAAGCAGTAGCATTGCCATCAACTTTCAACTGTTCAATAGGTACAAAATAATGACCAGATGAAGTTCATTGTAATTGAACATCTGTCCCAAATATAGATGCACTATCACGTTCAAGATCAAGCTTCACTTTAGCTCTTTTCGTTGTCTCTTTGCTGAGTAACAAGGGTATGTCACTCTCAACAACATCTGTCTGAATATCACACTCAAACCCGACAATGACGCAAGGAAAAGTCACTTTCTCAAGAGACTTCAGCACTGTTCCTCCACCAAATTTGAATAACTTTTCACCGGAATTGTGCACCACTTTCTTACGATCAGAAGGTTCAATAGAACCCAAATAACACTTCATCCACATCTTTCCGGTAACCGTAGATGTACAGGCACTGTCCAAAATAGCAGAATTTGTTGCTTCTGTCACCAACACTATTGTCTCTTCTTCTATATTACCTGTGAAAAAAACTGCCTTTTCAACAGATTGTCGATTCATGTTCTCGTATGAATGAGGACACTGTTTAACCATATGCCGGAAGGAACCACAGCTCAGACAGATAAGAGGTGAACCATCAGGTCCATTTGGATTGGTGGATTTATTCAGTTAATTCACTCCTCCAAACTTGTCCTGAAAACTGCTTTTACGTTCATCTGACATATGCGATTGTCCTTTATAACCAAAGTTTCTACCTCTGTTGCTCTCAGATGAATTATATCTGGAACTGTTGAACTGCCTCCCAGAGTAATTAACTTCTTCAGCAGATAAACAAGTCGGTTCAACCTTGATACCAGCAGCGGCCCCTCTACCAGATGCTGCTTGCTGCCCAAAAAAATTCTTGAGTGAATTCCTCATCTGTTGAAACAATGTGGCCACAGTATTATAGTCCACACCTGTCAATACCAGTTGTCTGTCTTTCATTTCCAATTCAGAAAACTCCAACAGCTTGAAGGCTAGAACAGGTTGCGGAAGCTCCATTTCGAACTTTTTAGTACGGTTGTACAGTTTTTCAAATTTAGTCACATAGTCCACCATTCGCATCATCATATCACGCTTGAACCGATCAAATGCTCATGCTTGGTACGCTACAGTCATATCATCTTTTTGGAATATTCCATCCATAAACTTTATCAGTTTCTTAACACCATCATCTGTATTCTGGGTTCCAACACTCAGATCGCTGAACACTTTGTCTCTCACTGAATTCTGTCCCTCTTCTGGCAAAGATAATACTATCGCAATCCCTCTCTTCTTTTTTTGTCAAGATCAGTCAGGGTTTACCATGCTTTTATTTCTTCAACCCAACGGTTGTAAGGTTTTTTGGTTGAGAATACTGGTGGCACTTCATAGCAAAATGAAAGGCGAATTTACTATTTTTCGAGAACACTCAACCCAATTGAATATCTTATACACAATACGAACTGAAGATATATGCTTTCCTTTGAACCCTGACGCCCCACAGTGATCGACACCCTGACCCGGGGCTCCCATTGGTATTTCCGTTTAAATTAGACAGTGTCCGGTCACATGGAGTTGATTATGTTCAAATTGTGACACAGGTCTGAAACTTTACAGGTTTATCCCCCCATGGATCAGCGATCATTATAAGATCGCGAGACGTTGCCTCGCGGCAACTCCTTGGTAACGGTTGCTATGCAACTACCCGGAATTGACTGGACAATGTAAATATAGCTTATAGCGTCGTAATTCAACCCCAGTGATTGCTTTTTTTATGGAGGTAATACCCTAACGTGAAATTTGAGATATACCCGACCATAATAGTGAACCAAATATCCCATTTAATGGTAGCAACGGTTGCTAAGCAAATACCACAAATGATCGAATAACATCATTGCACTAACCATTCAGTGGTATGTTTTGCCTTAATTTAGACAGTGTCTAGCCATATGGTGTTGGTTATGTTCAAAGGGGACACCTACCTAAAACTCCAAGCATGCTATGCATGGACCACTTATCATTGTAAGATCGGGAGACTTTGCCACCCGATCTCTCCTTAGAAACGGTTACTAGGCAACTACCCGAAATTTGCATGATAAACGAATTCTAGCTTATAACGTTGTAAGTGTACATCAGCGAATTGCGTTTCGATGCAAACAATATCCTAATGTGAAATTTAAGATATACCTGACCATGCGCGAGTAAGTCAACTTGATATGCAATAGACTTTTTGCATGTGGCATAACAGAGACTGATATTACAGAGACCAGAAACAACGTAATTTCCCGTAACAGATCGTGGCCCCATTGTTCAAGTAAGCTGTCTAGATTGTGTATACTGTACTAACATGTGAACGTGCAACTATATGTCATATATATAGCGCCACATTTCACTTAAACGCATTTCAAAAACTGAATTATAGCCTGCGCGCATGCGCATATTTCCTACTCGTTTCTAGCGGGCAGCCAATCCATATACACACCTTTGCCAGCGCTGACTTCAATAGGCCCATTTAAATTTATATATTAGTGGGTATGTCGTGTATAAGTACGTTATAAACCATTTATTTGCCATTGCGCTGGTCTGCGCATGCGCGAATAAATCAACTTGATATGCGATAGACCCTTCCCCATATGTAGCAGAACACTGATTAATATACGCGATGGTAATTTAAACTGAAATTGTGTGTCTAAATTATGTCTGTTCTGTACACACACGGGGAACACGAAATTATATGCCGTAAATATAGCGGCACAGTTCGCTTAAAATATCGTATGTTTTTGTAGATTATATGCTATGCGCATATATTTCTACCCGATACTAGCGGATAACCATTCCAAACGCACCATGGGCGCCGCTGACATATGTGGGGGCATTTAAATATAAATCAGTGGGTCTGACGCTCATTATACTATATATAAATTTGCTACCGATTCATGTCGTTGCTGCACCGAAATATGTCGTCGCTGCACCGAAATATCGGTGTTACGGGATATAGTCACGGTTCGTTTGCACCTAAATATCGTTGTTACGTGTTCAAAGGGTTAACTGCGTGTGAACGAAAGGTAGTGCTATCAGGGAATACATAATTTGTGTGGCTTGTCCCTGTGTCGCTTCACACAAACTGGCTGATAAATAAGAAAGACGAATTTGTTTTGAGGACACTTACCCAATTGAAGTGTCCCAGTTGGATAGGTTGGTTCCTGACTCCTGAAAGTCGAATTTTTGTTGTTATTGGGACCCCTACCCTAACTGAAATCTTGAACAAACCACGAACTAAAATGAAGTATACGTTTTAGCAGAGGGTGTGGCGAAAAGGCTATTCGATTAGTAAATATCTAATTACTTTGTTACGTTTGCGTTTTCCGAAAGTCTGTGGCACCTTACAAAAAGCGAACGGCAAATAAGAAAGACCATTTTCGATGGTTTGGATATTTGTAAGACTATGTACACATTGGACGCCATATGTTGTTTATAACACATATTTCAGTCCTACAAAGTCGACGTCGATGCATGTTTATTTATGGTAATTGTTGCCATCAATAAAATGTGGTGGTGTTGTTGTAACTTGGGGTCTGGAAGCCTGAACACGTCTTTAATCACTTAAGCAATGTCCCCGGGCCCAATTTTCACAAACGAGTCATGACTGGTCACATCATGATCAATTGGGCAATTTGGTAAAGTTCTTAAAAAAAAAAAATTATTTATCGACCAAAAACGTATTTGGGGAGGGGTAGCTAAAATCCATTATTTCGCAAACCTTTCTACATATGATTTTCAGATAACTGCTACACCACAAGTTTTAAATATTTTGGCATTATTGTAATCTCCATTTGAATGATGTTTGGGGGAAACAATTTGTGAAAAAGATCGATTTTTCAGCAAAAATTAAATGTCTAGACTCCAAATGGCAGGAAAATCCAAATTAACCACCACATGTTTCATATCAAGTAGATATATGGTATGATGTAGTAATTGTAACACCAACAATGTTGGAAAATAAGTTAGGACATAGCCGCAGGGCCCACTTTATCAAAATCGTTAATTTCTGAAACAAGTCACTGGTGGTTATAGTATCATTCATCGTCGATTTGACAATAGCCACCACCAATTCCGTTATTTTTCACTATCATTTTCGTGAACAATAAATATTTCTTCTTCAAAAATTTGGTTTAAACTTTTTCTACTGTGGGTAGGGGTATCTGGAAAACTAGAGCTCTTTTTAGGTTATTCCGCTCCACTAATGGGAGCTATCAGATTTTTTTAGCGATTTTCGATGGAGAAAGCCAGCAGACATCTTGAATTTTACTCTTTGCATGACTAAATCTTTTGGCAAAACGCATCGTGTTATAATATATTGCAAACAGCTCATCAATCACGCAAAACGGCTGTCGTTCATTGATCACTACTAACGCTGATTTGTTGACAGCTGGCAGAAATTAATCCGTTTTGGCAATTTTGCAGCTGGCATTTGTGCAGTTTGCAGTGCAATATTGCCAGCGTATGAACGTACCCTTAGGTATTTTTCGCTACTACAAAATCAAACAATAGATATTGTGAAAATACCAGCGTGTATTTAGCGATGACAATATATCCTGTTTTAAACGATTGTTAGTATCTGATAATTATAAGAATGTCATAGGGCAAATGTGTTCCCAGTAATCTTACAGATCATTAATGGAAATTTATTTGAATTCCTTTGATATAGCTTTTCCACTAAATAAATTAAAAACAAAATCTACCAAACAGAAACCATGGATTAATAAAGTACTAATTAATTCACCTGAACATAAAGCGAAGCTAAGAATTTTGTAAATATTTTAATAGAATAAAATGAGCAAGTAAAACTTTACATCATAATCACATCATAAATGATATAAATATGACATTAAAAGTAAATGGAAACTCATCGGAAAGATAATCCAACAAATATTTGAATATTATGTCCTTTATTATAGGAGGTACTGACATCACATATTTTAAAGATGTTGTAGAAGTACCATGTGATGAGTACCATGTGAAGGCTATTTGTGAAAAAAATTCCAACTCCCTATATGCTATCAATCGAGTACAAAATTTGCTTCTCTTTGACTCTCTTCCCATGCCATATTTTCTTTTATATTATAAAGTTATTATACTATGTTGTGTACAGTATGTGTTTTTCTTGTACTCGTCCAGGTTGTGGTGAAAAGTCATATTGGACGATACACGCCAGTGTCGAGTCCAATATGACTTTTCACCACAACCTGGACGAGTACAAGAAAAACTCATACTGTACACAACATTGTATAATGACATTTTTATTATCCATCTGTATGTTTATCCAAATTTTGGGAATAAAATTTTTGTGGTTATTTTTGGTATTTGTTGGCACTTAATTCTCTATAAAAGCCTGTATATTGATCATCAGAAAGCATGATTTGGAAAAGTAAACACGGAATTGAGAAAAAAAACTCAATGCGGAAGTGAAACGTCTGCTAAAATCCATCAGTGTTGCGCGCGCATCACAATTTCACCCATTCATTTCGCAATAGAGTTAATTCGTCACGTCACGTAGTCCCAATAAAAAGTGATATTGCACAGTCGGGAGTCCAATATGACTTTCGGGAGTCCAATATGACTTTTTCCAGGACTATCACGTGGCGGCTTTTGCCCAATCGGAAATGGTGTTAGATAAGGGATGAATAATAAATATATTTATTGTCCATCCCTTAAGTAACACTATTTCCGATTGGGCAAAAGCCGCCACGTGATAATCCGGGAAAAAGTCATATTGGACTCCCGAATGTCATATTGGACTCCCAAGTGTGCAATATGACTTTTTATCGGGACTATGTGACGTCACGAATTAACTATTGCGAAATGGATCGGTGAAATTGTGATGCGCTCGGAACACTAGTGGATTTAGCAGAAGTTTCACTTCCGCATTGAGTTTTTTTTTTCATTTCCGTGTTCACTGTTCCAAATCATGCTTTCTGATGATCAAATACAGGATTTTATAGAGAATTAAGTGCCGACAAATACCAAAAGTAACCACTAAAGTTTTATTCCCAAATTTGGATAAACATATAGATGGATAATAAAAATGTCATTATTATCCATCCCTTAACTAACACTATTTCCGATTGGGCAAAAGCCGCCACGTGATAGTCCGGGAAAAAGTAATATTGGACTCCCGAATGTCATATTGGACTCCCAAGTGTGCAATATGACTTTTTTATCGGGACTCTATGACGTCACGAATTAACTATTGCGAAATGAATCGGTGAAATGGTGATGCTCGCGCAACACTGATGGATTTAGTTTCACTTCCGCATTGAGTTTTTTTTCATTTCCGTGTTTTACTGTTCCAATTCATGCTTTCTGATGCTCAAATACAAGTTTTATAGAGAATTAAGTGCCGACAAATACCAAAAGTAACCAATAAAGTTTTATTCCCAAACTGTGGATAAACATACAGATGGATAATCAAAATGTCATTATACAATGTTGTGCACAGTATGAGTTTTTCTTGTACTCGTGCAGGTTGTGGTGAAAAGTCATATTGGACTCGACACTGCGTCCAATATGACTTTTCACCACAACCTGGACTAGTACAAGAAAAACACATACTGTACACAACATTGTATAATAACTTTATAATATACAATCCCATAATTATTCTATATGGAATTGAGCTATGGTGGAATTCCGGTAAATAATCAAGCTGTCCTACAGAAGAAAGCTATCCGTGCAATAACCAGAAATCGCTATAATAGACATAACGAACCCTTGTTTAAAGGGATACTCTACCCAAAATGTTGTTGCTGGTTTCTTTAGTCTGTGAGTTGTAGAATAAGGTAACCAGATTTCCATTATTTGAAAGTATGTTGAGTGCGAAGTAATGTTACGGATGGCAGATTAACCGGAATGCTAAATTACCAATTGTCGTTGTCGAGTAATTTTTCAAGCAAATGTATAAAATAAATGTAATATTATATGCATACTACGGTACTCATTAAGTCATTGTATAGTCACTAGTCAATGAGTGGCTTGAGTTTACGCCAAGTATCAACATAATTTTTTACACGATCACGTGTGCCACATTTTGCCCAACCCACAATCCGTGAATTATTTTGATTACGTCTTGTATACGGAAATTCGTAATTTAATTTATGATCCCAGCCATAAATTAAATTTATATCAAATTATTAACTTTGATTTGAAGATAACCTATTAACCTGAACATTTATAGAATACATCTTCGACTCAAATTACTTAGTTTTCTATATATTATCGATATTAGATCGTTGCTATCACCGGTAATTTATCGAAAATGGCGTACAGTACCCCTTTAAAATTAATAACATCTTAAAATTACAAGATGTATACAAACAACGGATTTGCCTTGTTGTGCACAATTGGGTTTGAGTCAATTTGCCTAAGTCAGTCGAGAAGCAATCACCCGTCAAATTCACTGAAAAATTACCTCTCATTGTTTTCCCAAAATATGGTATAAACTTGGTAAAACTACCCAGAATATACTACCAAAGTCAGCCTTAAAGAACCTCATTACAAAGACCAATATTGGAAATTATTTACTGGAAGTTAAATGCAAAAACAAATTCTGTCCAGACTGTTCGACATTGATAAAGTTTACTCTAACTTTTAATACCAAACTGGGGAAACATAACAAATATGTCAACATAAGACGACATCCTCTTACTTGTGACATGAATCGTGATTTGTGATCTATTCTCATTTGCTAATGTTGGAACGACACAAGTGTGTGACATGATAACGTTATTGCACGAGTTTGTTGTGACGCCATGGTAAAACGATAACCGGAGGTTAGAGTTTTACCTCGCGGCATCACAAACGAGTGCAATAACGTTAGCATGTTCACAAAACTGTGTTGTTCTATGTTTATTGCACACTCTGAAGATTGTAGCCTGTACTATACTAAAATTTAGGTCTATATTGTTTATTTAATTGAACAAAGGTGTGCTTAGTGTAGACAATACGTAATAAATACTTAAATTTAGCGAAGAATTTGTGGGTTACGGTTGAAGTCCACAATGACGTTGTTGGCGTAATCGGTTTGTATTGTTCAAGAACAATACGCAATTGTTTATTGAACGTTTTGAAATCTTCTGTATGTTGCTGTATTTCGCACAAATAAGCCATGGGGTGTACAATAAATTAGTTTACTGCATGCTGTCTTTAATCTGTCGGTCTACTGTCAGGTGCATATGTTCAGTGCTATTTTATAGTTTGAAAATTATTGTTATGTACTTGAAAAATTATGGGTTCAATGGACATTGAATAGAATAAACTTTCAACATTAATATGAACATAACATCACTAAGAAGTTTAAAGGGGGACTGTACAACAAATCAGGCCATTTATGCGACCATCTGCTCTTATACTCAACAGAATATATGCAACAAATGAATGAAATTGAGGCATGGGTTAGTGAAAAATACACTCATGTGCTCTATGAATGATGCAAACAACATGGTAATTATCATGAAAATGATTTGTTTCATTATAATTACCATGTTGTTTGTAATGTCCACAGAGCACCTGAGTATATTTTTGCACTGATCCATCCTCAAATGCATTCATTTGTTGCATATATTCTGTTGAGTATAAAAGTATATGGTCCCATAAATGGCTGGATTTGGTGAACAGTACCCTTTTAAGATTCAATATCTATATTACTTCTCAATTTGCCTATTTGCACCCTTACATATATTAAAATTTAATACTAAACCGTTATACTGGAATCAGCACATCATAATTTACTAAGATGCTCTAGTAACTAATGTGTAGATTGTAGCTTGAACATGACAGAAAAAGAAAAGTAGATTATACCAGCCTTCACGTGTCATAGAACCGGATTTAGTTTAAAGAATCAATTTGATTATTTAATTTTATAATTTGATGGTGGCGACAGGAAGACGACCTTGTTTGTCATGTCGCCTCCACGTGACATCTCATTTCTTTTCTTGAATACTTTGTATGTGTTGATTTGTCATGTAAAAATATTCTGATTTTAAATCTTTGGCAAATATTGAGATCATGGTCAGCGACTAAAATGAAAGTTGATATTTTGAGACATAGATGTATGCTTCATTGTGCTGTGCGTTCTTCCTTACAACAATAAATACTTCCCACACAAACCTCAACGGAAATTTACAGGAAAATCGTAAATTTGCTAAGTATGTTTTCTTGTCGACTAGACTGTCATCACATCCAATGGACCTTAATGTTCGATGGAAAAACGGCCCATCGCACTGAAATTCACAAGGACACACAACAAAACTAGCACAAGTTATTTCCAGCGTAAATTGCATTAAATTAACATAGCTAGCCCTTATCGTTATTCCGTCTCTGTTTTATTTTATTTTTCTTCCCATGTAATTGTAATGTTAACCATGCATGACGACTTTAGTCGGTAACCGCCCCGCCGAAAAAAACCGTTAGGTGTAATTAAACAAGAGTCTCTTCAATCCATAGCTCTCCTTTTGCACGGACAACATCCCTATCAATCGCGGGGTCATATGGCATATATGACGGTGTAGACGAAATGCCGCCATGTGCATGTCTAATATACCAGTTGAATGTATATATTGGAATTTGCCAGTAATGTTCATTAGGGTCGGCCAATACAATACTAATTCAAAATGGTAATATATTGATGAAACACTTGTATAATTTATATTATATTACGTTATCCACTTAAAAAATAAAAAGGTGATGATTCAATGAAACTAATGGAGAAAATAAGTAAAATGCACACATTTCTCTTGGTGTATCCACACTATAGGATATGAACGGATTGTTTTTTTCCCAGTCATATGATCTGTCTCATGCAGCGGACAGTGCAATTTGCATGAATTGGTCGTTATCCCATTTTTTTGTGGTGCTCGAGTATTCTAGTCTATGCCAATTTTAACTATTTTGTTCTTAAAGGGATACTGTACCCAAAATGTTGTTGTTTGTTTCTATAGTCTCCGAGTCGGAGAATAAGGTAAAAACAATTCAATTATTTGAATGTCTGTTGAGTACGAAGTAGTGTTACGGATGGCAAATTTACTGGAATGCAAATATACAAATTGTCGTTGTCGAGTAATTTTTGTACAGTTTTCAACCAAATGAATCAAATAAAAGTTATATTATATGCATACTAGTCCCATATACTCATTTAAGTTATTGTATCGTCGTTAGTCAGTGAGTGGCTTGAGTGGTCTCCCCGTATCATCATAATGTTCTAAACGATCGTGTGTGCGATTGGTTTAACAATCCAGTATCCCTCAATTACTTTATTTGATTACATCTTGTACACGGAAATTCGTAATTTAATTGACGCCATTTTATGGCTCCAGTCATAAATTCAATTTATATCAAATTATTAACTTTTAAATTATTAAATTTTAAGATAGCCTATTAACCTGAGCGTTTACAGAATACACCTTCGACTCAAATTACTTATGTTTCTATATATTATCGATATTAGATCGTTGTTATCACCGGAAATTTAATGAAAATGGCGTACAGTACCCCTTTAAATTAATTAAACCAAACGGTAACATGGAAAGCGACTCAGTGTATACATATACAAACTGACTGCATATGTCTTGGGGAGACTTGTTGAAACTATTGAGATTATAAATATAAATTTTTCCTTCATCATCTAGCAATGAAAATTGTCGTTTATAGATTAACCCTGTGTTGATTTGCGGAATGTTGAAAAACTTCTCATGAGTTTCTGTCACGACAGTTCATCTTTTAAGAGTACATATAGAGTCTGTATATGAGTATTTCATAAGCATTATTATTATCGACCTATTTGCACCCTTCCAATGTGATAACAGCTAGTTAATACGAGGCTTATTTTCAGGCCTGAACAACATGATCAGTTTTAAGTCAAGCCAATCAGGCTATATGCATCATTTTTTATATCATGCATGTCCTATAGTGCGAATGCACGGTGTTATCCATATAATTTGCAGCCGTCCTACTCCTTTCCTTCAACGTAGGTGTATCGTTTGCACTGATTGTTCCTGAGGCAGATTGCTGCACAATCTTCAATGCAGTGGTTTGGCGACAACTTCGATCATTCCATCCAAGCCAAGATTCCCGTCTGTGACACCGAAAAACATTTCAGCTGAACCTGAAAAATCAAATTATCGTCAAACCTAGGGGGTCACGAACATTCCAGGATTGGTGGGTGTATCTGAGCCCCTATACATCGCAGATATTCCAATGCCATGTCATTTCGGTTCCATATACATGTTTAAGAACACATTATGACTACTAAAATGAACGTAATTGTTCAGGCTTATACACTGGACCAAAAATAGAACAATTAATCAAGAGAAGGGGCTCCCTGTTCAATAATTACCCAATATATATTTTATAACACGATATCATAGGGTGAGTCCCACTTCTGACAACGAACAATTACACTGAAAAAATTGTGATGTGATGCCATGGTCAGCTTTTTATGGTGCTTTATATTTCCTATATTATTGTATGATGTTCATCCTTGGTAGAAATGTATGGAATTCTGATCCCTGCTCATGTAATAAAAATATAAGTAATTGAACATAACTTGCTCATTTTACAAAACAGGTATTCATCTTTGTGGGGATACCAACTTCTGTTTTCGGGATTACTTTTTCTGCCATTGCAAAGAATACGTGTATATTGTGTATCCTTGTTATTGCTTGTTATTGATTATTGGAACATTGAAAATGGAAAAATATATAATTACAACAGAGACCCTGTGAACATTTGGCCATCTAGTTGGGGATAGTCACCATGTTAGCGATCGCCCTGCTGTGCAAACACATCTATATCGCATAAATTCCGGTGATGAGGTAACCTATGGCTAGGGATGCTGAACCGTAGTCGACAAGTTTAATTAAGCGAGTGTTTTGTGATTTTCTGATATTTCTGTTGCTTACATAATTGGCAGTTCATTCGCATGGTTATTTTCACCGTCTTCAGAAATAGAGGAATAAAAGATATATATACTACACCCATCCCCACAACGAAAATCCCCCAACAACATCCATGTGGGGTACTATAATGAGCCATGGTGGCATGGGTGTAATTAATCAATGCAAGTCTCCTCTAAAGATCATCCGATTTGATACCACGAGACTAAAGGCGCGTTCACGGGGGCTGCAATATAAAGTATATAAGAAAATGCCAGGTACAAATTTAACCGGATAATTTATTGCTGCAAAGATCATACTATTGGACTGGTTGCCGATGGTTGATGTTCAGAACGATTGTTCGCACTGAGGTGTCCACGCATTTTTCTCGCGGCAAACAACCTAAATTCTGAATTCAACTGATGTATGCAATTCCGGGAGGGACGTGCATATAGAGGATCTCCGTTGGAGGCGAACAACTTGGAATTTCAAACTTATACACCCCACTAAAGCAGAGAGACATTTTCCACGTATAAATGTTCCATTTGAACCCCCTATATTCGGAAAATTGGTTGCCACTTCAGTCCAATCATTTGACTGAGAGTATGAAAACATTTGGCTTTTGGTCTATAAACAACTTTAAAGAGGGGCTGTACCCTAAATCCAGCTATTTATGGGACCATCTCCTTTATACTCAACAGAATATATGCAACAAATGAATGAATTTGAGCTATGGATTAGTGAAAAATACACCCACGTGCTCTATGCAAACAACATGTTAACTATAATGCTGCCATCACATTTGCTATAAAAATAAGGAATGTCCGTAAAAAAAAAATTAAGAACTTTCTGTAGTTTTATATTCCGTATTGTTATAGCAAATGTGATGGCAGCAAAATTGCCAGCACAATGTGCCGTAAAATTGCGGATATTTTTTAACAGTGTAGTTGGGAATAGGTAAACGTGTATGTTATAATTTAATCGTATTATAATACATGCATGTACAATGTGGTGGGGTTGGCATAAATTATGTTTTTTTTATGTTTGGCAAATCGGAAGACCCCCTGCCCCGTCCAGTTCCCCGTGCATTTGACGTTTTATAGATTTGGGGATCTGGATTGGTTCGTGGGGGGTGGCTCCGGAATAATTACACATGTCTCGTAATCATACATATAGCCATACATTAGAATTAAGACGTGAATACTTGGAACAGACGATACTATCGATGTATCATAACCGGAGCGCGTGGACGATGAGACCTATACGGGCGTATTCCCCGAGATAATAGAGACCTTTCGAAAATACGCGCGATTACGGATATGGACAATATTCAACCCGGACAGGCACAAAATTCAATATATCTTTATGCACCGGGGTTCTTATGTGAGACGAAATATGCCTCACTCAGTTGAAGTATGTGCAGATGTGTCAAGGATGTGCCCCCGGTCCTGATTGGGGGCGCTCTATCATTATCCGTGTAGTATATAACACACGGATATGAACATTGGATCTGAAAGAGACACACATTACTTTTTCCATAAAATATATGTGTAACTGAATATAGTGGGGCATATACCGCCTCACCAATTCACCATTGTAGGTAAATTGTGATGGTGTCCACCTTACTAGGACAATGTATCCTATCCGTAATCGTAATCGTAATTTTGCGGACGGTCTCTAATATCTACAACGTATACAGATACCGCTATACAAAACAAAACACTCAAAAAAACTGCTCAAGAATACCCATCGTCAAAATATTCGTGGCACTGCATAAAGGAAATTATGCAAACCAAGCACAAAGACTCTATCCCCCTCTTACCGGTGACGGTGGCAATTTAATACTGACGACCACATCAAAGCATTCATGCTCAATGATGTGTTCATCTCTAACTCAGACCTCGACTAGTCGTCGTGTAGTTTACCAATATTTACTCAGAAATGTGGCAGCACGGTAAGAAACATTGATTTCACTATCGAAGGCATTTCTGCCATTAGAACGTTGAAACGTTGGCCACGATGAAATTACCGTTAAAATGATCCAAATTACATGCCCAGCTATCCCTACCCTCTTAAAGTTCTTTTAAAGAAATCTTTCGAGCTCTGCGTTTTCCCAACACAGTGGAAGCAGGCTAATGTTATCCCTATCCACAAGAAAAACCACAAATCTAGCTGCAAAAACTACCGCCCCATATCCTTACTCACGAGCCTCAGCAAGATCCTGGAAATATTGTCCTGATATATCGCGGCTCATTTTTTCAAATAATAATATAATATTTCAATATCAATCAGACTTTGTTCCAGGACATAGCACAACTTTCCAGTTACTCGAGATATACCACACCTTGTGCCAGGTCCTCGATGAAAAGTTAAATAAGTCAGCTATATTTTGCGACATTTCCAAAGCGTTTGAAAGAGTCTGGTTCAGAGGGTTGCTATTCAAACTGGAACAATCAGGAATAACCAGAAACATCCACAATTGGCTGAATAGCTATCTGTCAACAGATCACAACGTGTTTTAGTGGGCGACTCCTTTTTCTGTTTGCCACAATATTCCGACAGGAGTTCATCGGGGATTTATCATTGGACCTTTCTTATTTCTGGCATATATAAATGACCTGGCAACGACCGTACATTCTTGTACTCGTATGTACGCAGATGATGATACATGCTGTTTTCACTATCCAACATGCATCACTCGATGACAGTTCGCGGGAACTCGTAGCAGATCTGGATAGAGTATCTTGTTGGTCGAAACAATGGTTGGTTGCATTCGATGCAGATAAAACAAAAACAATGGTGTTTTCACTCACTCCCTCGGAAGATTCTTTGGATCTTGATCTTGATTATCACGATATAGGGCAAGTAGACTGCCATAAACATCTTTGAATCTCTATACAATCAAATTTTCTTTCGGACACCCGTATCAATGAAATTTGCAGTTGATTGGCAACCAGACTGTGACAACTAAGGAGAATAAAGTTTCTTGTAAAGAGATAAAACCTTATTATTGTATTATCATTATCGCTGAATGGAATCTATCATGCAAAATCACTACCGACAACAAAACACTTAATGACCCCCCCCCCCCCCAATCAGGACCAACTTGAACGGAAATATAATAACCATGCATCACATATTGAACATCATATAATTGTTTGGTAGTGATTTCATGGAATGCGTTGAACTGTTGTATTGCGCATGCGACGTCTTCTAATTAAGGGTCAGACGCACGTTTTGCCAAAATTTCCTGGTATTTCAAAATGTATTTTCTCTAAATCTATCAGGAATATCTTTGTGAAATTTTGTACAAGAGATTATTGTGGTACCATACATAAGAACCATTGGACATTTGGTTATTATAATCTCATTTACTTTACTTTTATGGCATGAAAAATCTTTAAAATTTCACTGTGTTCAGGTACTACTGTAAAAAAAAAAAATTCGAAAGTGCATTTCATATATACATGATATCATATCTGAAGATCATGAGAGGAGACTTAATTTTTCTTGATTCATGAAATTAAATGATTATTTTCATTCAGAAAGACAACTACCATAAATAAATTTTGTATTATTGAGAATTTTCATGCCATTCTTGTTGGTCATTGAAAAATTGGGCTCAGTTGAGTTCTGGGTCATGGGTTCATAACCAAGTTAAATCTGACCACCATATCTCTTAACACTGTGGCCTAATTTCTGTTGATTGCTCCCTGCTTGAGTGGACAGCACCACATTTGAACTTTTGTTTTCATTGGGCTGGCATATTTGTGACTGCTTTATTCTTCATTATAATACATGGGGTATGATGCTATAATATGCAATTAAAAAGCTAACTCAACATTATGATACAAATGGAGCCTCCTCTCATGGAGTCAAGACAATAAGCTATTTGATGGTTGACATGTTGTTTGAAATAATAAATTTTTCTGGCAGTTCTCGGTACCTAAAGGGACAGAAACGAAACAAATATTTTCAACCTCTCAGATGTATTAAAATCCATTATTGTTATTGTCTCTTTATAATTGCTCTGATTCTATATATAATGAAAATTATCATATGTAAAATTCAAGATTTTTCACCAGATAGATCCAGAGAAATTCTTTGTTGAAAATCACTTGCCATTTCTGGCTGGATTTACTGTGATTTATGCAAAACGTGCGTCTCCCCCTTTAAGCCCCAGTCACACCAAAAGTACGTTTTGCTCGTTGGCGCTCGTTTGTGAAAATTGGTGAAATTTTACAGAAATGCACGTTTTGGCTCGTTTCGGGTGAAATGTAGCAATTTTGTCCGCTTTCACGTTTCTGTCACGTGTAATTACGTTTGTATCACTTACGAATTACGTTCGTCTGGTTGTTATTACGTTTATAGTCAGTTGCAGTCTCGTTTTGGTAGATACGTTTGGCTCGTTTGTATTTCGGTCGTATCTCGTATGTATTTCGTTTTTATCGTTTTATTACGTTTGTGTCACGTTTGAATCACGTTTTTGTTACGTTTTGTTACGTTTGTCTCGTTTATTACGTTTATACTCGTTTCTTGTCTCGCTCGTGATACGTTCGTTTCTCGTGTAACTCGTTCTGTACGTTCGTTGCGTTTCTAACTCGCTGTTCTCTCGCTCTGCACGTTGCCCTCGTTTTTTGTCTCGTTTGTGTTTCGCTTCATCTCGTTCTCTGGATCCATATATATATATATATAGCTGCTGGGCAGCAGATTTGCATCATTTGTATTCCGATTTTCTACATAGCCAGAGATATTGTTCCTTCTTTTTTCTAAAATTTTGAAATAAAATGGCAAATATTCATCAACTTCAACAGCTTCAGCTAATGAATGCAGCACTTCAATTAAATGCCAATGATTTACAGAATGCTGCTGGAGTCCATAACTTGATCCAGCAAAGACGAAGAAGAAGAAGAAGGAGGGACAGAACTGTGTGGGTGAGGCCCTGGCTGCAAAGACGTGTACAACATGGCCAGTATGAGAAGCTCATGGCAGAGTTAGAAACTGAAGATCCAGCTGGTTATAAGAATTACATCCGAATTGATCCTGCATTTTTTAATGAACTGGTGCACAGAGTGGGGCCCAGGATCCAAAGAGCTGGTAACAACTACAGAAAACCACTGGAGCCAGGGCAGATGATTGCCATGACACTCAGGTACCTTGCCTCAGGCCAGAGTTACCACAGTCTGATGTATGCATTCCGTGTAGCCCACAATACTATATCTGGTTTTGTGAAAGAAGTCTTCCAGGCAATCTGTGATGAATATAAAGATGATGTCATCTCCACCCCTCATACCCCACAGCGATGGAGGCAAGTTGCAGAACTATTTTCAACCAGATGGAACTGTGAGAATACCATAGATGGTAAACATGTGGCAATAAGAAAACCAAACAATGCTGGATCCCACTTCTTCAACTACAAGAGATATCATTCAATCCTGTTGTTGGCTATAGTTGATGCTGACTACAAATTCATTTGGCTAGATGCTGGTGCCAATAAAGCCTGTTCTGATGCCCAGATTTACAACCACTCTGACATCAAGGAAGCTTTGGAAAACAACTCTATTGGTCTTCCACCAGATCAGGCACTTCCAGGAGATAATGTGGACATTACTTTTTTCTTGATTGGGGATGATGCCTTTGGATTATCAAAGAGAATGATGAAGCCTTTTGGACATCGCAACCTGACTTGTGAAGAACGAATATACAACTACAGGATTTCTCGGGCCCGAAGGGTAGTAGAAAATGCATTTGGTATACTGGTGAGCAGATTTCGCTGTCTCCTGACTACAATGTTACAAGATCATGAAACTGTGGCACTTATTACCATGGCCTGCTGTGTGCTGCACAACATTATCAGGTTGAGATACCCAGCTCTGCACACTGACCTGATAGACAGAGAGGATGCCGACCATAATGTGATTCCCGGGGCTTGGAGGCGTGGGGCCAATTTGGATGATATAACCGTAACACTACGTGGAAACACAGCCAACAAGCATGCAAAGGTTCAGAGACTGCTTTTGAAACATTACTACAATTCTCCAGCAGGTTCAGTTCCATGGCAGAATCAAATGGTTTTAAACAATTGAACTGTATTGTTATTTGACTGAAAGAGCTAGAACTAGTAGAACTTACTTCAGTGAACACTGTACCAGTATTGTGTATAAAGTGAATTGTTATTAAACTGAAACAGAAAAAGTCTTCAGTTTGTCTTTTGTCAGTATTAAATAAGTTTGTAGTGAATGTTTAAATAAATTGATTTTGTTGGTTTTCGAATTAAAATATGATTACCTATTTAACCCTTTGACCCCTGCATCTCTGATATGGTATATCCATTCACCTATCGGTAACATAAAATGCAGCAGTCCATTGTGTGTTGGAAGGGTACAACAATTAGTATCTTCAAGCTACCGCCCTTTGGCGGTAGCTGGAATATATTAATTGCTCCACCCTTCAAACTCACTTGTTTGTTTGTGAACACTACGTCAGTGGTACAACAAGTCAGCAGACCGTTAAACCGGTCTGTCGGGTTCAAAGGGTTAATTTTTTTTTTCTTCTCAAAATTGAACTTGTATTTGGCTGGTATAGTGGAGAGTGGATGTTATGTAAGGACTTGGGCGACTAAATCTCGTTCGAAAAATAAAAAAAATATATTTTAGATTGTATTTGGGATTTCATTTTCAAATCAGTTGAGTTTACTTTGAGAATACAAGTCAATGACATTTTCAATTTCAATTCAATTATAAACTTTAATTTCAACATTTCGTTTTATTCTACGTGTTATACATGTCAACATTCTTATTGTCATTGAGATGATAATTGACTTCATAAGCAGCTTAGTTGATGAGGTTTCTTTCAAACATTTCACGACTTCACATGAATGACTGACTATACTGATTACTTGTATTTGTTGAGGTAGTTGACACGATAATAGTATCCTCATTCAGCATTCCAGTAAAAGAAGAAGATGGCACACAAGTAGGCACACTTGGTTGAGGTGTTTCAAGTTGTTGTACTGACACAATATTTTGAGAGGGGTATTCCTGGTAATATGACGAAGATGACTGTCCTACTGTGGTTGGGACTGTTGACTCTGCAACACTACTGGCGGTGGTCACTATTGCTTGGTTATACAAAAAACTCGAGACCCCAGATATATTTGACATGTGCACTTCGGGTGTGTGGAGGACAGGTGTGGCGGTGGGTCCCTGTGGCGCTCCATCATCTCCCCAGCTTACTGGTGTTTGTAATTCTATCATAGCATCGCAGCTTTGTGGACGGACAGGTGGTGATAGCTGTCTGCGGCTGCTCTGTTGTGCTGTTGATATGGGCTGAAAGAGTGATGTCCTGGGTGTGGTGAAATTTGCAATATTCTGTGATTTACGCATGTATTTATCGAGGAGTTGGAAGGCTTCATTTTGATACGCAAGCCAGAAAGACTGGTCGATGCTTTCAAGTTGGCTGGTGATGTAATTCCCAAATACGAGGCGTGGTGACTGGGCTTGCTTCGTTAAGGTCTCCAGCATTGTACTTAGCCGCCCCTGAAGTTGCTGCGATTTTTGCACGTTTCTCATGAGAGTTCGGGCGAGTTCCTCATCTTTTTTGTCCTGGATTGCGGAACGTCTTTGCCTCTTTGTTCCTGGTTTTGGTTGGGTGTCATCATCAGCCCCAGTTTGTGGGTTGGGGGGTTGTGTGGGTGGTTGACTGGCTTCCATATCCTCCCCTTCCCCATCGCTGTCGCTCAGTTGACTGAATGGAGAGTCTTGAGTAGCTACACTCTCCTGGGTGGCTTTGGTGGGTTGCGTGCTGGTTGAGGTGCCGCTCGTGCCTTGTTGAGACCCAACACTCTTCCTTTCCTGGTAGCTGTATTTGAGCTGGAAATACAAATTATATTATAATTATAAAATATGATAAGTATCAATTACTTTCTATTCAATTGTACAGTCCTGCATTACTGTACTTCTATAAAAATTATTTCTATATTTATATTTATATTTATATTATATTTCTATTTATATCTATATTTATATTTATATTTTATATATATATATTTCTAAAAGTATACTTCTATAACAATTATTTGAAAATATTAAATATTTTAAGATTTGCTTACAAATATCTCAATATTGACAATTTTACTAGTACGGCAGGTCATATTTTATTTTATTTTTTATTTTTTAACAATATAACTTATATACTTACTTTGCAACCTTGTCTCTTAGTTATTCGCCCGATCTTCCCAGACATAAAGCGGCATTTCTGTACTACCCACTCCTGACGTTCTGTAAGGACTTGGGCGCCTGACCCTGATGGGAGGTTGGTTAATTTCCCAAACTGTGATCGTATATTCTTGTACCATCTTTGGACATCATCTCCTAAAGAAAATAATAGATAATTCATCATTTTTTTTGTGTGTTTGACAAAAAAGAAATAAACGTTATCATCGATATGTAAAGTATTTTTCAATACAACTGAATTGAACTTACCACTGATCCCCAATTCTGCTCCCTTCAACTCCCAAAGGGCAGCTTTCTCCTCCTTGTTCTTGAATGCTTTGCTGCCAGAATTCCAAAGCATGGGGTGGTCCTCTAACCATACTATGAGCTGCTCCTCTTGTTCCTCTGACAGGTGCACAGGGACAGCACGCTTCTTGCCCTTGCCTTTGCCTAAATACAGATAAATGTGAATACTATAAGTGAAAATTAAATAAAAAATTAATATTTCCGAAAAATTGATTAGTACACATAATAAAAAAGTAAACAATTACAAAACCTACCTTTATTGGAAGTGTCTGTTGGCTGGGTTGGCTCTTGGGGCTGTCCCGGGGTTATATCTTCTTCGTCACCCTCACTGCCGTCTTGGCCCTCGACAGGAGGAGAAGGTTGGATCGTGCTGGTGTCAGCTGCTGGAGCTGGGCTGGTACTGACATCAACCTCCATGGTGGATTCTTCTTGTTCAACCACCTCCTTCTGGCGTTTGGCCTTGGGGGCTCTCTTGGTGGTGTGTTTTGCGGTTTTGGTGGTCTTCTTTGGACCCATAGTATCCAGAGATGTTAATACAGAATGTAAACTATCAAAAAGAAATCTGCTGTAGTGTTGTTGAATTTCAAATACAATATGAAATAACGGGAAACGTATTTGTATTTATACATGCCAGATTCGAACGACAGAAACACGTGATCCAAGCGTAGCCAATGAGAGTCTAACGAAGGCTGCGAGCCAAAAGAAACGACCCCACTGTGCGAGATTGATGCGAGACTAATGCGAGACTCATGCGAGACACATGCGAAATACATGCGAGCTATGCGAGATACCTGCGAGACTCCGAGCGAGTAAAAAAACACAAAACACAGTTCATTCGTACCATGCGAGACACCAACGAAATAGGAACGAAATAAAAACGACACATACGCATTTAATACGAGTAATGCGAGATTCTTTGACAGCAGTCAGAACGAGTGTAAAAACAGAAATATGAACGAAATATGAACGTACTTGAATGAGTCAAAACGTGCAATACTCAATACATACGAAACACAAACGTACCGACAAATCATTACTCGTTCAAGTCACGCATGGCTCGTTGCATTTCGTTGTTTCTCGTTTATATCTCGTTTAAGACTCTTTCATGATACGTTACTTTTACGTTTTGCTCGTATGGATTATTTTTTCCAGAACGAGCAATACTTTGAAACAGTTTGAAGTTTCAACTCGCACGATTTTTAGGTGTTCGTTCAACTACGTTCAAGTGCGTTTAACTGCGTTTCTTACACGTTCGGCTCGCAAGTAACTTCGTTTCCCCATTTTTCGAACGAGAGGCATGCGAACGCTCGGTGTGACTGGGGCTTAAGATACACACAAGGACGTGGTCCAAATTTGAACTAAATCTACTTATGAGTGAAATGTTATAAACGAGCGAAAATCATGTAAGAATTACAGAGACTGTGATTAATATATAGCACTACATTTTACCTCAACCATAAATGGAATCTTCATATTGGTTGAGAACTGTGTACTATATTGGTATTGCATCCATTCCAATGTAAAATAATTGTCCAATGGTCTATATAACCTGTCATAAATTATCGTTGGATCGAATATTTATGCTGATGCATGGGATAACAGAGGGAGTTGTTCTGGGTCCATTCTGGTTTTTAATTATTACTGTTTCGGGATTTGGTTCAGCAAATATTTTCACAGCGGTCGTTAAACGAGTCACAATGATATGCGCATTGACAGCATTCATAAGAGTTTACCCCGACATATTCTAATTAACTGGTCAAACTAGTCATTGAGTTGATGTAAACATATTTTATTTGCATCCATAATTAAAGCAGGGGATTGAGGCACAAGTTACAAAACGTATCTTGGTCTCGCTCCCGACAATAATAAAGTCATTGAGTTGCAGTATAGTTGACACGTAAAAAGCTGACATCGATGCGAAACATTCTTAGTACAAAAGGAACAAATTAAACTTAATGGAATACGATTAATTAATTTCCCATTTTTACAGATTAGAATCCACACGAAACATGTATATGACTTACCAGATGGAGATGAAGTTCGGCTTCCTCCAGTGGATATCGTGTACCTTTGACATAACTCATGAGCGCTAGCTCTGTCGGCTAGAGGTTCAGCGTCGAGGTACTGGGAATCTAGAAAGAGGACCCGAAATAGAGAATTGGTTGCAACTCACTCGCGGATGGCTACTAGCAGCTTGTGGTATGGGTTTAATACGTGTACATATATATGAATACAAAAATGGAGTAACTGTTCAAGAGGGGATCTATTAACCGCGATAGAAAACATTTCAAAAGTTTCGGTTACTGTTAATCTGTGAAATGTCGAGCAACCCTGCTAGTATGTAAAATGATTATATACCACATCTAAAGTAGAGAACTGCGGATTCCGCATATATGATAGCCACGAAGTACCACCATGTGAGAGTCATCGTGAATATGGTATACAAGTATGGGGCCATAGCGGTCAAACTGGTATAGTTGTATCTTCTACCAAAAAAATCTACTCCGATTATAAACAACGCAAAATATAACTCAAACACCGAACTTCTTTTCCGAAAATCGAAAATTCTCAAGTTAAACGATCTTTATGTTCTTCAAATCACAGTTTGTGTACGCGATTGGAAAATCGCATGCACGCCCAAATCTTTCAATAATTTCTTTTACAAGACAAGATAAAACGAAAAAAGGTTACTCGTCAAAAGGGAACTCTTGTATATGAGAAGCCCCGAAACAAAACAATCAAGAACCTTCCACATTTTCACTCACTTCCCACGTGTTTGGAATCGCATTGACAGTGACCCAAGAGAACAATGTAGCAAGGGGAAATTTAAAGGGACGAGCGGCCTTCGTTATAGGTTATAATTTAGAAGTAACATTACCAAATTATGATAATTTCCTCAAGAATATACTAATAGTATAGCATAATGATGATATGAATGCGATATTATTCACAAAACATGTTTTGTGTCCGAGAAAATACAGGTCGACTGTTGTTTAGTTTCTCGCAAAAAGCGCAGTGGATTGTTTATGAGATGAGTCACGATATTGCGCCATTTCCTTATTTAGATTCGCGCGCTTTACGTCGGTTGTAAAACTCCTAATTCGGTGCGCTTACAACTTACAATACGACTCATGTAATATTGTTTATTTGGTATGTATTACCATATATAGGTTAGGAGAAAATACTAACTGGATTGAAAAATATTCATCTCTTTGCGAGAACAATTATATTATGTACAAGTTTTCTGTCTGATAATTTCCCAATAATGAATTAACGTGGATTAGCTTCATTTTGAACTGACGGCGGTTAGAAAGGGTAAAATTTGACGTGATTTGAATGCGATTATTGATGGTGCCAATAATTTTATCTACACATTCTACAGTGCAACCGAACATTTTCATTGGACTGATTCGTGCGCGTCAATCAACGCGATGCCGAATATATAGTTTTGGACATTTGTAACGTAACTTGTTTTATCATATGAATCAATCATTATTTACGTTGGAAAGTATGTCATAAATCAATTTCATATGAATTACTAGTTCATATCACCTGCCGATAATTTGATTTGGCTTGTTGACATAAAGTGTGTTCTGAATGGTTGAATGGCAGCCGGGGCCGAGCCGCATTTCTAACTAAATGCAGGTAAAATTCGTGCGCGTCAATCAACGCGATGCCGAAATTCTCGCAATTATAATCTTGAAATATATAGTTTTGGACATTGTTATACGATAAATAGAATATGTAATTCGTATTTATCTAATAAACATACGATATAATGTCACAAACTGAGAACAGAATAGCGCACTATATCTTCGCGTGCATATTATTTCTGCTAGTTACCAGGTGTGATCGGGCTTCCGGTGCAATGAAGTGACGTCACATTAACCTTTTGATGCCGATGTCATATAGCTATTTAGTGATTTGTGTGCGTTTTGGACATCATAATCAATTTATAGGCGTCATATGATAAATAGAATATGTAATTCGTGTTTCTCTCATATGATATTTATGAAACTCGTCACGAATTTTCAGTTTTCTCTCGCCAGAGGCTCGAGAAAACTGAAAATTCTTAAACTCGTTTCATAAATATCATATGAGAGAAACACTCATTTCATATCCTCTATATATGTGTGTTTATATAACCAAGGTACGAACATGACAATATCATGCAATCTACGCGATAGTTATGATTTATATAAGAACGACATCTGTCTATTATATAATATTCTTTCTGTTTGTGGCGGTTTTAGTGGATGTGACTATTTAAAAACTTATATCCTCAGGGAAGACCGCCCGTATCTTTAAAAGAATAATAAGTGACAACTTTGTAGCATTCTATGCGGAAGAAGTAATAGTCTGGTCGATAAAAGGTTAGACCTAGAAATAATTTGGACTAAGTTGGTTTGTATACAATTTGGAAGAGGAATATATCCTCTATAACATATCCATAATCCGCTAAAATCCGATTAGCACATTTTTTGTAATTCAAGATGGCGTCCAAGATGGCTGCCATTTTCCTATAAGTCAGCTTGGTGCAATTATAGTGAGAACATATTGTCATATGTACACATATGTATACATTTTTGTGAAGCCAAGACAAAACGCCATCTTTATGTGCCAAAATTTGAACTCCCCATCCAAGATGGCCACCAAAATGACCGGAAGTGGATTTTTTTTTCGTTTTTTACTAATATCTTTAAGATAAGTTTCTGTGATTTGGAACTGGTTGAGTATTGTGACTTTATTTTGTATTTAGCATGTTAACTGACCACTGGAGCAATTGAATATGCCATTCGTGAGGTCCACACCCCTTCCGTACACTCAAAATTCGATTTTATAAAAGGCGGTATAACATTTCACAAAATATCACCATTGGAATTCTAGTCATATTTCACCAAGGTTCAAGAAATAGGAAGAACTGTGCAATGTAAGTGGTGCATTCAATATCTTATTGATATTCCAACTCAATAGTACCCAAATTGTCACTTTGGCCCAAAATTGCTGCAAACATGGCCGCCAAAATATGTAAAATGGTAATTATTGTCCCATGGTGCCATGCAACCGCTTACAAGTTGTGGTCGATGCAAACAATTGACCATTCTGTCTTATATACATTGACTACTAATATTTCTGATGCACCTTGGGTATTTGTTACTAATTTATCCCCTGAAATTAACAGAATTATTGTCACAAACTTGACATCAAAATCGGCAAAAAAATCGCTGTTCAGGTTTGAATCATTTTTTAAAAATAAAATGGAACTATGTTTGGTATCAAAGATGTTTATTGTTTTTATATATGTTACATGTGTCACACTGAGGTGTTTTAGACAAAATTACTCAAGATGACTTCCAAAATGGCAACCAAATTTGGTAAACATTATTCTCTGCTGTTCCGAAAAGGTAGCAAATTGTGACTCGCTTGCTACTTAATCAACTTGAGTATGTATACATACACATATGTGTATATGCATGGTGTATATGCATGCATAATCAATTGTGACTCACGTGCTACTTAGTCAATTAAATGTTCTATTCTGGTTGTCCGGGTACCCCATGGGGCATAACAAGTTTTGAGGAATGCAATATGGATCTTGCCAAAGATTTCTTTTGGGATATATTTTGTCCTTGCTTCTGAACTGAGATGGGCAGAACGTTGGATCGGAACTGAGATGGATCATAGTATGTGGCTATTCTGGCGCATTAGCATCAACATTGATCAACTTAATGCAGTGTGTATGTCTGTTGACTGTATGGACATAGGCGAGGGGAATAGGTATACATGGAGTTACTGTATTCATGAATGATGTGAATAGTTATTCAATGTGTGGTTATATGGTCATGGATGGGGTGTCCATGGTGAGATGTATAGTGTATAAGGAGTAGCTGTATTGTCATGTGTGAGGTGAACATGTATACAGGAAGTGGCTGTCTGGTCATTGAAGTGGTGTATGGGCATAACGAGCTACATTGTCCGCATGTGTGTTGTTTATGTATATATGGAGTGACTGTGTGGCCATTGGTGGGATATACAATACAGGTGTACATTGGGTGGCTGTATTGTCATGGGTGGGTGTATATGTATACATATGTTGGCTGTATGGTAATGGATGGGTGTATGGATAGATAGGGAGTGGTTGTATGGTTATGGAGAATGTGTATATGTGTACATGGTCATTTTTGAAGTGTATATGCATACCTGAAGTACACTTTGGTGGCCATTTGCGGCTTGTGTACATAGAGTGACCTCGTGGTGATGGGTCGAATGTATATGTTTATATGTATCGTATTGTCATTGGTGGATGTGTACAAGTATACAGTGAATAGCTGAATCCTCGTGGACAGGGTGTATAAGTATACAGCGATTGGCTGAATTGTCATGGTTGAGCTGCATATGCAAGTCTGAAGTGTACGAATTGCCGTGTGTGCGGGGTATTGGTATGTCGAGAAGGGCTGTGTTATCATTGATGAGGTGTATATATATACATCTGGAGTGACGCTGTTGTCATGTGTGAGGTGTATATGCATATCATGAGTGACTATATGGCCGTGTCACGGCCAATGTGTATATAGGGATTGACAGTATGGCAAAAATAATGGTGGGGTGAATTGATATACAAGGAGTGACTATGATCACGAATGTGGTTTATGCGTATACAGCGAGAGGCTGAATTGTCATGGGTCAGGTGTATATGCAAGTCTGGAGTGTATGAATGGTGGTGTTCGCGGTACGGGATATTGGTATATCTAGAAGGGATGTTGGTGAGATCTATATGTAGATATCTGGAGTGACTGTATGGTTTTGGGTTGGGTGAATATGTATATCTTGATTGGCTATATGGCCACTGTTGTCGCAAATATGTATATATACAGGGACGGTATGTCCACTGGTGAGGCAAATCGGTACACAAGAAGTGATGTATGATCATGAATGTAGCAAACAGGTATAGCAGGAGTGACTATATGGTTATGGGTGGGCTGTATTTGTATATCTTTAGTGGCTATATAGCCATGCATGTGGGACATAAATAAATACAAATGGAGTGACTGTATGGCCTATTGTGTGAGGCGAATAGGTATACAAGAGTTTACTTTATGTTCATGGATGTAGTGAATATCGGTATGTATACAGGTTGTGTGAGGTGTAGTATACCTGGCGTGTCAGCATGGTTACTCACGGCTATAGGGCCATGCGTTGGGTGTATGGGTAAACCAAAGTGTGGCTACATGGTAATGGGTTAGGTGTATGTCTATACAGCGAGTGGCACATGGCCATTTATGTGGTTTGCATGTATATATCGAGTGACTGCATGCTCATGTGTAATTTGTACTGGTGCACCTTTGGGTGACTATCGCTTTCCACAATAATTCAAGAATATGTTAATCGATAGAGAGGTAAGATCAGAGTATTCTCCACATTAATTGCGTTTTATATGCAATGTGAAGTAAACTGATTTCCTGACAATAGTTTATAAGTTAATCAATTCTGGTGCTAATGGACCAGAGTAGCCACATAATATGACCCCTCTCAGTTCAGTTTCAACGTTCCGTTAAAAACATGGACATGCAGAATCCCAAAAGAGGTGTTCGGCAAATGCATACTGCATCCCTTAAAATGAATTTGTCGGGCCTCATAAGATACAGAGACAACCAGAATATAAGATTTAGTTGTCAGTTGATTAAGTAGCATGTTTAATAACCAAGTGAGTCACAATTTGCTACCATTTCGGAATAGCAGAGAATAATGATCGGAATATAAACTTTTTACCAAATTTGGTTGCCATTTTGCAAGTCATCTTGAGTAATATTGTCTAAATCACCCCACTGTAAGAAATTTAAGGTATATAAAAATAAAAAGAACCTTTCATATCAAAGATAGTTCCATTTTACTTTTAAAAAATGGTCCAAACCTGAAAAGTTATTTTTTGCCGATTTTGATGCCAAATTTGTGATAGAAAAATCCCATAATTCTGGTAATTTCAGAATAGTAAATAGTAAAAAATAATCAAGGTGCATAAGAAATGTTGGTATTCAATGTATATAAGACAGAATAGTCACAACTTATAAGCGGTTGCATGGCACGCTGGTGCAATATTTACCATTTTCCATATTTTGGCCGCCATTTTGGCAGTCATCTTGAGTCAAAGTGAAAATTTGTGTACCATTGAGTTGGAATATCAATAAGAAATAGAATGCATCACTTAAATTGCACAGTTCTTCCCATTTATTGGAGAAATATGACTAGAATCCCAATTGTGATATTTTGTGAAATTTTATACCGCATTCTACAAAATCGAATTTGTGAGTGATCGGAACGGTTTTGGACCCCTGAATGGCATATTTCATTGCCCCAATGGTCAGTTAACATACTAAGTACAAAATAAAGTCACAATTCTTTTCCAGTTCCAAACAGCAGAAACTGATCTTATAGATATCAGTAAAAAACATACCATTTTCCACTTCCGGCCGCCATGTTGACGGCCATCTTGGACGGGGAGTTCCAATTTTGGCACACAAAGGTGACGGTATGTTTTAGCTTCGCATAAATGTATACATGTGTATACATATTACAAGATTTTCTCACTATAATTGCATCAAACTGACTAAACGGAAAATGTCAGCCATCTTGAACGCCATCTTGAATTACAAAAAAATGCTCAAATCGGATTTTAGAGTTTATCGACCAGACTATAATCTGCGACAATCCGTATAAAATTGTCAAGACTGCGTGTAATTGAAATTTCGTAAATATCGGTCATCGAATCTAGTCATATATACAACTCATTGGTGAGTACGAACATATCTATATGAACCGCCGAATTTTAAATCGAACTTGTCGTTTACTAACACTTATTGAATATGACTCGAATTGAGAAATATACAATTCAAATATACCTTCGTATAACCATACAGGAGCATCCATTCAGTAAAAGAAGGTTAATAAATGATCAGTACATGTTACATGTACACGTTAGGACTCGGCTCGTCGCAAATCTGCATCTCCCATTATCTTACAACACACGACAGTCCAAAACAGCTATACATTAGTGTGGTGCCATCTCCCAAGTATGTAGTCATATTGGACTGTCAAAAATCAATTCGCACCCATCATCCAACTTATTAAAATGAATTCGTGTGGTTCCCAACCGCATGCTTGACAGCAATGTCACTGATAACTTGCAGACCGGGTCCATAATATAAATCGATGTCAGAGCGTTTGGGAGACGCCTCATTACATACTGTTACGAATTCCACCAGATGGCCAGTATTGCGAATTGAACATCACTTAAAGGTACTCAATCCGATTCGATGGTCCCCATATCATCATATTCCAACAACATTTTTAAAATGCCGCTTCAGTTATCAGAATCGATTAATTGTCCAAAAATAATGTTAACCACAGTCAACTATATAGTATAAAATTGCCCAAAACATGCTATTTATCAATAATTTGTTCAACGAAATTTTGCCGGTTTGTCACATATCTGACACAAAAAAGCCACTTGAATTTAGAGTGGGTTCCTCGATTCGAATCAAATATTTTTTATCTCCGAAGCCAAGGAAATAATAATTTGTAAGCGTTAATTCGGATTTTGCATCTTCAAAGACATAAAAATGTTCTTATTGTTCGATTAAATTATAAGCATGCAGATATATAGTATCTACGCAGGATTTCGTATAGTTCTAGCAATCCATAGAAAGATCCACAGAGGGTACCAACATCGATGATAGAAAAGTATATAATTTTGAGTGGGCCCTCATACTTGCGGCTGGACATTTTCTTATATCCGTATATCGCGGATATCGTCTTACCTTCACATACATATCTCTTTTCTGCGTCACACGGAGCTGTATGCCATTCACAGGGTGGTCGCCCCTTTCCAGATGCTTGATACACACATGTCTGGTCGTGGAGATTGGTTGGTTCCCCGGCTCCCCAACAGTCGATACTAGAGTTCAAGGCCGCCCCATCTGTCCATTTGAAGCGCGACGCTGCGTATTCTAGTCCGAACCAAAAGCTCTTCATATTGTCTCTGAGGTTCAAGAATCCCATGTTATAAGTTAGAGGATCTTCCAAAATTATTGTCTGGCTTATCGTGATACAAAGCGAGGTGAGACCAATAGCCAACATGACTTTATGATACCAGATAAACCAATTAAAACAAAACACAATATGTGCCATCAAGTGAGGTGCGCATTTATTTTAGACGCCGTTTAGTGAAATGTATGTATGCTAAATACACAATTGTTAAATATGGTGTCTGCACATATCATAAAACAATATACTGAGATACTTTCAAATTTTCTGCTCATTATCAACAATGTGCTGGACATGTGTTGTTACTCTCCTACTTTAAATGCTACGTAGCCGTGCAGGAAAACCACAGATCAAAAACCTTATGTTGAGAGGTAAAAAAAACTATGGAAACCTGTCTTCCGAAACTGTGCACGCGATGTATTATTACGCAGCTCGGATAGTGTCAGTTCACACAAGTAAATAAAAAGAAACTCGGTATGGTATGCAAATAAATACTTATACACATTTTGTAAATTTGCTGTTTACACTACAGTGCTACGCTGGAAAATGATTTTACCGCACAATCTATCGACCGATATCGGCACTAATTAACACCACTGACATCGATTCTCATAGGCCACAATAACTAATTGTTTACCCTAAGGACCGGTAGAAGACAATATTTTCCCGCTAAACTCTCGTAACGCGGGAAAATATTATTTAATTATATCGGACATTTAGCGAAACGTGTAAATAATAGTCGGTGGTGAGCAGACACGTCTAGTTGCTGGAATTCGTTTGATGAATAAAGTTGAAAATATCGAGCACAACCACACCGGGTTAAATAAAAGAGGTATTGTTGGCTTCCGAATGACCTGTATAATATATCTGAGCATTTATAGGTTATGACATCTCGTTTAATTACATTACACGTTCGCGACAATTTATTGCTCGAAAATATTGATTTCATAACTAGGTCAAAGGCCTCTCGGCGGACAGGGAGAATGACGAGCCGATTTGTTCGGTAGAATTCAGTTAGATTCCGATATCATATCTCGACTTCTCTTCGTTCGATTTCGCCGAGTTAAATGAAAGGGAATTGTTTTGCCTACAAGACACACCCGTGAGATATTTTGGCTGCAATTATCGATTTCTATAATTTGTAGGGTTTTGATTGTTGGTGTTGTTTTAGCCAAAATCGACCATTGGAACCTTTACACTGGTATGGTCTATATTGGTATTTTAGTAATTTTCCCCAAGGGCCTGTGGTGTCAAGCTTATCTGACACGACCAAGTGTTGTTGATTTACAGTGTTCGAATTTGGAATATGCTGTTACCATTTGTTTGGGTGTTAGAAAACCTCTATCCGCGCTAAGGGTATGTAAACTTACGCGGCAGCCGCTCTGTAATCTTCGAGGTACTTCGTGACGTCACCATGCTCCTCCATATTGTTGATTTTCAGTAAGCTCATTCCTAGCTGACGACAGCAGTATTCTGCTTCCCTGGCCCCAAGGCGATCAACGTAAATAAACTGGTATTTTGCCGAGAATATCACTGTGAAATTGCAAAAATGTTAAAATGAGACGTTGGTCAGCAAAGATGTATAATAATATAAACAGGGGGGGGGGGGGGGGGTAATACAACATTTTCAGAAATGTATGCCAGGGTGGGTGGGTGCCCCGATGGGCAAAAAACACGTTTTTTACAACCTCATGCAATTTTTATACTAAAGAACTTTTGTGCCCTTATTTGACATTTGTAACAGTTTAAAACATATTTTAAGAATATATAACAGCAAAAACACCATATTTATGGTACTGGGACCTCATATGGGCCTTAGTGGAGATGACATTAAGCTATGACATGTTGCATATGGGACAGTGGGGTGAAACAATTCCTTCCCTACACCCTTACGAAAGAAGCTTAGAAAAAATGTAAAACTTAAATAAATAAACTTGTCTTGATGTAGCTATGCATAGATCATTCTGTGGATGTATAAATAGCGAGTAACTGACTTATATTAAACATTAATGTGACTATCAATGGGTAGAAATATCTGTCATTAGTGCATCAAGCCAATGACTGAATTATTTTCATGTCTATCAATTCAGATGATCTCTCACAAGACCTAAGGTGTCCAAGTCTGGTAGAGTGCTGTGACTGCTTGTCATATATATATATATATAAACGAGTAGGATCTGTCCGAATTATTCACTCAGACCGCTGGACCGATTTCAACCAAATTTGGTGTGGTAACTCGGGGTACCCTGGCGGATTTTTTAATGGTGTTAGTTTTTCAAAATTTTGAAATTAAACAAAAAATAACATAACATTTGTTTCGTTAAATTGAGCAAGGAATTCAATCTAAAAAATATATTAAAACAATATATATATGAAACAAAATGTTTCAATGATAAAAATGTGCTTGAAGCGCACAAGGGGGCCGCCGCTAAATAAAGTCTTTGTCTAAGATCAAAATGTGCGAAGTCCCACAAAGGGGGGGGGGGGCACGGGTATCTCGGACGCTGAATATATAGGCTCCCGAAGGGAGCCTGTTTCAGCTAGTTTATTATAATAGAAGTAAGTTGCTCCAGTACACTAACATAAGTGGTATGGAATATGTTAGATAATGGTCTGTTTGAAAGACTAATCAGGAAATAGGTAGAAATTATGAAATTGTGTGTATCCTGCACAATGATCTAGGTTTACAGACAATCAGCAATTTATAAAACATTTTTTTTTAAATTAAAACGGCTTCTGAAACAGGTTAAACTGTCATTTGAACTAAATGAGCCCATTCCCATTCATATGAGTGATATCAGTAGAGTTTTATGCAGTTTTAGACCAAATTTAGATAAATTTGGGGGGGGGGGGGGGTCAACCAATTGGGAGTAAAGCAATTTTTTTTGCAGATCTGTGGGTGGTGGGTCCCTAAAAATGCCAGATGCAAAAAAACGGCATGATATATAGAGGATGTCCACACTTTTTCAATTCAAATGTTTTGTCATCACGAATGAGATTTAACCCATATCCACTTAAAAAGTCTGGATATTCTGTTTATTATATACTTTAGTTACTTGCCTATGGCCCCCAATGAATGTCAATACATCATAAATTTCAAGGTGACATCACTCATTAGTGGGATATCACTTATATCTCACTGCTAAAACCTTATAATTCATGGGCAAGTATATAATAAAAAGGTATATTTTATTCAACATTCGCGTATGCGTCGTTGTCAAATCCAATGTCATGCGCCGACAAGACTTGTGCATGGGTCCCATTAAGCGGAAATAGACTTGTCAAGTTAAATGAGAGCCAATAATCAGAGCGGCTCCATTATAGTATACATGAAAAGCGCATTGCACACATAACAAGAAAACCATAGTCAGAAATTGTAACGCCCTCAGTCATATTATTAGGCATATATAAAATATATTGGAGCTTTAGTATGTAATTTATTTCGTATGTGTGTGTGCACTGACAAAAAGGATTTTCTTATTAATTTTGAGAAAACAAAACTTAACACAAGAAATATTATCTAGTATACCTAGAAATTGTTCTTACATCAAATTTTCTTACAGTAAGAAAATCAATATCTTATGGAAATAAATTATGTTTATGAGAATATTTTTCTGAATTTTTCTAAGAACGGATTAATTAGTTTTATTAAATCATAGAGAGTCATGTTCTCATGTTTTCTTAATATAAGAAATAATTTCTTAAGTCCTAGAAAGTCATGTTCTGATATTTTCTTAAATAAAGAAATAATATCTAGCAAGAGATCTAGAAAAGGAAAGAACTATATTTGTATACCCCGGAAAGCCTTTTTCTAATATCTAGAAAAAGTCAGAAATATTTTCTCAAACGTTAAGATATGGTTTTCTAGACTAGAAAATTTGGGAGTATATCTCATATCAAGAAAATTAATTTTTTAAATCAAGAATTTATTTCTAATATGTTCTCAATATAAGAAAATGTTTTCTAGCAGGTGCTAGAACCATCTCCATATATGTTGGAAGTGTACACCGCCTTGAATTCAATTCGCTGAATGCACAACCGAAAAGCTATTTTGATACAATATATTTAGGTTACAATAACTTTATATAAGCTTTATATTTACGTCGTGATATATACGGTATTCAATTATTCGCAGCGTCTGACAGGTAATCATCAAAGATAACAATCAGTTTATGGACCTCATTTTTTATTTGTGCTGAGTGTGAACTCGAAAAACATATCTGGTACGAGTAGGGGATGCAATCGCATGTTAGAAGGTTATGTATGGTCAATGCACCCATGTATTTGACAAACACCTGTCCAGTTGCATGTGGTGCTCGCATCGTGTCGACTTCTAGTTAGGTGTACTGATCGATCGAAATTCTGACTCTCTATATATATATATATATATATATATATATATATACTAGCAGGTGACCCAACTTCGTCCGGGCTTTGACCTTGAATTGATCATTTTGAAGGTCAAGGTCAGGTCGGGGTCACAATTTGACTGGTCCATGAGAGTTCCCGGACAAAAGTGGCCCCAGGTAGCAAGTTTGGACTCCATCGGTAGGGCCGTTTTCGAGTATACAACGGACACACACATACATATATATAATTTGTGGGTACCCGTTTCAAGGTGAAGGTCACCTCGGGCGGAAAAACTGACCCGATGAAAATCTCCCCCATTCCTATGAACCCCTAAGTACGAACACAGACCTAAGGATCACACAACACGCTCATGTATGGACAGAGACACAACACGCTCATGTCTGGACTCAGTCACGCTCTTTATCAACGACACTGCGGATACGAACGCTCTTTAACTATCACGCGATTAACCCCCACAATTCCAAGACGGCGGCAGTGGGAATGGAGAATGAGTGCTCGGAGCTTCTCAAAAGCAATGCTACGACACTTCATCTAGTAGTTTACCCTTAGATAGGAAGTTTGGTCGAAATCCGTCCGGCAGTTTTCCCGGCCATAGCTAACAAACAAACAGACAGACAGGAGTACGACACTTCATCTGGGTTTTTACCCTTAGATAGGAAGTTTGGTCGAAATCCGTCCGGCAGTTTTCCCGGCCATAGCTAACAAACAAACAGACAGACAGAAGTTCCAAAATATATATTAGACTAGACGATGAGCCCGACGTTGTCCGGGCTATTCAAAAACCAAATTTCAAGTCGATAGCTCCACCCGTTTCCGAGATCTGGTCTGCGCATGCGCGAAGCTGGTGTCGCACGGGCTCGGCGACCCGATAAAATTCGTATCCGGGGCAAGATACATTCACATAGCAAATTTCAAGTCGATAGCTCGACCCGTTTCCGAGATATTTTTTGTTTCTGGCGGAAAAATTGACCCGACGAAATCCCCCCTTCCTAGGAACGACAGACAACGCATTCTTTGTTTTTCAATGAGTGAATTCATGGTACCCGTCCTAAACTTCCCCCGTCGTTGAATTGTAAACAAACGCTTCTTAGATCAATTCTGCCCTTTTAATCGAGATAATTGCATTTCGTCCCGCATCCGTATTTTACGCATAGGTAGCCGTTTAGCAGCGTCGATTATTAGAGATCAATTCTGCCTTTTTAATCGAGATAATTGCATTTCGTCCCGCATCCGTATTTTACGCATGGGTAACCGTTTAGCAGCGTCGATTGTAACAAAGAGCGTTCGTCGTTAACAACTCAGTATATGGTCAATATACAGATCGTTGATGCCTTAACCACCGAAGTTGCGTTTGCGGTGACTTTGATGATTGGGAGTGGAGAAAGGGTGCTCAGAACTTCTCCAAAACGCGACAACTACGGTGTCCGTGGGATTTTACACTTATATACGAAATTTGAGCTCAATCTGTACACACGTTTTCGATTCTATAAAGGACATACAGACAGACAGAGGTCTTCAAATATATATATGAGACTAGCCGATGAGCCCGACGTTGTCCGGGCTATTCAAAAACCAAATTTCAAGTCGATAGCTCTACCCATTTCCGAGATCTGGTCTGCGCATGCGCGAAGCTGGCGTCGAACGGGCTCGGCGACCCGACAGAATTCGTATCCGGGGCAAGATACATTCACATACCAAATTTCAAGTCGATAGCTCACCCGTCTCCGAGATCTCGTCTGCGCATGCGCGAAGCTTGCGTCGCACGGGCTCGGCTACCCGATAAAAATCGTATCCGGGGCAAGATACATTCACATAGCAAATTTCAAGTCGATAGCTCCACCGTTTCCGAGATCTCGTCTGCGCATGCGCTGCATGGGCGTCGCACGGGTTCGCCAATACGACAAGGACGACCGCCTGGTCAAACTACACACACGTACCAAGTTTCGTCCCGATCGGTCGAAACGACAGCAAAACACGCATTTTTTGTTTTTCATGAATTAATTCATGGTACCCGTCCCTCAAAGACTGACCCGATGGAAAACTCCCCTGTTCCTAGGACATATATGACACAACAACCCATTCTGCCTTTTTAATCGAGATAATTGCATTCCGCGTTTCGTTTTGCATCCGTATTTTACGCATGGGTAGCCGTTTAGCAGCTTCGATTGTAATAAAGAGCGTTAATCCTTAACACCTCCGAATATGGTCAATATAAAGATCGTTAATGCCTTAACCCTCCGAAGTGGCGTTTGCGGTGATTTTGATGATTGGGGGTGGAGAATCTGTGCTCAGAGCTTGTCCAAAATGCGACGTCGACGATTCCCGTGGGATTTTACCTTTAGATAGGAAATTAGGAAGTTTGGTCTCGATCGGTCAACCAGTTTTCGATTCTATAAAGGACATACAGACAGACAGAGGTCTTCAAAATATATATGAGACTAGCCGATGAGCCCGACGTTGTCCGGGCTATTCAAAAACCAAATTTCAAGTCGATAGCTCCACCCGTTTCCGAGATCTGGTCTGCGCATGCGCGATGATGGAGTCGCACGGGCTCGGCGATTTGTTTTTCGTGAATTAATTCATGGTACCCGTCCCTCAAAGACTGACCGATGAAAAATTCCCCTGTTCCTAGGACATATATGACACAACAACCCATTCTGCCTTTTTAATCGAGATAATTGCATTCCGCGTTTCGTTTTGCATCCGTATTTTACGCATGGGTAGCCGTTTAGCAGCTTCGGTTGTAATAAAGAGCATCAATCCTTAACACCTCCGAATATGGTCAATATAAAGATCGTTGATGCCTTAATCCCCGAAGTGGCGTTTGCGGTGATTTTGATGATTGGGAGTGGAGAAAGGGTGCTCAGAGCTTCTCCAAAACGCAACAACTACGGTGTCCATGGGGTTTTACCCTTAGATGGGAAGTTTGAACTCAATCGAGCCAGCCGTTGTCGATTCAATAAAGGACATACAGAGAGACCAAATCTCAAGTCGATAGCTCCACCCGTTTCCGAGATCTGGTCTGCGCATGCGCGAAGCTTGCGTCGCACGGACTCGGCGACCCGATAAAAATCGTATCCGGGGCAAGATACATTCACATAGCAAATTTCAAGTCGATAGCTCCACCCGTTTCCGAGATCTCGTCTGCGCATGCGCTGCACGGGCGTCGCACGGGTTCGCCAATACGACAAGGACGACCGCCTGTTCAAACTACACACACGTGCCAAGTTTCGTCCCGATCGGTCGAAACGACAGCACAACACGCATTTTTTGTTTTTCATGAATTAATTCATGGTACCCGCCCCTCAAAGACTGACCCGATGAAAAATTCCCATGTTCCTAGGACATATATGACACAACAACCCATTCTGCCTTTCGTTTTGCATCCGCGTTTCGTTTTGCATCCGTATTTTACGCATGGGTAGCCGCTTAGCAGCTTCGATTGTAATAAAGAGCGTTAATCCTTAACACCTCCGAATATGGTCAATATAAAGATCGTTAATGCCGTAACCCCCGAAGTGGCGTTTGCGGTGATTTTGATGATTGGGAGTGGAGAATAGGTGCTCAGAGCTTGTCCTAAATGCGACGTCGACGATTCCCATGGAATTTTACCTTTAGATAGGAAGTTTGGTCTCGATCGGTCAACCCGTTTTCGATTCTATAAAGGACATACAGACAGACAGAGGTCTTCAAAATATATATGAGATAGTCCGGCGTCCATAAACAATAACATCGACACAATGTCAGAGGCGGTGCTTTAGAAGCGCTTCAAATATTGTAGTCCCCACTCTTTTTGTAAACGTTGGATAACCAAAACAAAGAACTGGTAAGAAGGATAAACATTTGCGGCTTTGGCGGATTATATAGCATAAAAACTCAGCGTACATATATAGTGATGTTTTCTTCGCGGATCTGTTGGTCAATATTTGTCGCCTACCAAAAGTAGATAAATGCAGAATTTCGGTACCTGCTTGTGTGTACAATTTGCCATTGAGGTAATCATTACAACAACAGTTCAGACATAGTATTTCTATTGGTAGCATTTATAGAAAACTTAATCAGATTTCGCAAAGGGAAATCTGAAAGTTTTCAAAAATGTAACGCGCATGAGATCCGTATACATATCAAGCTGTATTATTGTGTTATATATATAGTTCACGTTACCTGCTAATAGTATCAGAGCACGCACTTAACGTAACGTAAAGTGGCGCTCTCGTAAGTGAAAGGCGCAATAAAAACGGTTTCCCTATTGGTCAGATTGTCTATCTTAACCAATCAGATTTGACGTTGCATAGACATGGTTGTTGCTAAGCCTTGGAGTTCAAATATAGAAACCACCAATTTTCTACCAAATGTCAAAAATATGGCCATTTTTCGCCAAATTGACACTAAGTTTCCCATTACGTAACAACGCACTCAGTTGAGGTGTAAGAAAACCTCTCTTGTGGAACGTTTCATACACAAAAGGAGAGAGGTTAGTGAGAATCCAGATTGGAGTTGAAGTAGAGACAGTACGAGGTGCGACTTCTGGGCGGAGGGTTATCGAAACGACACAAACAGCTTGTTAAGTAGATAGGTACATATTGTTCTGTACAACGACCAAGTCAATGAGAAATGGTGTTAGTCTTCAGAAGTCCGAGAGGACCCGTCCCTTGCCAACATCGACTGTTCGTTGCAGCATACAATATTTGCATGGCACCTACAGAACACAGTGCATGCTAATCTGGCTGCATTGCAGTTGCACCTTGCCGTTCTGCATGGCTGTTTGCTTGAACATGAGCATCGGATCATTTGCAGAATATTGTCAGGGGCAAGAAGGACGTCCTGGGGAACAGTCGTAGGTATTAGTGATTTTGACGCCTCGTCTTTCACAAACCCATAGTCTGTTGGGTCCAGTGGTGGTGGATCGAGATCCAACGCATGCTTACAGATGCATGCTTGCAAATGGGCGCGTTTGACGTTCTCTATGAAAGATTGTGTAATCGGGGGCAAGGTGCATAGTTTCGGAACTTTTGATGCTCCTGGTCTGCCCACTTTAGTTGACCACGAGCTCACCCTTGCTTAGGACATCGAGACGGATGATGAAACCCCATAACAGGCTGTCATGAATGATGTCGCTTCTCTGATGACGACGTCTATAGAAGCGTCAATATCACACACTGAATCGAGACAAACTCCATCGGTTTTCAATATTTTGAGGGCACGACCTTTCCCTATACCGAAACAACCGGCAACTTTATCGCAGCCAGATATAACATGTGCCGCTAAAATGTCTGGAACGATATCATGGTGTTTGTTCGCGGTTGCACCAATATCGACAACTGACCTATCCCGGATAGGAGACTCCATAATCACTGACGATGTGAGCTTCTGTTTGTGGTAGAAGTGAAGCAGTAATACGAAGACATCAGTATCATCTGTTTCTCACTTTCCTCGGCCACTTGCACTGCTTGCTGCACTATGATATTGTCAGCCTCTTCGTGAGTGGTCTTCAAGTCGCGCCTTCCGATCATAATACCTTTGTTAATTTCTATCGGTACATTATCTTGGCCGATGACTACCAATTTGTGCTCCATAGTATTGTCGGTGGCAAACTCTTTGTCTACCTCGAGCTGTTTGCAGATTATACTGATGAGCTGCTTTTTATTCTCGGGGACAGTCAGCATCAGTTTCTGAGAAGGTAGTACTGATGTGGATTTCAACTTGAATTCTCGAAAAGAGCCTGTATCTCTATGGGCTCTCGGGGTACATTTCGTGGTAAAAATCAAGATACCTATCGAACACGAGATACACATCACCAATCAACAGGCTATGCTTCAAAGTTCCTGAAACTTGTGAACGAACTCCAGAACAGTAGGACTCCGAAGAGAACTTGACGCTGGCCAGTGGGGAATCCACATGAGAGCACACCCATCAATGATTGTGCTAATACTAAGTCCTGCTGGTGCTAACTGTCGAGCAGACGTGACGACTGAGAGTTGATGCTTCAGCACTGATTTCGATTTAGGGATGCGCATGTCACCAGACTCATCAAACAAAGCTGATGGTACCAGTGAAAGCTCATAAGATAGCACGTCAGTGATATCCACGTCCATCATGCTCGACTGGAGTCCCATAACTCTTGTGTAAATCAGGTTGCAGTCATATACATTTGTCTCGCCAACTTGTATGCCCTTTTTCATGGCAGACATCGTCACCACCGGGTTTGAAATGGTGTCATGAAATCCATTCGGTAACTTGCTTTCGAACTCTACCATCTTCTCTTGGCCAAGCGTAAGTGCATTAAAAACGTTTACCGATGATGGAGCTATCCTACCAGTCGTTATGTGAATGAGTCCTTCTGGATGTTGATCAGGGCTGAGTGGGTTGACAACATCTTCTAAGTTTTCTCTAAGACCATCTCGGTCTTGTTTATCGGCAGCAATTCTACTGCTAGCCTCTTCCTTGTGCAATTGATCAGAGCTAGACTGCCCTTCTGGTTCTCTCAACTGATGCACGTTATTCAGTAAGCGACCACAAGTGTGCAAACTGAGTGCCCAAGCTTTGAGTGTTTCTGGTTTCAGGGTGATGCCAATTATACCCGACTTCCCATGACCATAGCGCATAAAGGTTGTGTCGATAAACATATCACTCCAAATACCATTCCACCAACCCTCTATGTGACGCATCACGTGTCACCTTTCATGAAATTCGACAGGACATCTTGGGGCAGAGACTGCATCTCACGGAAGTAGTATAATCCATATCGAGCATAATTGACATGTCCAGATGTAAAGAAGTATGGCAACATCGCTTCTACTGAGGCAAGGTGCAGTGGCCAGTCACCTTCCTTCTCGTTCAGCTGGCACATACATCATAATAAATACTGGCTTAATTAGGCAGTCTACCCACAGTTTAGTAGTTTTGCTCTTCTGGGAGAGTTCATCTAATCTGTTTGCAAGATCATCAGGACACTCAATACTGTCTTCCGTCAGTATTCCTCTGAGTAACTCTTCAGTTAATAATCGCAGTGCACGAACACTCATTGGGAATTTCTTACCGATGTGCATCTTTGCCACACCGCCGAATACTGACTCAAGGACTTCATTCAAACCACTATTAGCCATTAGAGTACCAATACTGTCGACAAAACTCATAAGCATGTGCATGCTCCCCAATCTTGGGATCATATTACAGACCATGTCTGGGTTAGACCAGAGAACTTGGAGTGATACTTTGTACAGCTGCTGGTCGGCTGTGAACAATGTGAACGTTTGCCCGGTAATTTGATTGAGACGTATGCTTCGGCCATAGCAGTTGCTATTGTTTCTGAGTCTGCCGTCGGCATATCAATTAGTGGTAAATATACCGGCTTTGTTGAGGACTGTGGAGATTGACCACTCTCACGACAGGCTCGTAAGTTATATCCGTTGAACTCGGCACAATCATCTTTCGATATAACATCTTTCAGAAAAGAGAAATCGAGCTCCATTGCCCTCTGCTTTGCTATGACAATGTTTGCGGGCATTTTCAATGTAGGGATATCTTTATGTACGAACTTAGTCGGCATTTCAGGTTTCTTGGGTCCGTTGAATTGAGTGGTCTTCAACTGATAATCAATGGGCTTACCCAGGTCAACTTTCTTCAATCTCGGGATCCTTGGACTATCGACTTCACCTTTGGTATTTGGTTGTGTCATTACCATTGCTAGTGAGTGGGTGCTCAGTTTCCCATTTTGAGAAGAGATGTCGGCATCGAAGTTGTCAATGACAACTTGTACTAACCCATCAGCCGAACTACTAATCGTATTGCATTACAAGCACTGCTACTCGATGCCATGGAAGCAACCGATTTTTTTATACGTAGAAGTTCGTCATATGTACAATTTACGCCAAAATCATGCATTGTTCTCACCAACTCTTTGGAGTCTCTCAAAACCACAGCCAAACTTATCTGCAGCGGGGTTGCAACTCTTAACAGAGACGATGTGATGATGTTGCCGATCAAGAAAGGGTATGATCGAGATCCGGAGATAGATTCCCAAGAAAATCGAGCAGAGATTCGCTCACATACTGAGAAACATTCTGGGTATTCAATTCTGAGTCATAACTGTTTATGTCTATCTCTATATCGCGAATTTCTCGCGAGATTGTCTCCTTCATAGTTTTTATCGATGTTAGTAGATCATCGTTTTGGTCGTCAACAATTCTCATCACAGAGCCGACACGTTGTCTCATTGCTAGAATTGACGCGATAGACGGCGACTACAGAATAAGAAGATCGTGACAAAATATTTCAGATAGCCTTGAAACAAGCGTCCGGCGTGCCAAACTAACACCACCGAGCTCGATGTACTTGGCGTATACATCTACGGAGCTCCAACTCAATGATTTGTCGCTTCTCATGAAGTCAACTACTCCATCCAGGACAGGGTCTGCATCAGCTGTGTCTTTCAAAGTTTGTGACGCAGCTGTCACGTTTCTCGAAGACATGAATTCATGTCGACAGTCAGAATGATAGCGAGCATCTGCAGCATGTAGATCGCTGAGCGTACCACTGACTCGAACTCTGACTTGTTCTGATAACTGATAATTTCGTTTGTCACATACCCGCAACACCTCTTCTTTGGGAGATATTTTGTCGGATTTTCGCCCGATTTGCCTAAAAAGATAGGACGGTCTCCACCTGGATGGATTTCTCACGTCCTGCTCTACATCACAACGCTCACCACAGAATAGGCAATCGGTTCTGAAATTGAATAGTGCAATTTCAGATCGCCTTTTCATTTTGGCTGGAGGCATTTCGTGTGAGCTTACACTGGCGCTTTCTTTGCGTTTCCGAGCCATTTCCAAAGATCTAGGGTGCAAATATTTATCAATACAAGATCTGTGCGAATCTAGAACGATATTCGCGATCGGCTTCGTATCGAGGCCGCAGAACTGTGTGTAGTCCATCGCCGTAGACTTCACTATATGTTAAGATTTTTTAAACCCGCTTGGGTAAAACTTTAACGAAACGACTACTCGAGTCTTCACACCTGTACAGGCTTGCGAAAAAACAAAGGTTTGCCATGACAACCAAGTTCCTGATAAACCTCAATACAAGGAACAAGTGAACAGAAGCTCGAAACAACAAACAAAAATAGTAAGAAAATGTAATCAAAAGCTTAACAAATGGGAAGAGATTCAAATAACAAATATCATCAAGCAATAAGATGGCAAACAGTCAACCGAACAATGGATGCAAGGAGAGGACGAGGAAATCTGAGATTTGATTCGAATCGGAGAATCGCACGAACACGTCTATGCAAGGTGAGTGACAAGAAGACACTGACGACATATGTACAGCGAAGAATGTGAGTGTTCACAGATCACAACGCTCTTTATTTAAAACATTTAAAAACAAAGCTCTTTATTTAAAACGTTTTCTCGCGGCTGATAGGAGGGGGAATCGCAGATATGTTGGATATGCCTATGCTCATTGTCACTACTGAATTCGGCCCCTGGTCAGGGGGGGATTTTCCGACACTTATGCTGGGGTGGTGGGTGTCAAAATAAGCCCAAAGCAATTTTTTCCGTGACAAAATTAAATTTTTTGCTTCACACCTTTTATTGGATTTTTACTAGTATGTACTGGTTTGGAACACTAAGAAATCAATAATAAGGAACTGCAGCAACACTAAACACGCTATGACCATTGGGTGTTGGTTTCTACTAAAACTGTAGGTTTATTTTTATTAGATGCTAGTTTATTTCCAAAAACATATCATTTATGTGCCATACCTACATGCACTTTCAGGAAACGAACTGAAGTCACAAAGTTCGTAGAATTATGAACCTAAATCGTATACCACATAGCCTTCGTCGTTAAATTGAAGCATTTTAAACCGTCATATCTGTGGACATTATTCTTTTCACAAATCATCATTCCGTAAAATAACGAACCTATAAGTGCTGTAAATTTACAATTAATTAGTCCTGTAAAGTAAACCCGGAGTCTGTAATTTTACAGATATTTGTCCATCCCTTTACTCCGTAAATTTACAGAAACAATTTGAACAGATGCGCGGAAATCTTTAATCTCGCGATTAGATGGGCTATATAGCTACATGATTGTATGGTACGTATAGAACACAATATCTTCATATATTGCGGTTGAGTTCTTACCTCCTATAATGGTTGTCAGCAGCAGGATCAACGACCAGACAAAGTTGTTCATCTCTCGACTTCAACCTAATTCCAACTTCTTGATATAACGAGCACGTCAAAATGGGATGTGAGCAAGACGAGACACAGAGCAGGTTGACAACAAGTGAGACAATGGAGCAACGTGCGAGAAAGAAACGCCTGTCTGTCGTGGAAGATATTGATAAAACAGTAGGCGTCATAGTTCTTCACGTCGCTAGAGAACGTGCTTGTCATTGATTGTTCCACCATTATCGCACCGCATTTTCAAGTTGGATGAAACTACTACACGGGGTAGGAACTGCTTCCGATCTTTTGTCCAGTTCACTTCCGACGCACTCCAGTTCACTAGTGATCCTTTTAAGCGTCACCGCGCTGAATTTCGCAAATGGATTCACCAAGGTAAGATAATATACAGTTTTTGTGTTAAATATAACTCCCACACAACCCCAGCTGTCCATTAGTTTGATATTTCCAATATATAGTGCGTCAACTTGCCAATTTAAATGTAAATATTTGAGTGTCAAATTTCCATTTGACTCCATGGTAAATTTGAACACAATTTTCTGTGGAAAAAACGAATACTTCGATACTGACACGACACTGCAAGGTTTTAATAGACCAAAATGTGTTGTCTCACCACCGGACAGTGGATATATGACCTTGGAATCATATGATATTTAGATTTGAAATTGTGACGAAAAAGCTCCAGTTCACCACATATATTCACTTTCCGAACATAAGACCCAGTTCTTTGCCGATCAACAATGTCCTGTAGATTCATATTTTACACTTCGAGCAGATTCAGGTGCGAGATTCTCCAATATTTTTAACCACCCCTCTAGCCGAAAGAGCTTACATTGATCTCAATTTGAAACAATAGTTTTTGGGTTGTGTAACATCTATGTTTAAAATCAGTGCACGTATCTGTAAAGGCAGCGTGCGATGCAAAAACACGCGTATTGGAGAAACTATGTCGGGGCAAAGATGCATGAGAAGATGGGAAGGGTGGTAGCCGGGCGTTTCCCCACCCAACAGATAAAACCGCTATTAAACGTATAATTAAACACAACAAATGGTTTCATTATGCTGCAAAATAGCTCCAATATACACCCTATGTGTGCCGATCGGTGTATTGCTGTGGGTCAGTGTAGAGCTGTTAACCGTGGGAATTCCCGTACGAGGGGTAGATTGGAAAACGTGGTTTGTCAAAGCACAGAATGAATTTTTTTTAACTGTTTTTTTGCTTTAATCATCGAAAAAAGGACCCAACAAACAGCAAGTATGATTGCCTAGTTAATAATACCGCATAATCGCGTCCCTTCAATACTTTTATCACAGCTTTTGCCTCGAAAAAGGTAAAATTCCTGTTTAAATCTCCATAACTTTTGCAAACCAAGACCTTTACTTCGGGAAACCAATTGAAATTATAGGCAAATATATTGAGAATCGATTTGGGTGCGTAAACCCAACCATCAAAGCTATATTTCTTGGTGAAAATTTAGTTTGACGGAGGGCACTGCCGAGAAAACATGGCACGAATATAGCAATGAGAAAACATGGTATGATCGGGAAAAAGCTTTCAAAGACCGGATGATAGCTGAAATTAAACCTTCATATATGCTGGTATTTTAGCAGGTTTAGGCGGTGTTATTCTCAGGACATTCTTCAAACATATATGGGACTGATTGATCATGACTAAACATATCGTATACAAATTTACGTCAGGTGCAAATATCATTTTATTATGACTTAGCCTTAGTTGTTTCGTATTGTATTAATTGCGTCGCAGAGTTGGCATTAGCTTTTAGAATCATGTTGGTCTCAACGAGTCTTGTGATGATATGTTATTGTCAAATGTTTTCCTTTGTTATGTAAACAAAAGCAAAAAACGTTACAGAACCTGGCTTTTGTTTAGTTCCCGATATGGTAAACATAAAGAGCGTTATTTGTTACTGTTTTCCTGATATGGAAATAATAAAGAGCGTTTATATCATGTGTGTGTGTGTGATTAACGAATAGAATTGAGCTGCGTTATGTAAACAGAAGCAAAAACTTCTGTAACACGAGCAGGCTCTTGTTTACGTACACCATCGTACGTCTTGACGACAATATATTATTTACGCGCTGATTATCTTTGGCATACATGTATGAACAAAACTATATATATTTTAATATTCCTTCTGTTGATGGCGATTTGAACAAATATCAATATTTCTGCAACGAACGCCGTCCGTGCCTTTAATTATGTCTATTGGAGCTGGGACAAAAATAGACCTGGTCCCAGCTGGGAGTGAGCATTGAAATATAGATTAACATAGATTATAGACCACCAATGACAAACCCATGTCAGCATAATATAATTCATAAATCGGTCGTAATATACAGTCTTTGTTTCAACAAATAAAACTTTTGATTTAGCCCTCAAGCTAGTGCCAAAATTTAATGTGTTAAAATGTGGTTATATGGAGTGCCACGTTGTTCTAAACACCGAAATCGGTAATGTCCATGCGTGAACAGGGGTGTGGTGGTGTCTCCCCAATTGATAAAATACCACTAATATTTGGATATTCGGACACTCCAAGAGCATACCGTTTTAACTGTCAGACTTTAAACTAGTAGAATTTGTATCTTTCCGACTGAAAGCTTTTGGTCTAAATGTGTATGTTTTCGATGGGAATCATGAAATTGTCTCGCTCTTTATATATGGTCCCTGTTGAAAATTTCAAATCAATGGCGACAATCAAATTCGAAACGGCAGTCGGACATTTTGGGGTTGACTATACTTGAAAAACTGGAATCCTAATCTTCTACTATATATTTTGAGACTTCCGTATATATATATATATGTGTGTGTGTGTGTGGGTACTTCATAGAATCTAAAACGGCTATGCGGATCGAGCTCAAATTTCGTATATAAGGGTAAAAACCCACGGGGATCGTCCACGTCGCAATTTGGACAAGCTCTGAGCACTCATTCTCCACTCCCAATCATCAAAACACCGCAAGCGGCACTTCGGGGGTTAAGGCATCAACGATCTTGAGACTTCCGTATATATATGTGTGTGTGTGTGGGGGGGGGTGGTACTTCATAGAATCTAAAACGGCTGCGCGGATCGAGCTCAAATTTCGTATATAGGGTAAAAACCCACGGGGATCGTCCACGTCGCATTTTGGACAAGCTCTGAGCACTCATTCTCCACTCCCAATCATCAAAATCACCGCAAGCGGCACTTCGGGGGTTAAGGCATCAACGATCTTTATATCGACCATATTTGGAATTGTTAACCGACTAACGCTCTTTATTGCCATCGACGTTGCTAAACGGTTACCCGGGGTAAAAACACACGGGAATGGTCGTCGTGTCGTTTTGGAGAAGTTTCGAGCACCCGTTCTCCACTCTCAGTCACAAAAAAGGCACTGTGGTGTTAATCGCGTTGATAGTTAAAGAGCGTTCGTATCCGCAGTGTCGTTGATAAATGAGCGTGACTGTATCCAGACATGAGCGTGTTGTGTGATTCTTACGTACTTAGGGCTTCCTAGGAACGGGGGAGATTTTCATCGGGTCAGTTCTTCCGCCCGAGGTGATCTTCACGTTGAAACGTGTAACCACAAATGATATATATGTGTGTGTCCTTTATAGACTCGAACCGATTGAGCTCAACCTTGCTACCTACGGGAAGTGTCATGGACGGGTTAAATTGTGACCCCGACCTGACCTTGACCTTGAAAATGATAAATTCAAGGTCAAATCGGGTAAAATTGTAAAAAAAAAAAAATTAATTAAAAAATTTCAAAGGCACAATTAACTCATTGAAAAAAAAAAATTTAATTAAAAAATTAATTAAAAAAGCCAGTATAGTAAATTCAAAAGGCACAACTAACTCATTGAAAAACAAATTGAAATTAAAAAATTCATTAAAAAAATTCATTAAAAAAATTAAAAAATTGTCATGTTTCTGACGATTGCCGCCAATGGCGGGCTAACCTGCTAGTGGTATATAAATGAAGACACCAGAATAAGGATGCAATTTGAATTCCTTCAATGTCAAAGGGAGTTTATGTTTAATTTGTTTGGGGCTGCCCAGTCGAAAATGGGGACCCAAAGGAGTGGTGTAAATTGAGAAACCAGTGTGTGCAATAGGAATTTCTGCAGCGGACACCCCACTCAGGACCCGTTCGCCACGCCCCGTGTCACTGCCTGGCACATAAATGCATATGCAAAGTCGTTTTCCTTATAAGCTCACGTCCTCTTTATTTATAAAATTTCTCAAATCACACGATCTGCAAAAATATATATATTTGTGGAAAGAGTTATGTCATTGCTTGTTCATAATATAGATATATGTAAGTTATATGTCAACATTTGAACAAGGAATGACAGAATTTTTTCCCCTAATATATTGTTTTGAAGATCGTGCGATTTGAGAAATACCGGTAGTCCTATTAGGTGAAAATGTCTTAACTTGCATTCTAATCTTCTGTTAACTGGTATTCAATATAACACACCGAATATTGAGTGATATTCCATATTTCACGGGGAGGGTCAATCTCAAACCATCAAACGGGCCAGGGTCGCCAGAATCAATGAAGCAGAGGGAACAAATGACCCCCTGGCCTCAGCCTAGGGGCGTGCGAGAGGTGACACAGGTCATTTAATTGAATATATTTAACACTATATGTAGGTGATCACAATCGTGTCTGTAAAATTTAAAAATGATTCGGCCATAAATACGGGTTGTTGTGTGTGCCGATGGATTCAAATTTGAAATCCAAGATGGCTGCTGGCGGCCATGTTTTTCATCTAATTTCAGAAAAAAATCGATAGCTCCCATCTATAGGTCAGCCTGAAGCTGCATATGAGGTTCGGTGAAGATTGGATGAGGGCGTGCCGAAGGAAATTGTCGACGCACACACGACGGACAACCGATGGCAATAGCCCAAACTTTAATTTGTAGAGTTGAACTAAAAAGTAACCAAACATTGTGTTTGAAGTAAATAAACATGAAGTTATAGAAAACATATGTCAATATATAATTATATTTCATCTCAATGGATGAGTTTTGACAATTTTGGTCAATAATTAAGTTTTTCAAAATAAGTCCAATCAATGGATTCATTTCGGACCTTAACGTCTGAATAGAGGAGAGATATTGAATTAAACCAGACTTCGAACCTAGTAGGTAATATAAAAGTTCGAAACGAGGTGTAACATATAATGACTTCTTTTTCTGGAATAAATTAACAACCTATAGAAAAGAATACGTGTGCCAAAGACACAAGCAATAATACAACTATATACTTCCGACATAACAGATACCTTGATCGTGTATTTATTTGAGTTTGATACTGTCCAATAAAGTTATGAAAAAGAGATATCACATCCAGCAAATCTTTATCAAGAGGCGCAAATGAAAACCAATTATTATTAACTGAACTGTAATCCAACCCAACAATCTAACCCAACTTCTGAATTTTACCCAACCATTAACCCAACTTTGGATAACCCAACAATTTTAACTAAACTTTATTTTGGATGTATATGGTTGATTGCCATCACATATAGCCCCCCCCCCCCCCCAACCAAGTGACCCATCGGGAGACTTTTAAAGGCACCGATGGCCTTTATAATGTTAAGGTTATAATTTAGAAATAAAAGTTACCAAATTATGAAAATGTCCTCAAGAATATACTAAAATATAGTCATGCAGCTGATAGTATAAATGCGATATTATCCACACAAAAACACTTTGTGTGATCGTTTGTTTATATACATCACGTACAGAGTGTGCGATAAGCAAATCGCTCAACACCGTGGCGATATTTCTTGAGACTGGTTCACGGTGAACCATTCTACACCGAAATATTGAGTGGCGAAGATTAGCGATGGCTATACCGGTGGTAATTCTAACCAAAGTTTCCGTAGTGGGGTCTCCCAGGACTCCCCGTTGTTGAGTGTTTTGCTTATCACTCACGCTTTGCGTACTGTTTGTTTACATAACACAGCGTACGAACTACAATAACATGATATTAACACGATATTTATGATTGGTATAAGAACACAATATGTCTATATTTTAATATTCTTTCTGAATATGGCGGTTTTAATGGATATGTATATTTTAACAGCAATACCCACTGCCAACGCTTATCGTATCTTTAAAGGCACGGATGGCCTTCCATCGTTATATATTATAATTAATAGAGTTACAAATAAATGAAAAGGTTCGTCGAGAATATAATAATAGTGTAGTATAATGATAGTATGAATGCGATATTATCCATAAAACACGCTTTGTGTGAGCCGAGCGTTTTATTATTATACAGCACGCAAATTGTGTGCGATAAGCAAAACACGCAACACAGTGACGATTTTTAGGAGTGACCCATTCAACACCGGAATCTTGGAGTGGCGATGATTGGCGAGCGCTATATCGGTTTGTTGTAAACAACATGGTGGAAATTTTAACCAAAGTTCACTTACTGTTGTCTCCCGGTATTGAGTGTTTTGCGTATCGCACACTCTTTGCTCACTGAACTGTATAATAACACGGCGTACGATCTTGACAATAACATGTTATGTATGCGATATTTGGATAACTATGAAATATGTCTATATTTGTCCCCCGAACAAAATATTCCGGGGGACTATTAAAATAGCCGGTGTCCGTCCGTCCGCCTAAGCGTGCTTGCGTCCGGAAATGGTTTCCGGATGATAACTTTAGTTTCGGTTATTCGATCAAAAGCAAATTTCATAGGTGAGTTTATCAGACCAAAATACAGGTCAAGTTCGAATATGGGTTTGCTCCGCCCATTTTTGCGAGAGTTATTGCCCTTTTTGTACTTAGAATCTTGTAATGTTCTGGTTTCCGGATGATAACTTCAGTTTGTGTTATCATATCTGAAACAAATTTGGTATGTGAGTTTATCAGTCCTATGTACAGGTCAAGTTCGAATATGGGTATGCTCCGCCCATTTTTGCGAGAGTTGTTGCCCTTTTTCGACTTGTTTTACTTAGAAAATTTCTCACTTTTTCGGATGATATCTCAAGTTTGGAACCTTTAATTGCAAATACCGTTTTTATGTGGATCAGTCATATCACGATACAGGTCAAGTTCGAATTTGAGTTTGAACCGATGATTTTTCTCAGAGTTATGGGCTTTTCGACTTAGAAAATTCAATTTTCTTGTAATTTTCTTCATTTTGTGCCAATTGGAGTTTATATTTTGACTTTAAGATTTTTTTTAAGATTTGGTTATTTGTATGAATGTCAGTAATGAGACAATGCACAAGTGTCTTATCCATATAGTATACTTCTACAAAGCCTCCGCTCCAAATGAAGCCACCGGTTCGGGGGACACTGTGGCCGAGCGGCCTTTTATTTAATATTCTTTCGGTGTATGGCGGTTTTAACGTAGGCTTATGTGACAATTTTAACAGTAATACTTATCGCGAAGGTATATTATTATCTTTAATATGCTTGACTTGAGTTATTAACTTTCTCGACTCGAATCAAATAGTTTTTACCCCCCGAAGCCAAAGCAATAGTAATTTAGGAGCGTCAGTTCGGATTATGCATCTTTAACTAACACTATATAGCTGATGTGACCGACTTCGTCCGGGCTATTTAGGGATTTCTTTGTGATCGCCTCCGTCTGGGTAGAGTTCGATCGGTCCAGAAACATGCCTATATGAGCGAGGTCGAGGCCAAGCACACGGTCGCATGTGAAATTGGACCCGCCCATATTGTTGTTCCCGGGATCAAAGTAGGGCTACATACAAAATTTGAGTTGGATCGGTCGAGGTCCGGAAACATGCCTATATGAGCGTATATGAGCCAGGTGACAGGTCAAGGCAAGGACACGGTCGCATGTGAATTGGACCCGCCATATTGTTCCCTGCATGGAAACAATATACATACCAAATTTGAGTCGGATCGGTCGAGGTCCAGAAACATGCCTATGAGCGAGGTCAAGGTCAAGGACACGGTTTTCGAGTCTATAACACACATACATACATATATACACACACACATACATACATATATACACACACACACATATATATATACAGACACAAGTTCAAAAATATATAATAGATTATGCATAAGCTTTAAGACTATATAAAAAAAGAGTAAAAAAAAAGAAATAGAGGGGGGATTTGAGTTGCGAAAAAAATGTGCTTCTGTGACGCCTTTACGACCCATCCACCCGTCATACGTGCCCCAGAAAAAACTTTGGGACCCCCCTCCCCCCTCCGGTAACAATTTGTTACATTTCACAAATGTTATTATGCCAAAATATAGAAAGATAAGTAACTGCGTATATGGTTCTATAGTTATATACTATCTGCGTGCACTCTCAGTAAACACAAATAGAATGAATGTATCGATAACATGGATAAAAGAATCGGATATTGTAGGATGGCAAACATGCAACGAGAAAGAAAAGACACGACGATGGTGGTTGCAAAACGCGGACATCGATGCCATGCAAGGAATTGTAACTCTATTTTCCTTGTAATTTTATTCAGTTCTTTGGTATAAGTGGAGTTGTACTTCCTGTTAACTTGTCTCGCCTGAGTTCGCCGCTAATATTGCACAACGTCCGTCTATTTGTGTGCTCTCTAAGGGTGAATCGCGTATATTTTGATTCGTGTGTCGAAATTGTAGTATATTGTACGCGTTTGTGCTTCTGAATTAATGACATTATGTCCACGGTCGCGCAAAGTAATGTGCGAAATTCAAAACGGGAGCACGACAATACCTCGTGTTCCGCCAGTGAGGACAAACGGCCAAAATTGAATTTCGAAGCAACAACCAACAGGAACGAATCAGTTGACATTCTTGTCCAATCGAGTGATGGGTCTAAACCTTGTGATAGTTCCAGCAGAGATGCGACGGGTTCTTTGACTACTTCAGGGCATCTGTCTTGGCGAGAAATTCGGGCAGAAAGCTTACATTGTTCATATAGTGTTCTTTATTCAACGGAAGAAGCCAACGAATTGTTCGGAGAGTGTGAGAAATCGATTACATATAACGATGGTCAACTGTCGATGATCAAGATATTCGGCAAATGGCATAATATTCCACGAAAACAGGTAGGTGCTATCTAATTTCGTTCAATAAATGTATGTCTTTCTGATGCATACTGAATATTTGATCGACCTATATTATATCCCCGGAATCTGCCGTAATATACCACTAAACGTGCCATTACGACAGGGCGCCGAAAGCAACCAATGGCTTAGGGTGTCACAACTTACAGAAAACAGCACGATTTCAGTCTGAGGTATTGGCATAAATGCCATGCCAAAATTTTAATTAAATCTTCAAGCTCATATTTAATATACAATGTAATAAGCTGCTGGAATGGGTATATTTATCTCTTTAAAATGGGACAAAGCAACAGTGCTGTTGTAGCTGATATCTGATTTATTGTCTGCATTCCATGAAAAAAATGGCACTTTGTGCCCCACCCCCACAGGAGGTAGTTTGCCTCCCCCCCCCCCACCCCAATTACAGCTTGATTTAATTCAAGACATGCCATAGTTATCTTCAATCAGACTTAAAATGTTGCATCTATTATCACCCCTGATTAAGTGGTCCTGATAATTTGCGATGATGCTGGTGGTCCTGCTTATTTGCTATGATGCTGGTAGGGCAAAATGATGCTGTTAAGACAAAGTATTATTATTTCTTCTAAAGTGTTCATTGTCAGGTCTTTTGGCTAATCTGTTCGAAACGAGGAAAATGCATTATGTGTATAAAACAGTAAAACATTTATTTTGTAAAAATATTTTACTAATGGCTGTATTGATTGTTGCAAACCGACCATTATCAAGATGGCAACTCCTGTCGTTTGCAGCCATTATTAAGATATTTGTAAATTATGTTCTTGAATGTTTCATACAAGCCTGAGAATAAGGTGCCTATCATTTGCAGACTGAGGTCCCCAGATGGAGAATTTAATGACACTATGCCGCACATCAATCTAGCATCACCAAATTCACCCTCTGGGGGCCTCATTCTGCATGGCCTCATCTGCTGTGGGAGACAGACTCAGATTGAAGTTCCCAAATGGTGAATATTGTGTTGTACACCCATTGGGAACCTCGATGATGCAATGTGTTGTCTGCCAATTTGGGGATATCGAGAAGAAGTTTCTATAGAAATTTGATAATAAAGAAATTTTCCAGAGAAGATGAGGCCTAAGCAGAAGGAGGTCCGCAGTGGGTGAATTTAGTGATGCTAGCCTGCTATGCAGGATAGCATCACTAAATTCACCCTCTGGGGACCTCATTCTGCAAATGACAGGCACCTTATTCTCAGGCCTGGTCTCATACAAACACTGGCCGTTTTTCCTCATATCACACTAATTATCCAAAACACTGCGAAAAAGACAAATTTAGAAAATTTAAACAGTACTTTTTCTTAACAGCATCAATATGACTCACCAGCATCATAGCAATTCAGCAGGACCCACCAACGTCATAGGAATTCAGCAGGACCCATCAACATCATAGCAAATTAGCAGGACCACATAACCATGGCGATAATATTACTGCCCCATGGTGCACTATAATCTACTTAAAGGGACACAACTTCACACAAGGCATTTGAAGTGGTTTCATTCGAAATAACATAAAATGCTGTAAAACAACTTATCATCAGTCAACAAGCACATGTAATAATAGATTGACTTTGTTCTTACTTTCCTTATTAAAAACTCTCCTATAATGAGATTTCACATTAAATCCATTGTTATGTAAACATTACTGTTACAGTGGACTTCCGATCAAAGTCCAATTAATTCAATAACATACCAAAGTTTAATCAAACCTTGACAATCAACATTGGAAAAAGTGATTCTGAAAATAATATCCAGACAATAATATTCGAACTTACTTACAGTTAGTGATGTTTGTCGACAAATCACTCTAACAGTTTTGTTTACATAACATTGGTTTCAACACGAGAATTTTTTTAATTGGAGAACTATCAATAATGAATATCAGAACAAAGTTTATCTATTATTCACAGTGGGTGGCTTCAGTCCCTTTAAATCCATATTCTATCCATGTGTATTGTGTTAATAAACTTTCGTCATTTATATTCGACATACTATGGTTCTCCGGATAATTGCAGGTGGCATTTGGAGATGACGGCTTGAAATACACGTTCTCCAACAATACAGTCCCTTCCCGACCATGGTGTCCAGTGGTTCTCCGCATAAAGCAACGGGTGGAGGAATATACTGGGTACCACTTCAATTTCGTCCTAGTCAACAGGTATACATTCAAATGCTCGCGTATTTCCTAACTACTTTTGTTGCCATATACATTTCGCCCTAGTCAACGGGTATACATCACATATAAAGCAAATGTCCTGGCAAACATTAATCATAGCGCTGAAAGAACCTAAATATTAGACATAATTGTTGGCCTTCCAATGGTATTTTAAAGCCTTATCTGTTCGGCAGTATTTTGTTACAACAACTGAGAAGTATCATGAAGTTGGGTGAGGTGGAGGGGGCTCACTGGACTAAATTTTTGTAGTTAGGTATTTTATGCATTAAGAAAATGTTGAAATGTTTCTATTTTAATTTCCCAACCACCAATGAAGTGTCTGGTTTTTAGACAGAGATTTGAAAATTTCAAATTATATTTTTAGACTAACAAGACTTCAGTCTGTCAAAATTGAAAACAACAATTCTGACAATATGTGGGTGTGTTTGGTTGAAATTCTCCAGGAGTTGGAAATTTTGAGGTACCAATCAGGTAACACAATAATTCTGAACCGAAAGGTGTGATAATGTGTTTTTCATAAATGTTTGATGCCTCGCTAGAACTTTGAGAAGTGGAATTTTGCACAGTTCACATTTGTACAGATCCATATTAAATATAAATACATATGACAATCTACCATCTCTGGGCTGGATACATTGTCCAGATATAATTAAATGAATCACTGGTACACTATTTTCTGACAGATACGAAAATGGTCACGACCATATTGGTGAACACAGAGATGATGAAGCAGATCTCGAGCAGGGATATCCCATTGCATCACTGTCACTGGGACAAGAGAGGGATTTTGTCTTCAAACATTCAGAATCACGTGGTAAGAGCGCAACAAGGAACATTGACAACATCACTGTACTATTACAACATGGTAGCCTTATGCTTATGAAGTACCCAACAAACACATACTGGTATCATTCCATACCAGTCAGGAAGAAACAGAATGGATGCAGGATCAACATGACATTTAGGAGAATGGTGGTGAAAAAGAACTAATGCTAGACAATTAGTATTATAAACATATACAGTAATGCCCTAAATAATCGATTCCTTAACCACAGCAGAATTATGGGTAATTGTTCAGGATTTAGTCGGAAATATAGCAACAAGCCATATTTCCAACTAAATCCTGAAAAATTACCCATAATTCTGCTGTGGTTAAGGAGTTGATTATTTAGGGCATTACTGTACATGTACACATGTATAACACACCAGCATGGCATTGTGTTTTGGTTGTAAGAGTTTGAGGACATAAAGTCCATACTTAATATTTTCTTTTCATTATTGTCTCATGTACACGATTGGCCAAAGACTCTTTTCTGTTTGCCAAAAAAATTTTGGCCTATCAGTGGATTTTCTCTTCACATCAATATCTACAAGCCAAATTCAATAGCCGATCATTTGTTCGGATTTCAAATAAAAGTGCTAAAATATCATAATTTGACTGAACTGCTTGTGTAAAGGTCACATGTACCCCTGATGTTTGGTGTGTTCTTCAACCCCGGATGTTTCATGCTGTTCTGGGTGTCCGATGGTAATTTTAACGGTTGTATCTAACCACCACGAACAAGGAATATAAACGTTAATATGGGGTGGAAATGAAATTTTGATATATCTCTCAGTGGAATATAAAATCTTGTGCATGGTCCTCAGATTTGTGTATCTACTAGTTATTACCTATTGCGACTGGTGTACGGACCAAGCAGACATCACACACTAACACTTTTCTTGAAAAACCACACACAAGATTATATATATTTGCGCAAAAACAGTAATAATATCACAATTTTACAATTATTTTGTTGCCAAATTCTTATTTCAATTATGATATGTTTTAAAATTTAATTTTCAACACATATTTACATTTTTAGTCCTTGTACATGGTTGTGTGCAGTATTTTGAGATGCCGATTTTATCATTATAACATGCCATTGTTGCAAGAGAATGTGAGGACTATCAACATGGCAAAATCTAGCCAGAGGTTACTGGAGATTCAGCTTACACAAGTAAACAGAAATCTCCTCATCCAGACAAATGCAGTAATGCCTTAAATAATCAACTCCTTAACCACAGCAGAATTATGGGTAATTTTTCAGGATTTAGTCGGAAATATGGCTTGTTGCCATTCATCAGAAAGCTCCCACTGAGAGCTTTCCAATGAATGGCAACAAGCCATATTTCCGACTAATCCTGAAAAATTACCCATAATTCTGCTGTGGTTAAGGAGTCGATTATTTAGGGCATTACTGTAGGAATAAGAAACATGCAGAAGCTTTTCACTAATAAGTTTTTATCAATCTCAGAATATTAGTAAATCATATTCTTATAAAAATATAAATAATAGAAAATCACATTTCTTGATTATCATAAATCAAGGGATGGATATTGAACACAAAAGCACAGTGCATTGCAATACAACTTAAACCTTTAAACATCGAAGTTCCTCATTATTTAAGGTGGTATAGAGTCTTAATATATCAACATTGATAGCCAAGGCAAAAATGGCACTATCTACATGTATTCAAACTAAAAGATCCATTGACAAGACGACTTAATGGTGCAACAATTGGTTTATTTCCAGATATTGTTTGAGCAATGTCATCTACTTTTTACTAAATGGCACTTCTGGTAAAAAACAATATTTCTTGACAAAAACGAATCCATTTTAAATGTAGATCACAGTAATAAATAACGTTCAGTTTCATTTTGAATTCCTAAAGTCATTGTAGTTCGGAAAATATATTCAAATCACTGGTATCAAATCTCTTGAATTTCCAGCTGTGAGGACAAAGCCTTGAAATAGTGTGTCTGTCATTTGCAGAATGAGGTCCCCAGAGGGTGTATTTAGTGATGCTACCCCGCATAGCGGGCTAGCACCACCAAATTCACCCTCTGGGGACCTCATTCTGCTTACACCTCAGCAGAATGAGGTTCCCAGAGGGTGAATTTGGTGATGCTAGCCCGCTATGCGGGGTAGCATCACTAAATTCACCCTCTGGGGACCTCATTCTGCAAATGACAGACACCCTATTTCAAGGCTTGGTGAGGACATGCAAATGGTCTATTATTGATTTAGCGGAAAATGCAAGCATTACCTGTCAGGTAATATAAGCAGATGACAAATATTGAGATAATAAGTTCAACAAACAACCTCGTTTATTGAACTTATTATCTGAACATTTGCTAAGGGATAGTTTGCTCATGAGTATTGAGAATAGAAACTTTAAACTTGTTGCACAATTTCTCTCTATTGTTACACGTCGTAGATGTGGAGATCTGTATCACTCCAATAAGTATTTTGTCTATCAACCTATTTTGATCCCGGAAAATGAAAAAGTTAATAAATACTGGGTTTATTTTGAGATATCAAGATTGTATGCCGCTTTAAGATTCTTCAGTATTGGCGACAAACTGCAAGGCAGAGTTCAGCCCCCTTGCTATGCTGGTCTACTCATCAATGATTACAGTAATGCCCTAAATAATCGACTCCTTAACCATAGCAGAATTATGGGTAACTTTTCAGGATTTAGTCGGAAATATGGCTTGTTGCCATTCATCGGAAAGCTCTCACTGAGAGCTTTCCAAATGGCAACAAGCCATATTTCCAACTAAATCCTGAAAAGTTACCCATAATTATGCTGTGGTTAAGCAGTCGATTATTTAGGGCATTATTGTATTTAGTATAGAAAGGGTTAAAAAATATTCAGCTGATTCGTATTCCAACTAAATGTGACATCACTTCTGTGTGCTGCTCTTTCTATGTCTATGCTCCAATCTATAGTTAGAATCACTACATGCTGATTATTCATTTTGCAGGATAAAGCTATCCTCAGACATCTTTGGCAAGAGTAATGATGGGTGTCTGTTTAACAGGTTCAGACATGTCATATACACTCTGACATCATAATTTTGATTCTTTTGGTGCAGGTCCTTCCCACTTCTCTCCTGAAAAAGAACCAATCATTAGGACTTCAGAAGAATAACACATCAGATTGTCTTAAGCAAGTCTGAGTATAGTGTGCCTGTCATTTGCAGAATGAGGTCCCCAGAGGGTGAATTGAGTGAATCTATCCCGCATAGCGGGCTAGCATCACCAAATTCACCCTCTGGGGACCTCATTTTGCATGGCCTCATTTGCTATTGGAGACATAGACTCAGATTGAAGTTTCCAAATGGTGAATATTGTGATGTACACCCATTGGGAACCTTGATTATGGAATGTGTCATCTGCCAATTTGGGGATATAGAGAAACTAAACTAAAAAAGAACTAGAATCTATATGAAGAAGTTTCTACAGAAATATTATAATAAAGAAACTTTCCAGAGAAGACGAGGCCTAAGCAGAATGAGTTCTAAGCAACTAAGCAAAATGTAAAACCCAAGATGAATATCGTTCAAATTCGATGGCTCCCAACTAAGAGTGATCCTGAACATTCCTGTAAATTCTTAAAACATTTCTCCAATAAATATTGGCTGCGGAGTGTGCCGATGGGATTCAAATGTGAAACCAAGATGGCCAATAGCGGCCATGTTTTGTTATATATTATGGTTCCCATCTAGTGGTCACCGCAAAGATCAATTTGAAGTATTTAATGACAATCGGATGAGGGATGGCATAGGATTTAGTAATGCAAAGAGTAAGATCCAAGATGGCCATTTGTGACCATGTTTTTAACTAAATTCAGAACATTTTTATTGCTCGAATTTAGTGGTCATCCAGAAGATCCATATGAAGTTTGGTGAAATTTGGATGAGGTATGTGGTATGTGTGCCATAGAATGTAATCATGTAAAGAATAAAATCCAAAATGGCTATATATGGCTATATTTTTCAATGAAAACCATTCAAATTCTGTAGCTCCCATCTAGATGTGATCCCAGACATGTCTATTAATTTTCAAAACAATTCAGATAAATGTGGGCTGCATGGCATGCTGGTGGATTCAAATTTGTAATCAAAGATGACTGTTGGTGGCCATGTTTTTTTTTTTTTTACGAATTTCTGAAAAAATCGATAGCTCCCATCTAAAGATCACTCACAACAAACTTGGCCCAAATATCTGTATGATGGTTGGTGATGATCGGGTGAGGGATAATCCTGTAGGGTGTGCCTGTTAGTATACAGGCGCTATGCCAATTGGAGGAATGTAGCATTCTACTAACATCGCCAAAAATCTCAAGCAAATCGACCGTACCACTCCATAGAAAACATCGTCCACAACTATGCTCAATTGAAAATATTTACTTCTCGATTCGGGACGCCACTATTGGCAATAAACAAACAAAACAATTTCGCCATCGACAGTGACTGCATTTAATTAATATATAAGAATGCTGTCAATGTGGATACAACATTTGTAAAATTAACTACTTTGAGCAAGATTATTCTCCATTCTGCATTTGATCACCCTAATGGAGTGTTTCACATCACTTTAAAACAAACTGCACAAAATCATGTTAAATGTCCTTTTCTGGTGCATGAAATCTTGGGGTATGTTCTATAGAGTTACTAGGAACAGCACCAAGCCTGCAAATAGTGTGTCTGTCATTTGCAGAATGAGGTCCCCAGAGGGTGAATTTAGTGACGCTATCCCGCACAGTGGGCTAGCATCACCAAATTCACTTCTGGGGACCTCATTCTGCTTCGGCCTCAACTGCGATGTGAGACCTAGGATCAGATTTGAAGTTCCCAGTTGAAGCTGATGATGTTCACCCATTAGTTACCTCGATTATGCATTTTATCCTTTGAAAATTATGGGATATAAAAACTGAAGAGAAAAAGTATATAAAACAATGTTAATCTGAGACTATAGATACTTCCCAGAAGATGAGGCCTAAGCAGAATGAGGTCCCCAGAAGGTGCCCGATCAACTTTCTGTTAATCGATGATGACTATCTTCTTTGAACAATTTGTGCTTGGAATTGATTACATGACTCCTGGCTGTACGATTTGTTTATCTGTTAGTAGGCAATGCTAGTGAATCGAAAACCAATCAGAATGCATGCTTTGTGACAAACATACAACTTGAATTACAATGATGATTATTATGTTCATTAAAATGGATATGGTAATACAGCTGTCTTTAAAGACATAATATGGACTTGTTTGGTTGTGTGAAACTGATAAGTTAGTATACAGTAATTCAGGTGCTATGCTAACTGGAGGAAGGCAGCATTCTACTAACATCGTCGAAAATCTCAAGCAAATTGACCGTACCAGTCCATAGAAAACAATGTGTGAACTATGCTCAATTGTAAATATTGACTTCTTGATTCGGGACTCAACTATTGGAGATAAACAAACAATTTTGCCATCGAGAGTCATTGCATTTAAAAGGACGGGTGGCCTTAGTTGTAGGTTATAATTTAGAAATAACATTATCAAATTATGATAATTTTCTCAAGAAAATACGAATAGTATAGCATAATGATGATATGAATGCGATATTATTCACAAAAAACATTTTGTGTCCGAGAAAATACAGGTTGACTGTTGTTTAGTTTCTCGCAAAAAGCGCAGTGGATTGTATATAGATGAGTCACGATATTTCGCCATTTCCTTATTTAGATTCGCGCACTTTACATCAGTTGTAAAACTACTAATTTGGTGCGCTTACAGCTCACAATATGATTCATTGTAATATTCCTTATTTAGATTCACGCGCATTACGTCGGTTGTAAAACTCCTAATTTGGTGCGCTTACAACTTACAATACGATTCATCGTAATATTCTTTATTTGGTATGTATTACAATAGGTTAGGAGAAAATACTAACTGGATTGAAACATATTCATCTCTTTGCAAGAAAAATTATATTATGTACACGTTATCAGTCTGATCATTTCTCAATCATGAAGTAACGTGGATTAGCTTCATTTTAAACTGACAGCGGGTAGAATGGGTCGATTAAAATAAAATTTGGCGTTATTTGAATGCGATTATTGATTGCACCAATAATTTTATCTACGCATTCCACAGCGCAACGGAACATTTTCATTGGACGATACGGTAGTTCCCAGTGTTTGTCTATAAACAATCGTAACTTTTTTGTGTTTGTTTACATAACCAAGGTTACAAACATGACAATAATATGCAATCTGCGCAATATTTATGATTTGTATAAGAACAACATCTGTCTATTATATAATATTCTTTCTGTTTATGACGGATTTAGTGGATGTGACTATTTGAAAACCTATATCCACAGGGAAAGCCGCCCGTATCTTTAATTAATATATAAAAATGACATTGTATGTTGTCAATTCGTGTATAATATTTGTAAAAATAACTATTTTGAGCAAGATTATTCTCCTTTTCTATTTGACCACCCTATCGGAGGTTTCACATCTCTTTAACCCTTTCTATACTAAAGCATCATTGATGTGTAGTTATCCCAATACCATAGGTAGTTGAACTAATTTTCTGAGTATTTCCCACAAATAGGACTCCTTCTGTACTTTTATTTATCTGTTGTCTGTAAATATTTACTACTTTATTTGGTACAAATTATTGGCTCATAAACGTTCGGCAATGATTCCCCCAAATATATTCACTATTGCTATTTGCTTATGACACTGACACTCTTTGGGGTTAGTTGGATATACAATTTATGATTTGCTATTCTATACTGAACACATCTGTGGAGTGTTCCATATCACTTTAAAAAAAAAAATTCAGAAATTTCAACTAAGTAATAATACAAACCTATCATATGAGCCATGAACTCAAATCTGTCTGAGCCAAAAAACATTTCTGGTTTATCGTTGATGTGAACTATGATTGTTGGAGAACCAAAAGCCTGCAGAGAAAAATAGAAATATTTTAACAAGTGATATTAACACATTCATGAAAAGAGCTGTGCTGGTCCAGCATTAAAGACCATATGCCAGTGCATTATATTGGTGCTTATACCTTAGGTGCAGTTAAATGATGACATCATATAATTTGTTCTATATTTTCTATAGCGATGAGCCAAATTCTGGTGGCGTGTACATTGTTGTGAAATTGACATGTGACTTCCGGTTAGCAACTGCGGAATCGGCAGTGTACTAACAAGATGAAAATAAAATTGTCAACTTCACAACTTCTGAAGAATTTCATTTGTTAGCTAACGAAAACCAGAGAAGACGTCATGGCATGGTTCATGGCGTCATTTATATCATGTTGGCTTTGTGGGCCAGAATCCAGACAAGGTTGTACAATCTATGAAAATACTTGTCATGTCATCTCCACCGGAGCCATTGCATGCTGAAATAAATTGTTCTTAGCGTTATGTAGCCGATAAAAAGCAAACTCAAGGCACAGGTGTGTGGTTGCTCCACTACGTGTTACGTACGATTCATATTACTATATATGCGAGTCAATATAGGGAGCCTCACATATATAAGATAAGAATGCACTGGCTTACAAGGTCAAGGTAAATACTGTTAGGCCAATGCATTCTCTTATATACGAGAGGCTCCCTATTGGAGACTCCCATACATGTATATAAGAGAATGCATTGGCACAGGGTTTCACAAATTTCAGGAAGCTCCAGTCATGAAAGGGTTAATTTCATATCTGATAACAGAAGATAGATCTCCATAGCACTAACATAGCAACATTTCACGACCTGAGTTTCATCTTGTCCTTAGTAGTCATTTGATATGATATGCTCAGAATTGGAATATATTTAGTTCCACATTGTCCCATTTTTGTTTCTGCATTCAACTTAGTTCTATCTTTCAAATATTGTTTGGGAAAACATGCGTTCCGTCATTCAATATATAACAAGATGGAACTCAAATGATCCATAAGGTTTAAATCTAATGCTGCTATGGTGATATTTTAAGGCAGCAATCGCCTTGCAGTGTCTTTAGATCAAAGTGTCTGCTTCAGTGGCACATAGATAAACTATAGCCAGAGTTCGCTCTTCCGCTTGCTAAATTTGCCAGATGCATAAATTATTCATATGTGCCAAATATTATTTTAATTGGTAATAGTTTTGGCAAGCGAGTTCTCATTTCCACTAAAAAATAGAAACTATTCATTGTACAGTAATGCCCTAAATAATCGACTCCTTAACCACAGCAGAATTATGGGTAACTTTTCAGGATTTAGTCAGAAATATGGCTTGTTGCCATTCATCGGAAAGCTCTCAGTGAGAGCTTTCCTATGAATGGCAACAAGCCATATTTCCGTCTAAATCCTTAAAAGTTACCCATAATTCTGCTGTGTTTAACTGGTTCGCTGCTAAATATCCTACATACACGTAATAAAATGCGTATATATATTTCAACAAACAGAAAATTATTGAATTTTATGCTTGCAGTTGATAATTTGCACTCTTTTCTCAAATTTGACTCCCATATATATACATTTGTGATTATGTTATGAGCCTGGATGTCTCACTAGGCTATGGTTATGAGCTTGGATGTCTCAATAGGCTATGGTTATGAGTCTGGATGTCTCATTAGGCTATGGCTATGTCTATGGGCCTGGATGTCTCATTAGGCTATGGTTATGAGCCTCGATGTCTCATTAGACTATGGTTATTGGTCTGGATGTCTCATTGGGCAATGATTATGAGTCTGGATGTCTCATTAGGCAATGGTTATGAGCCTGGATGTCTCATTACGCTATGGTTATGAGCCTGGTTGTCTGTTTGTCAAAGTAGATTATCAATATGAGCCTGGATGTCTGATTAGGTTATGGTTATGAGCTTGGTTGTCGGCCGCCCTTAGGGCAAAACATTTGTAATTTTTCTCAAACCTTTCGCGATATAAGTACCTTTTCTGACAATTTTATTGGTCGGCATCCATTCAAACTTCACAATGTCCCAATTCAATTATATATGTAACAATATTTCTGAAATATTACCTGACAAACGCTATTTAAATGATTAAACTAAACAAGAGTTGACTAAACAAGACATTGTCATTGCCAAAGCCCATATCTGGGCTTCCAGCACTCTTACATAGGGTCCAAATATGGGCTTTCAGCACTGAACCAGTTAAAGGGGTACTGTACGCCAATTTCAATAAATTCCCGGTAACAATTGCGATCTAATATCAATATTATATTTTAAAATAACGTATTTGAGTCGACGATGTCTACTGAAAACGTTCCGGTTAACAGGCTATCATAAAAGTCAAATTGAATTATTTAATATAAATGAATTTATGGCTGGAGTCATAAAATGGCGAATTATGCCATTACGAGTTACCGTTCTTGAAATCTCACATGTTGGGTGTCTTTTATCAACGGCCGTTTACGACGAACATTATTGAGTTGCGAACAAAACATGTTACATGCAAAATGAAGTCCCGCTATAACCAATTTGGAAAAAAAGAGAAGAAACAAGATTCATAAAGCGTCAAGTATTTTTATAGGGGGTGAGATTGTTCGATTGAAGAGATTGCAGGCATCAATTGAACTTCCGGTTCATCCTGCAACCTGCGTCTTCTCCGGTGAAGGTCAACAACATGGCGCGTACAGTAATGGCCAAAGTAATTGACCACTTAACCACAGCAGAATTATGGGTAATTTTCCAGGATTTAGTTGGAAATATGGCTTGTTGCCATTCATTGGAAAGCTCTCGGCGAGAGCTTTCCGATGAATGGCAACAAGCTATATTTCCGACTAAATCCTGAAAAATTACCCATAATTCTGCTGCGGTTAAGGAGTCGATTATTTAGAGCATTACTGTAGTTTGAAATCGTAATATTTTTATTTCCAAGATCAATATTTTCGTCGCTAAATTAGGTTTATACGAAACTCATATAACACGAACACAATCTAACTTGAAAGTTATGTCAATGGGAGTAAATAAAAAAATTCCCTATCTCTGTGTACAGTACCCTTTAAGCAGTCGATTATTTAGGACATTACTGTACCAACCACCGACTGAGCCAGTCGCTTAAATTCTTACATTGAGACTTCTTTGTTCACCCTAACGTGTTTATCTGTGCGTACTTTCAGTGTTAAATTGCCTATTTTCAAACAACTTTTATGTTATCGATTCATAATGAATGTACTGACATTTTGATTTGAGAAATGATATTGGAAATTCATCCATGATTATAACACTAATTTTCATTTTGCGTGACACTACTTATATTTATCACAATTAAAGATGACAAGAATGTTTGTTCTAGGGTGTATCTATACTAATAAAACTCAATTTTGTTTGTTTGTCTGTTGGCATATGGTAGGGTCCTGCGATTGCAGATTTTGATCGAATCGAATATCAAATCGAATCAACAAATCGAATTGAATATCAAATCGAATCATACCTGTGTGTTGCATTCTCAATTAGGCATTTTTTGCCAACGATTAGATGATTTGTGAAACGTTCATATACCCAAAATGGTTGGACTTTATTCACAGGGTAAATTAACCCGTGGAATACCATTGAATAGTTGCTGTTGATCCTAAAGGGGAACAGGGATAGGCGCCATTGACCTCAGACGACTTAACACATTGGCTGCCACTACAAGTTAACTCGTAGTAAACTGATCCATGGGGACTGCTACTACGAGTTAACAGATGTCCCACCCCCTAAACTCTCAGCAGAAACTTTGGCTTAACATCGCTTTTGTTATTAAGCTGTATCACAATGACTCTCGAATGTGAAAAAAAGCAAGCAGCTCCAGCCATAATTTGGGGCTCTGAACTGCTATGTCAACTTAAAATACAAAAAGCACATACTCCATAGTTGATAGCCTCTTGTGTGTAAGCCTTGAGTCTGTCTTTGACTTCTTGATCTTTCATTTCCACCAATGCTTTGCCAATCACATCACCACTCATACCAGCATCATGAGCAGCCTAGATTTATATTAAAAAATAAAGTATTTTCATCTTGCTTTTGTAGTGACATACTATTTCACTTCTTCAAACTGATATTTTATTATTCAACCAATACAACTAGTATTAAGACCATTATCTGCTATTATTGCAAAAAACTCAACACCATCAATTTTACCCTTTCTTAAAACACAACATCGGAACAATGCAAAAATGTAAATATTTAGTCCTTTGTTCTGACTGCAGTAATGCCCTAAATAATCGACTCCTTAACCACAGCAGAATTATGGGTAATTTTTCAGGATTTAGTCGGAAATATGGCTTGTCGTCATTCATCGGAAAGCTCTCACTAAACTTATTAATTTCTTGCATAAAAGAAGGCATACAGGCTGAAAAATGCATTGCTATCATTTCAGCTACCGGTATTGTTTTCATAATTAGAGGCCATAATACTTAGACTGTGGTCATCAATGTCTTACCAAAGTCAATATTCATATATGGATGTACGGTACTCTCTATAATGTAATATACACATGAACTCATCTAAAAAGTTACAGCACCATTCAGACTTCATATACATGTACAGTAATGCCATAAATAATCGACTCCTTAACCACAGCAGAATTATGGGAAATTTTTCAGGATTTAGTCGGAAATATGGCTTGTTGCCATTCATCGGAAAGCTCTCAGTGAGAGCTTTCCGATCAATGGCAACAAGACATATTTCCAACTAAATCCTGAAATATTACCCACAATTCTGCTGTGGTTAAGGAATTGATTATTTAGGGCATTACTGTACTCTAACTAAATACATATTATTGTCCCCCGAAACTGTTTGGAGGACTATTATAATTAGCACATCTTGCCATGTATCTGTGTCCATGTTGACCATGTAGCTGTGTGTCTGTCTCAGTTGTCCGGATCATAACTTTGGCAATATTAATCAGAATTCCATGGGATTTGGATTATTGATGGAGCTATACCCCGGCCTGTTTGACACATAAATTGCAGTTTTTTTAGATTGTCCAGATCATAGCATTTTCAGATAAACAAAATGATTGAACACTCCATTGAATTTCCTCATAGCAGTGAACATCTATACCAAATTTCATTGAGATCCGACAACCGGTGGTGGAGATATCTGCTCGGAAAGACAAAAAGCCAACATTTCCAGATAATCAAAGATGAATAACTCTAGAATGTAAAACCTGAATAAAATTATTGAAAACTCCATTGTATTTCCTCATAGTAGTGAACAACCATACTAAATTTAATTGAGATCTGACAACATATGGTGGAGATATCTGCCCAGACAGACAATTGAAAGTGTCAATAGTACTGTAGCTCAACTTGGAGGGGGTAATTTCATGTGTGACAGTGAATGGAGCCATTAGGAATGCAGAAAGTTGAAATGACTAAGTAATACTAGATGTATGGGGGCCATGTTTTCCAATTAAATTCAAACAACTTTGATAGCTCCCATCTAGTCGTCACCCCCTGAAAATCGCTATGAAGTTTGGTGTCGATCAGATGAAGGATGTGGTCTGTAGCATGTGCCAAACGATTTAGTCATACAAAGAATAAAATCCAAGATGTTTTGCAATGAAATTCAGGAAAATGTTATGGCTCCCATCTAGGGGTCACCCAAAAGATCCACATGAAGTTTGGTGATGATTGGATGAGGGATGTGGCCTGTAGGGTGTCATGCAAATAGTAAAAGACAAGATGGCTGCCGGCAGCCATGTTTTTCATCAATTTTTTTTTAAATCTGATAGCTCCTATCTAGAGGTGATCCTAAACATGCCTGTAAGTTTTCAAAACAATTCTCCAATAAATGCAGGCTGCAGGGTGTGCCGATGGATTCAAATTTGAAATCCAAGATGGCTTCCAGCATGTTTTTGTCATACTGAGTCATATTTTATTCATGACAACATCACAGATGAATCCAAAATAAGAATTCATATAATTCAATAAGCCTAGAGAAAGTTAGTTAGACAATTAGGTGTATAATTACAACAATATACAGGCAGCCAAGTTTTTAATGAATTTCTGAAAAAAATTATGCCTCCCATCAAGAGGTCACCCTGAAGATCATTATGAAGTTTAGTGACGATCGGATGAGAGATGTGGCCTGTAGGATGTGCTAACTGAAATTGTTGACGGACGGATGCACACCCGACGGATGGAATCTGATGCCAACCTATGGCAATAACTCAAACTTGACTTTGAACAAAACAATTGAACACCCCATTGAATGTGTTCACAGTAGTGAACATCCATACAAATTTCATTGAGATCCGAGCAAGTTATGACCTGAACAGACATCGGACATACAGATGGATGGACTCCCCATGCACGGACAGACGCAAAAGCGTTCCACACTTAAAAATGTCAGACCACTTGCATTCATACTCTATGGAACACAACAATATCAACATCCATTACTTATATTTACACTCAACCGAGTCAACTGGCAGATTAGAAGAGCATTAAGCTCCCATTTCCAACATTATTCTCATGACTTGATGCAAGTTGCGTCTACACAAAAATGGATGCAATGGGGTCAGCGCACGACGTCATGTGACGTAATTTCGACCAACCAACATCCTGCATTCATGTTCCACAATGCAAATGCATGTGTGAGTGTAAATATTAGAAATGTTCAGATAATAAGTTTCACTGTGGCCGTTTGTTGAACTTAATATCTGAAAATTTGTCTCCAATAAATAGGGACTGTGTCTTCACTTGTATTATCTGTTTTCTGAATTTCATGAACATCCCTCCAGATTAATAGATGATCGATATGATTGTCTACATTTTTAATTGAGTGGGAGAATCCATTTAGTAAAGAATGGGAGATCAGAATTTCTTGATATTTGGTCAATGGTTTACAGTTCAGAAAACACAGGTCAAGTTCAAATTTGGTGACAGTTGATTTCTGACAGAGTTATGCACCTTTGTTTGATTTAGAAATCATAATTTTTGTGTTGTCTAAAAGATAACTTGAGCAATTTTTAAATGAATCTCTTGATATTTAATATACTTACTTCGGTCAAGCTGTCCTGATCTGTTATGTCTTGATCCTGAGAAAATACAAGTCATTTGAAGTCACATTGTCAGATTTTATTTATGACAACATCATAGATGAATCCAAAATGAGATTTCATATACTTCAATAAGCCAAGAGGAAAATGAATGTTAGTTAGGCAATAGGTATATAATTACAACAATTCTGATATTAAAAAAAAAAATTTTAGTCTCAAAAATATATTGTACTGAGCAATTGGTTGAAGTTCTTATCTTAGAATTGTCGGTAAATAGCATTTTTTACTGGTGACCTATGGAACCTAACTACAGAATGAAAGAACGATACATTTTAACCCTTTCGATACTAAATACTCATTGATGAGTAGTTCCCTTAGGAAATGTTCAGATAATAAGTCAACAAACGACAATAGGTCGTTTGTTGAACTTATTATTTGAACATTTCTCTCCAATAAATATGACTTCTTCTGCATTTAATTATATGGTGTCGGCTTATTTTTCCTGAAAACCCCTCCAGATGAATAATAGATCCTCTCAATGTATACTTTTATAAGTGAATGGGAAAATCAATTTAATATAGAAAGGGTTAATATCAACATTATTGCTCACAAAACAAGGCACTGGACAAAAAAACTGTGCTGATAGTACCTTTGACCAAATTCGGAGGTAGAGTTGCCTAGTTAATTCTTCAATGTGCTCAGGATGTTTGATATCAACAGCTGTCAGAAACCGCTGTGCTGCCAGCGAGCCTTTTACAAACAGAACTTGGCCAACATCCTGAAATATGATGGAAAAACACCCACCTAATTAAAAATATTTCAATGCATGATAATATGTCCACCAAGATGAATTAGACCCCCCCCCCCACCTTCAATTATCTGTTAACCAGAATTGGAGTCAGGTAATAAGATTTACTGAGTACCTACAGTAATTCTCTAAATAATCAACTCCTTATCCACAGAATAATCATGGGTAACTTTTCAGGATTTAGTCGGAAATATGGCTTGTTGCCATTCATCGGAAAGCTCTCAATGAGAGCATTTCCGATGAAATTTAGAGCATTACTGTAACTTGTATTTATATTCAAGAATTACATGCGATTCTCTCCCATAGCGAGCCTCGCATATATAAGAGAATGCACTGGCTTACAAGGTCAAGGTAAATATTGTTAGGCCAATGCATTCTCTTATATATGCGAGGCTCCATATGGGAGACTTGCATATATAAGAGAATGCATTGGCACAGGGTTTCCGCAAAATTTCAGGAAGCGCCAGTCATGAAAGTATTACAATCAAAACTATGAGTTTTGAATTCATGCACAGTGGTGCATGTATTGTTATAAGAGAGAGTGCGAGTTAGAGTATGTACGTCTTTAATCTATCTAAGTATTTTACAACTGCCGAGGCACACATGTTCTGTATCACTCGTGAGCGAGGAGCGTTTAACTCTGCCCATGTCATACACCATAATGTACATTATCAATACAGTGCACGAATTCAAAGTAGCGAATTTAAAACTGAGCAAAAAATAATACTGCGCGAATTTAAATATGAGTATTGTAAGTATATGTCACATGCATTGTTATAATATGGAAACAGGAGTGATTTTCTCATCTCAAAGTAAAAATTACTATAAAATTATAGAACATACAGTAATGCTCTAAGTAATCGACTTCTTAACCACAGCAGAATTATAGGTAACTTTTCAGGATTTAGTAGGAAATATGGCTTGTTGCCATTCATCGGAATGCTCTCGGAGAATGGCAACAAGCAACAAGCCATATTTCCGACTAAATCCTGAAAAGGTACCCATAATTCTGCTGTGGTTAAGAAGTCGATTACTTAGAGCAATACTGTACATTGCATGCAACATGTTCGACAGGTATAGTTAACTTGTCAACTGGTTGAGTTTATTTCTTTGTTCCACTCCAAATTTGAGATTCATGGATATTATAGGTACTTCCACAAAGTGTTATAACTTGACAGTACAATGCTACATAATGGATGATTCCACAGTGGGAGGAGCATAGAGGTTGCTAAGAGATTTTACAATTTGTGCTATGCTGGTTTTCACACACAAAAACATACCTTGTTCTCAACTTTAAGTGTGAACAAATTAATGAGCGTCACACAACATGAAAGACATTGTTATAGTCATGGCTAAATTTCCATTATCATAGTACTAAATCGCAAGTTCAGAACAATATGATTAGACAAAAAAATCATTGTTTGAAAATAGCCAATTTAACACAGAAAGTATGCACAATATCCAAATTAGTGTGATCAAAGATGGCATCAGCATTTATATAAGGATTAACTGTCATGTGTACTGTTTTTATGGAGATGTAACCGTGAGGTAAGTGGTCATAACTTGTCACTTACTTGTGTAAAACCCGAAGGGTTTTACATACAAGTTATGACCACTTACCTCACGGTTACATCTCCATAAAAACAGTCCACATGACAGTTAATCCTTATATTTATATACATTTAGCGAAAAAAACACTTTTGTAAATGTATTTAAATCAAAAAGTGTATCGTGACAAAACCAGCCCAAAATATACCATAGCACCCTTGGCAAAAGTTAACGGGAACAATTTCTCTTTATATTGAAACCCGATGATTTATTAAGTCAATCCTGCGCTAGTCCAAATGCGCCCAAAACATTATGCGTTCGTCTTTCCCAAACATATGACGCGTCGGCGTAATTATGAGCCTGGTGTTATGAGCTGTTGCGCGTTCACCGAGAAATAACTGCAACTAGCCACGTGGGCGCCGACCAATCAGAATGCTGGATTTAGTGATAATCACACTTAGTATGTAAATATAATGCAACAAATGACGGCTCAGTTGCAAATTGGTAAAATATATCTGCTATTAAATGTGGTTGACAGCTGTGGAAAGATCTATTGTACTACAGGTGTATGAAGTTACCAACATTTGGTTGGTTGATGGGTAAATTGAAGAATGTTACAGCCCTGTCTAGGTCTGTCTGCATGTAGTTTGCTTTGTTTGGAACATAACCAGGAGGCTTGTTATCTGAAATATACAAAGATATGAGAAATCAAACAACTATACATATATACATGTAGCAGGACCACTTTTCTCAGGGTAATCATTACATGCGACATAATTCATGTGAGTTCAAGAAAAAACGTTTATAACATAATTAGCCCCTAAACTCTAATTCATATTTTTTAGTAAGACACACATGTATTATCGGCATGTGTAGTGACGCAAGAGCTTAACGCAATGATGTCGCAATAATGTCGATGTCAATGCCGGAACATTATTATTATCTTAATTAGAATATAATTAAGATATCTTATTTGTGTTGGGTTATTTAGTGTTAAGTGTGAGATAAACATGGGTGATCAGGGTGGTTGAACAATTTCGTTAACATGAAAAGAGTCATTTAAAATAAAATATTTATTTTTTTTAGGTGTCTTTATTTCCTCTTTGGTTGTGATAAGGAAATCTATATTAATTGTTTTAACCCCAGCCATTTTCAGAATGTTTTTCCTTGCTAAAATGCGATACTGTGATAAAATGGATCTCAAATGGGTCACAATTATATAAAAAAATATATATTAACCTTGTCCACTAAATTCGATTTGAGCCTTGCTAAAGCTCCGCTGGAATCAAATTTAGTGCACTCAGTTAATAAATTTTGTATAGAATTACAACTCATAGGAGATCCTCTATTTGTATAGATATTTCCTTGTCGCCATGATGACTTTGAGGTGAAAAAAGGAAGTCTCACCTTAAAATGTCTTTACAATATATGATCTGATGAAATATATGGTAACCACATTTGTTGAAAATTCTTAATAAAATTTCAGTCTCTGCCAACAAAGACACACACGCCCATCTGTTTAATAACAAGTGCAATGCCAAGCATGGCATATGCCTCAGATGTAGTTTAGAGTGTGGTCAATATTAAATATTTGTTTTGATGGAAAACAAATTTATTTCTAAATCCAAGAATGTACATCACTATTAAGGAAATCAATGGATAGTGCAAATCTATATTCAAATCCAACTGTTGGTACGTAAGTACCATTGCTAAATGTGTAGCAAAGATGGAGTATCTGCTATTTCCAACAAGGGTAATAACTCTGATAAAAAGATATGGACAAAACGTGTCTCTATCCTTTAATAAATTATGGTCTATTGGCATTCCAAATAAAGTGAAAATTATGTATAATTCTAAGTCCAACAACAGCTGTAATTCTGGTAACAATGAATGGACGAACCCCACAGTAAGTGGGTATCCTTTCCACCAAATATGATGCTCCATGCCCGAGTTACAATTGATATGTGTATATGGACACAACATTAATAAATGTATGGAAGAAACCAATAGTATGTGGATAACCTTCCTGCATGCTAGGCTATCACTATACCAAACCACAACCAAATCCAATGATCCGGTAAAATTATTGGATGAAACCTGCAGTATCTGGGTTTACCTTTCTCCCAGGTTATGATATCACCATACCAAAGCACAAACAATATCCAATGATCCATGCCCGAATTACAAGCTGAAATGCTTGTACAGAGATTCGCCAATTTCAAAGTGAAATAAGGGCCATAACTATGGTAATGAAAGTGTCAATGACACTGTAGCTCAACTTAAGTAGGGGAATAATTTAATGGTTGACAGTAAATGGAGGAATAGGAAAGGTGTTAATTGAAATGTCTAACCTGTGCCAAAGGATTTAGTCATGCAAAGAGTAAAATCCAAGATGGCTGCTGGCGCCATGTTTTTTGGCCAATTGACCCCAAAAGGACTCGTTCCCATCTACGTGTCATTGTTAACATCCACGACAAATTTCATGAAGATCTGACCAAAGCTACGACCTACAATTATGATGATCAGACGAACAGTATGACCTGTAGCCCGCGCCAATGGATTGAATTTTGAAATCAAAGATGGCTGCCAGCAGCCATGTTTTTTTGCCGAATGACCAAAAAATTACTCGTTCCCATCTACATGTCAATGTCAACATTCATGACAAATTTCATAAACATCAGACCAAAGGTATGACCTGTAGCCCGCCCCAAAGGATTTAGTCGTGCGAAGCGTAAAATACAAGATGGCTGCTGGCGGCCATGTTTTTCGGCCGAACAACCCCCAAAATGACTCGTTCCCATCTACATGTCATTGTTAAAATCCATAACAAATTTCAATAAGTTCCAACCAAAGCTACGACCTGTAGCCCGCGCCAAAGGATTTAGTCATGCAAAGAGTAATATCCAAGATGGCTGCTGGCGGCCATGTTTTTTGACCGAATGACCCCAAAACGACTCGTTCCCATCTGCATGTCATTGTTATCATCCATGACAAATTTCATGATGATCAGACAAGCAGTACGACCTGTAGCCCGTGCCAATGGATTGAATTTTGAAATACAAGATGGCCGCTGGCAGCCATGTTTCATGGCAATCTGACCAAAGCTACGATCTGTAGCCGGCGCCAAAGGATTTAGTCATGCAAAGAGTAAAATCCAAGATGGCTGCTGGTGGCCATGTTTTTGGGCCAAATGACCCCAAAATGACTCGTTCCCATCTACATGTCAATATTGACATCCATGACAAATTTCATGATGATCAGACAAGCAGTACGACCTGTAGCCCGCGCCAATGGATTGAATTTTGAAATACAAGATGGCCGCTGGCAGCCATGTTTTTTTGCCGAATGACCCCAAAATGACTCGTTCCCATCTACATGTCAATGTCAACATTCTTGCCAAATTTCATAAAGATCAGACCAAAGGTACCACCTGTAGCCCGCACGAAAGGATTTAGTCATGCAAAGAGTAAAATCCAAGATGGCTGCTGGCGGCCATGTTTTTTGACCGAATGACCCCAAAACGACTCATTCCCATCTACATGTCATTGTTATCATCCATGACAAATTTCATGACGACGATCTGACCAAAGCTACGACCTGTAGCCCGCGCCAAAGGATTTAGTCATGCAAAGAGTAAAATCCAAGATGGCTGCTGGCGGCCATGTTCTTTGGCCAAATGACCCCAAAATGACTCGTTCCCATCTACATGTCAATATTAACATCCATGACAAATTTCATGATGATCAAACAAGCAGTACGACCTGTAGCCCGCGCCAATGTATTGAATTTTGAAATCCAAGATGGCCGCTGGGCGCTGGCAGCCATGTTTTTTTGCCAAATGACCCCAAAATGACTCGTTCCCATCTACATGTCAATGTCAACATTCATGACAAATTTGATTAAGATCAGACCAAAGATACGAACTGTAGCCCGCGCGAAATGAAATTGTTGACGGACACACGCACACACGGACGACGGACGCCAACCCATGACAATAGCTCAAACTTACAAAGTAAGTTGAGCTAAAAATGAATGGACGAAACCTGTAGTATCCTTTCCCCCCAAGCTACACTATCACCAGTCTGAGTAAACTCATACCTAAATATTCATTACAACATTGAATATAAGGTCTGACGGATAACATCGATATTTCATTTCCAAGTCCTCGGGATTCCGTAATCTGATTGATTGCGTAAATTATTTTCCGTCCAATGAAACCGTATGGGTCAATAAACAAGTGTCAGTGGGTGGAGACTCCCATAATGTCACCTCTAAATATAGTAACAGAGCGGAATTTCTCCGATCGAAAGCGATGCTTGCAAATACAACAGACAGAAACAATGGCTTCGAAATTATATATTCGGTACGATTCGGATTAATTTGAAGGATGTGCTAGACCTGATAGATAGGCCTGCGCATGGTACCAACTTGGCCTCCCATAAATATAAATAGAACTCACTCACGTCCGTGTATTTGATTTACTTTATTGTACCATGGTTTGCAAATCAAATTATTTGTCGTAAAAAAGTCATCTGAAAGTTAACACCGAGGAAATGACTTAATTTTATGCTTTTAAATAGTTCTAAAGCATCATTTTTGATGACGACCTTATTTTTTGCTCTCGGATGCAGCTTTCCGGGTGATGCAGCGAGTTCATCTCCCGAAAAAGAATAGTCGCACACACGACAAATATTATCTGCTGTAATTTCATGTCGCGACACAGGCCATTACTAATATTGCGAAGCACAACAAATAACACGTGGGGACACCTGTCAATCATCGATGTATTTTTTTAAATCCGTGACGTCATTTTGGGGAAGCTCTTCGCTGAATAGAAATGGTTTTGGCTACATAAGCTCCAGACTCTATATTTCAAATATAGAGTCGACGTTCACCCAGACTGCACTATCACCATCACCAATGAAATCTGATAATTAACACCCGAGTAACAAGGGGACATGTTCGGATGGATGGACTGACAAACGGACAGACTGAGCCCTCGACTATAAACCACATAATACCAGGGGTCGGAGCATAATAATATGGATAAGTATGGTAAGTTCCCTCTCTGTGAGATTGACAACGTAACAACCAACCCGTACTTCTAATTGTAGTCTGTGACTCAGATGGCAACACGTCAACATTTACAATTTTGGTGTTGTCAGGTGTTCATAGTGATTTAACGTCACAAAAAATGGCAAATTGTTTCGGATTTCAGTGTGAGGTTCAAGAGGGAAATAGAGATATTTTTATAATCAGTACGATTAAGGGATGGGTACGCATATATATGTCTTCATCAGTATAGATTTTTATAAGAATTTCCACCAACAGTTGTAACTGAGATTGATTTGAATAACATGCAACATCATGCATCTGAAGTATCCGTATTATGATACGCCTCAAATTATTAAAAAGTTTTATTTTTGATAGAACAATTAATTTATTCAGAGATGATGTCTTTAAGAAATTGTCTTTCAATAGCATTAGAAGCATGCTCAAGGTATTTATAAATTTCCACATTTTTTTTATATATAAAAAGAAATTATCAACCAAATTTCAAGAGATCATCACAAATTTTGTCCTTTAATGCTTCCATGACTGGAGCTTCCTAAAATTTTGCGAAAATCCGGTGCCAATGCATTCTCTTATATGTGCGGGTCTCCCATAGGGAACGTCGCATATATAAGAGAATCCATTGGCGTAACAATATTTTCCTTGAAATGCATTCTCTTATATATGAAAGGTTCCTATGGGAGACTCACATATATAAGAGAATGCACTGGAACATGATATTTAATGCTGCACCAGTACCGCTCCCAGCCTCCCATCATGAAAGGGCTAAATATCTGTGAAATATCAAAGAAATCAACTGTACCAGCCAACTGCATGATTCCTGACAAGAAAAATGGCTTGAATCTGAGGTCCAGGTTCCATCTTGTTCTGTACCTGCACATCACCTGAAGGAAGGATGAGATTCAAGCTTAACCCTTTCATGGTGGGAGCTGCGCTGGTGCAGCAATGAAGATCCTATGCCAGTGCATTCTCTTATATATGAGTCTCACATATATGAGAGAATGCACTGGCTTACAAGATCATGGTAAATATTGTTAGGCCAATGCATTCTCTTATATATGCGAGACTCCCTATGGGAGCCTGAGACTCGCATATATAAGAAAATGCATTGGCACAGGGTTTTCGCAAAATTTCAGGAAGCTCCAGTTATGGAAGGGTTCAGGCCTACAGTTGAACATAATAATTTTAGGATTAAGCATAATATAAATATGCTTAGAGCTATATAGCATATATACATAAGCATGATTTGTGAATTTAGTATAATTGAGTGTTCAGCGTATTATAGATGTCATTTTCCCATCAAGAAATGCAATAGAGGCCAAGGGAAGCTTTCTGATATATGCATGATTATATCAAAAGTCAAAGCATCCTTGTAATGCATTTTGATCCATTTTAGCTTGCATATGGCAGTTCTAGAGGAGCCTGTGTAAAAATATGCTGTATACATGTAGTGGTAATCATGATCGATCATATGATATTTCGCTTAAGAGTGATTCAATTCTGTTTACTTTATCACAACACTCCAGATGGACCTAGTATTAGTAATAGTATATACAATGAACTACGGTATTAAATTAGAAGTACCCAAAAACATATCTTGTAGCTATATGACTATACTTAGTCTGAATTGGTCGTTAAACCTTGGTATTATGTAAAAAGTCATCCACTGCAGGTCCCAAATCTCATTTATAGAACATGTGACACTAGACCTTAGGCAATATTGCGGCCCACATGTCATCTACTTGCACAAAAGACTTCCTATAGTCACCAGCGAAGATTGTTAAATGTCAATAAATATCTCTCATATAAACCATGATTGTCTCAAATTTATTGAAGCAAAGGATACATAACTGTTAACATTCAAATCATATCAACCAGACAAGACTTGATCCAACCTGTGTGTCGCTTGGGTGTCTTTTTGCCAGTTTGGGGACATGGGTGACTTTTTACTTAAAAACCAATTATAAAATAAAAGGTTGCCCACCGCGTGTCTCCCGAAAAGGTGGCTTTTAAGTAAGGATAGCTTTTTTTTAACTCTGTCAAAATTCATTGGACCATGAGAGTATAATAGGCCTTTGTCTTCTGAAATTTGAACCATGTACAGTACCAAATATCAATTTAAGAGATTCAGTTGAATTTAAAAACAATCAAACAACTAAAAGCAAAATCATCAGGAAACCAAAATAATCGACAAATTTTAAGTCGACAAGGACCATAACTCTGGCAAAAATAGGCGGACCAAACCCAAATTCGAACTTGACCTGTATCTTCATGTGGTTAATCCACATACGGTACCAAATTTAACAATCAGATAACAAAAACTAAAATTATCATCTGGAAACCAAAATAATCAGCAAACTCTAAGTCGACAAGGACCATAACTACGGCAAAAATAGGCAGACCAAACCAGTAACCGAACATGACCTGTATTTGGAGCTGATAACATCACATAACAAATTTGGTTCAGATCCGATCACACAAACTAAATTATGATCCGGAAACCTAGACAAAATTCTAAGTAAAAAATGGGCCATAACTCCGGCAAAAAATTGGCATAACTTGACATGTATTGTGAGCTCATAAACTCACATGTATACCAAATTTGGTTTCGATCCGATAACCCAAAATAAAGTTATCATCTGGAAACTTTCTGCACGTATGGACGGAAGATTCTAATTTGTAAAGGGCCCATAACTCCAGCAAAAATGTGCAGACCGAACACTCATTCCTGTTCCTTTGTTATTTTACTCATGTAGCGGTCGCTTCCGGAGCCTTGTAAATTAAGTGCACTCCACCCCCACCCCTTCACAACCTGCAATGTGCTGGGTTGTGCGAAGTGCGATACCGAATATCACGAAAATTGGATATCTAATATCTTCAGATAGCTTAATTCAAAACTCAGAAAATGTGTCAAATAGATTATAACAATTAATTAAATTCTTCATATGTCAAGCTTAATGACTAGAATGTCGAACCTCAAATCCCATCCATGAATACGGCGATATGACATCGTAAAACACCTCAACAATTTTCTTTCTGGACATGTTTGTGTACTTTGAACTTTTTGGAAGAGTTATCCTTCTTAGATCGTTTTCCGACTAACAATTTGTGGAAAAATACCATGGATAGTAAAGTACTTGCAAGCCCTGGTATGACTGGTATACTACCATGCTAAATGACCATGCTGTATATATCGGCCATTCTACAATGTGGTAAGGTACCTTGGTATTAGGTAGGGCCTACCATGGAAAAATACTCTGGTACTACCATCGTAAACTAAAAGTACCCTTGTAGTACCACGGTAAAGTCCGTAGACCTAGTCTTGATTGACAGCCGCTTGTTCCAATATATAGTTGGAGTCAAATCCGTCCTGGTTACCGGATACCCTGGTAATACCAAAGTAAAGTACACTAGTACCGGTACTAGTCCGTACTACGTACTATGGTAAAGTACCAGGAGTTCAGCTATGTGTTCACAGACATTGGAGTAGAAAACGGAGTAGACAATCCAAGATGGCGGAGATTGATTATTCAGATGAGTATTTGTGTTGTAAATTGTGTGGCGACTGGCTCGATTCAATTATTCATACTTGTATTGGGTCTCTTTCTGACCAGTAATGATTGGTGATCCTACGTATATCAGATTATGGGTCAATTTCTGCAAATATAGTTATGTATTCCAGTCTGAAATGGGCACTTGTCAGAAAATTAACCGGACGTCGGGGCGTGATAACGATTTGTTTTAGCTGAATTTTTCTCTTAAAATATAAATGATGGTGGTATTTTCACCATGGTGTTGCTAACATGCCACTTGATATGCAAAGTAACTAAAATGCGTGGATCCAAAGGAGTAGATGTTGTTATGCTGGTTACTAGGCATCGATACATTTAGTAAACAAGTACGTTGTGACAGACGGAGTAGACATTTCGGTGCAGATGCACATGGACTTCCACGTGATAGAGGTAATATCAAGCCGTTTACACGTGCTTCAGATGACTAATTAGTTTAGTTCTTACATTGAGAAAGCTACGTACCCTACATGTATATTTATCACAACCCTGCCTCACCTGTCCAGTGTATCCTATACTCTCGATTGCCGTAGCCTCACAGTTGATTCAGTGTGTTTTCTGTTGAAAAATATTGGGCTGGAAGTATCAACTTTGATATTAAGTTCTCCTGTAATTTCCATTCAGTTTATTGCAGTAGGCCTATGCGATGTATAAAAGTGGTTACATGCCTGCACTAACCTATCTCAATTCACAGTGAACCAACGTTTTTTTTTCTGCTAGCACTGCCCATTTTCCAACGACAATTTCAAGGAAGTAATATATCACACGTTACAACACGAAATGTCACGAATCCTTAATTCTGAAGTTAAAGGTGTGATAATTGAATCGGTCAACAGGGAAACTTGGATATAGAACTCTCAATTGCCGTCGACTGCTTCCATTATTATGTCAGGGGCAGAGGTGTCTGAACAGACTGTTATCGAGTTATGAATGTAAGACAAGTTGTTTGAACTACTGATATTGGTCTCAAGCGAGAACTGTTACAGAAGAAGACGTTTGTTATACAATTTACCTTCGATGATTCCGACAAGACAATTTGATATATTAATTCTTACCTAGTTATCCCAGTAAATAAATTGTATTTATTGTATTAACTTATAAAGATCACAAGCTGTTTCGCTGACAAATATGACTCCAATATCAATCATCTTTAAGGATACATAATCCGATTTAACGCCAGAAATGACTATTTCTTCGGGGGTAAACAAATATTTGAAGTGGATCGAGGAACTCACCATCAAAGCTCATCAGAGTAAATAGATTTCGATTTTTGAAATCTGTTATTTTTCCCAACCTGGAATATTTGGCGGCCTGGCAAGAATCAGCTGGCTTCTTACAGAAATAGTACATACATACATACACTACAGTACGCAAGAGGTCACGCAAGGTGGTTGCTCCATGTGCGATCAGTGGCGACCAATTGATTTCGAAATAGAAGTCGTTGAAAACTATCGTCATCAACAAGAATGCGGTATGTTGTGACAGTTGACGTGCAGATACATGCATTATACTTATTTACGAATCGGTAATAATGTTTTATCCATGCAATTAGACATGTTACATGGTACCATGTTGATTACATTCGTGACAACATTTGTTGGGGAATTCCAATTTGAATTAGGAATCACCATAATATGGAAGTTGTAAACAACACTCGCTCACATACAAACTACAAAACAAACCGTTATTACATTACTTTTATGGCATACATTATGTATCTTCAATAATAGTCACATTTTATTAACACAGATATTTATATAAAACTGTATACTCTATTATAACATTATTACATGCATATGTTATGAGTTAAACATTTCTGTACATTATATATTTATTTTACCATTATCAAAATAAATAAATCAGTCAATCATCTAAAAACAATCTGGAAACACTAAGGCACAAAGCACCATGTCGCGCCAGTCAACTATGTTCAGTAAAGTAATACAAAACTAACGCAATGTCGAGACCATTGAATGAATGAATGCTTTATTGTCTTCTCCGTTTTCTACTTCAGGGTTTGTACACCGTGGAGTTAGTGCGTCTCTTCATGAAATGCGACACATGCTGCAAACGGATATATATATACTCTCAAAACAGCACGCACTCCAAGACTGCATATTTACATATAAAAGAGTAGGATCTGTCTGTCTGTCCGGATTTTTCTCTCCCAGACTGCTGGTCCGATTTAAACCAAATTTGGTGTGGTGACTCTGGCGGAGGTTATAACGGCGTTAGTTTTTCAACATTTTGATTTAAGTTCACTATGTGCCTATGTCTGACTCAAATAAGTCCAATATGAACCTATGTGAATAACTATAGGTCCAAAATGAACATATTTGTACGAGGATATGTTGCAGCACCAGATGTAGTTATAAGAACAATAACTCTATTTAAAACACTTTGCAAATACAATGGTAGTCATTTCGAAATGATTAATCTACGTTTCAACATTTTGTTTTTAATAAATGCATCATTGAGAGGGGAGGAGATGGCCGATGTCAGAACTTCGTAATTAAGTTCATCGCCTCATTACATAGTAAATATGTTGAACCCGGTGTTTTATCTCATGTACATCATTTAATAGTTCAGTCATGAACGTAGTGCGTACCGTAGCAATCTGCGAAAGCGGTCATGTTGACCTAGCTAGGACACCAGACATGAACCATATGAATCAAATTATATCACATAAAAATGCAATATCTTCTAACAGAGTAAACAGACCATTATCGGATACCATATTGGGAATTTAATAAATTTCCCGACATTTCCTCATCTGTTCGGTCGCTGATTCTGGGTAATATTATATATATCATCCTGTTCATGCCAACACATATTCCTAGCAAATCCTTTTCTTAAAGATACGGGCGGCGTTGGCGGTGGGTATGCTGTTCATCTCCGTCAAAAACCGCCATAAATAGAAAGAATAGTAAAATATAGACATATTTTGTTCTTATACCATGCAATAAGAAATATGGCATAAACAGTATGATATTGTCAAATGTTTTTCCATTGTTATGTAAACAAAAGCAAAAAACGTGGTAAACAAAAAGAGCGTTATTTGTTACTGTTTTCCTGATATGGAAATAATAAAGAGCGTTTATGTCATTTGTGTGTGATTGTATTTCAATTGAGTATTTGTCATTAAAAACAAGCATTCTGATTGGCCGAGAGCGGCTAAATTTCGTTTTCGATTCACCGATATCGGCCGCTTCAGCGTGCATCAAATCTGAATGTAGCACGGTCAATTTCATCGGCGCAGAACGAGTAGCGAAACGAGCACACCCGCGCGTTGTTGTCTATAGATACCGTTCATCGGCCGCTTCAGCGTGCATCAAATCTGAATGTGGCACGGTACAATTTCATCGGCGCAGAACGGAGTAGCGAAACGAGCCAACCCGCCCACAGGAAATGGTTACGGAGCAGTGTTCCGAGTAACGCAATGAACAAACCCAATGATTTGTGCACGGTGACAACGGCGAAATGAAAGTATCGATTCGTGTCATGAAAATGACTAAAGGATACTTTTTATACAGTTTTTTTTTGGCAAATTCCTTGCTAGATTGAATTACAATGGAGATAAACGTACCCTGTTTCGTTGTACATGAAAACAGTTTGTGGCTCGTTCACAAACTGTTTTCATGCTCGAATCCCAGAATGTACAACTCAACAGGGTATGTTTATCTCCTAATTAACCAATAGAATTGAGCTGCGTTATGTAAACAGAAGAAAACTTCTGTAACACGAGCAGGCTCTTGTTAACGTACACCATCGTGCGTCTTGACGACAATATATTATTTACGCGCCGATTATGTTTGGCATATGAAAAAAACTGTATATATTTTAATATTCCTTCTGTTGATGGCGATTTGAACTGATATGAATATTTCTGCAACGAACGCCGTCCGTGCCTTTAACGAAGCAATCTACATATTCAGTCAACTGTTGAGCAAAATCAATCGGTTGTTGAGCGATTTCACTTTCAGTGCATGTTCTGGTGTTGAGTAAACTTTTTACTCAACTCGTTGAGTAGAAATAGTTTACTAAACACTTTAGTCAACGTTGATTGGATGTATAGTTACAGGTTGTGCGTGAACAAATAGAACAAATGATCATGTCCGAATGACACAGTATACATGGTATGTTCTTCGACTAAGATCATTCTGGCCAACAGAAACTATTTATGGTTGCGATTTCCATATATCGACCTCATATCAATTAAATAAAACCCTACATATACACTGACATATACAGTAGAATTTGTTATCTTTATCTCTCCACGAATCTGCATGGAACTTTCGGTCTCTAGTTAAAGGTACTCAACCCGTAAAGAGGGTCCCCATCTCAACAGATTCCAACAACAACAATCCGATCAAAGGGTCCTATATTACTATTGCTTTGATTCGAGTCGAGGAACCCATCAAACAAAGCTCAGAGTTATTAGATATTGATTTTTGAAATTTGTTATTATTCTCGAGATAAGTACTAATAACTGCCGTAATCTGCTCTGGATGTGTACTCAAAATCTATTCAAACAGACAAGGATGGATAACTCTAAAATCAAGTGGTAATTTTAACGTAATTTTGACTGAGTTCTGGGCCAGATAGTATTCCCGATAATGAAAAATAATAGATTTCTAAAATCGATATCTAACAAATCTGAGCTTTGATGGGTGACTTCCTCGACTCGAATCAAATATTTTTGACCCCCGAAGCCATTGAAAAAGTAATTGAGAGGAGTTTTATCGGGTTGAGTACCTTTAAACTGTCTGAACAATTTCAACGCATTTCGCAGTGTTTGAATTTCCAACTGGTGACCATTATGAATTCAGTCAGGCAGAAAAAAATTCCGGACACTAGGCGCTTTTTTATTTTTTCCGCCCACTGGGTACCAAACACACCATAATTTTTTATTTTTGTTCCGATTCTGGGATAGGGACCCACCCCTTCAAACTGCTTCAAATGACTATTTGACTTAGTTGTCCTGATCTTATCTGATCTGTGTTCCGTATCATGATTATAGAAGCATTCCTACTTATGGATGTAAAGTTTCAAAGCAATTCTCCAATAAATGTGGGCTGAATGTTGTGCTGATGGATTCACATTTGAAATCCAAGATGGCTGCTGGTGGCCATGTTTGTTTTGAAAAAAAATTTGAGGTCACCCCGAAGATCCATATGAAGTTTGGTGACGATTGGATGAGCTAAAGGATTTAGTCATACAAAGAGTAAAATACAAGATGACCGCTGGCAGCCATGATTTTTATAGAATTCGAGAAAAAATGTTAGGCACCCATCGAGAGGTCACACCGAGGATTCATATGAAGTTTGGTGATGATCGGATGATGGATAAGCTCTGTAGGGTGTGCTAAAGGATTTAGTGATGCAAAGAGAACAATCCAAGATGGCTGCCGGTGGCCATGTTTTTCATCGAAAATCGTTCAAATTTTACAGCTCCCATCTAGAGGTGATCCTAGACCCATGTACCGAATATCGCTGAAATCGGTTAGAGTTTGTTTTAACACCTTTATGTTTTATTTTATTATGGTTTGTTTGAATAGTCTATTTAAACCTGAGCCTTTCCGACATGTCAATGTGCATTGATAGATCCTTGATGAAAACATTAATTTAGCAAGCTGACCCATTGGTGTCATCCCGGCCCTCATTATTAACTGATGGCGAACTCAAACCCCCTACCAGTAGTTAAATTCATACCTATTACATAATTGAAGCATTCTTAAAACATGTTGTCCCATTATTTTGAAGAAAAAATGACTACAGGAAAAAAAATTACGGGGCCAGGAAAACTCGTGTTAGCCGGGCTGCTGAACCAACCACCCACCCCCGCCTAGTAAGTGTTCGGACAAAATTTGCAGACCCCCCCCCCGTACTTAACTGTTGAATTTGTTCCAAGTTAACCAATGACCATGCACATTGTTGGGGGGGGGGGGGGTGATTGACTGGATGAGACACCTCCTGTCGTGGGGTTCCTCAGACTGGCCCCTCCTTCTTTATCTTCCGTCACATCATTGTATCATTACACACCTCCCCACTTGGAAAGATATAGGGCGACTGGGAGAAGGAAATTAATTGGAGAGCGCGACACATGACACCCTCGAGACACTGCGAGAACAGTTTGAGCGCGCGAACATCTTCAGTCAATCAGCGCTACGAAAATCGATATTCGCTGTGGTGAATACATGGATCATTATCATGATTATTTGACCATTGTATTCACAATTTGTCACATTTCCTAGACTTAAATAGATATGTGAACGACTACCATGCAGCTTACATGTACATCGCAATAACGATGCTTGTGTTCGGTTAGTATTGGAAGATCCTAGCCCAAATGAAAATTCAGCCGTAACTCTCCTGTTTTCGATGCCTTACGTAATTCAATTCAATAAGTTTTTATTTGATATTATAGAATAATAACATGTTATATACAACAGGACCCCACACAAGCTGGGCTTATGAGGGCAGGACCCTTATACAAATATATGAGATTAATATTATATTGATATTAAAGTTGCTGTGTATATTTACAGGTGGTGCAATGGTGTGCGACAAATATAAAGATTTTGGGGATGGGTATGGAAGGGGTGTAGACAGGGGGAGGGGAGGGGGTGTGGGCATGTCACAGTTCACAGTATATTTTCATGTTGCAATGATATAATTGCTCATGTAAATCCCAAGTTCCTTCTCATGCTGCGACCTGATGTAGATGCATCATATCACAACCCACATGAGTCGATCCAGGACATCTAAATATTATATTAGAATTTATTTACTTATACATGTAATTACTATATATAGATGCAGAGGTTGAGACATGTTTCGATAGATTAGATTTGGTTCATTCTGAGTTATCCATTGGTTAATGTACGGATTTCAGTATGGGATGACACGTTAGATATATAATACATGCAGATGAAATATTCAGACTGTTCTTTCCCCTCACCATGTAGGGCTAATCAGAGTAGGAGGAATTATACATTG